>OX380346.1:8083527-8683527 GCA_947425015.1 Pterostichus niger | reverse complement strand
AATAAACATGGCTAAATGATCAACATTATGCAATAACTATTTATGTATTAAGATTGCAAATACATTGTCAATTGAGAGGTTATTGGTTATATATATTTGCGCTCGAAACACGCACAAGATTTTTTCTGCAATCGCCACAATTTCATTTTAAGAAATTAATTTTACAAATTTTCATCGTTACAGAATAAAAAAAATTAAACTGTTTATTTGCCGTCACTGGTTGTTATCGCAACATTCAATGAACATTTGATTTAAAGTTAAAAATTCGGACAACGAGTGTTTTTTTCTGTTTTGTATGTATAAGCGGCAAAGTGATATCTTGCGTTAACAAATGGCAAGCGCAAATGCCTACTTTCTATAATAACTGTAGAAAAATTAATATTGTTGCATAAACTGTTAGGGTTAGCTATAGAATTTTAATTACAAATAAATATAATTAATGTTTAAATTACAAAAGCATAAATGTACTTACGAGTACGTACTTGTATGAATAGTTATTTTTATTGTTACTAGTAAGGAAAGTAATATTTTGTCATGAATTTGAAGTTTGAGCACGAAATTTCAGGTTATATTGTATTGGATACATTGATCATGAATCAAAAAGAATTATGTTTAAATTCGTAAATGAGCCAAACAAACAATTGAAATATTTGGGCCACTGGGTTTATAGAACAAATAATTTTGTTATTCACTTTGTCGGTTAATATTTGGCAGTAACATATTTAATTAATTTAATTATAATTAATTGCGCTTTTTATGAAAACCAGTTGTACCCAATTTGAAATTGTTTTGCAAACTATTGTTAATTTTACAATTTACAACAAAATTATATTTAATAATAAAATATAAAACTAAACACTTGTCTAAGTCTCACGAAATTCAGCCTCCAAGTCACCTTATGAGGGCATCGTCAGAGGCTGGCCAGCACAGTTAGTAGCCATAGACGCGTTTCGCTCTTATTAGAGCTCATCAGTATGGTATAACACACTCCTTCGTGAGACTTAGACAAGTGTTTAGTTTTATATTTTATTATTAAAGCTAGTTTCACCAAGTGAGCATTCAAAGACAATTAATTTTGTCTTTGTTGTTTTATCTAAAATTATATGTGATTCATGATTAGTGCGTCCAATACCCTTAGTTTAGTTCCACCCTGTATAAATAATAATTTATAATTTTTGGATGAGTGTTATTTATTAAATATTATTATTGTAAGTATTTTATATATTATTATTGTTAATTAATTTATAATAGAGTCCTGACGAAGGCTAAAGAGTTGGCCGAAACGTCAACTTAATAGTAAAAAATAAAAAAACTGACTGAATTCCAAAAAAGTCTATCATTTCATAAATAATAATATTCACATAAAATAGTAAAGATTGTAATCGAGGAAATATAAACTATCTTAGTAAGTTTTCAGTAACGCAATAAAACAAAAAGCAATTACAACAGCTGGAAAACCAAGGCGTTAAACATTCCGTCTTAAAGTTTTTACGACATTAAATACATTTTTACGATTTCTGGAGGCATTTAAACAGGGAAATATTAAGAATATGCATGAAATAACGATACTCAAAAATTGTAACGATATTTTAATAACCCGTGGGGTTAGATTACGAGGTACCTCATAATGGGTGTAACGGCATAAACCAGATTTCTTATCAATGCGAGGCACGAAATTTAACGCAGAGTAGGCCAACAGTCTACGACACGAAGTCTTGTAATCGCTAGATATTATGTTCATTGCCCTATAAAAACTAAGTAACCGTTTTAATATGCAAAATGCAAATCTAGCCTTTCTTTTCTCTGTGCATTTCATGCATGTTACATTTATAATTATTTGCGAAAATGATCTTTGAATAAATCAGTCAAAGGTAACCGTGAATGACACAATTATTCAAATATAAACTATGAATTTTTTATATTGTACAAATATATTTCAGGATTTTGAACAGGATTAAATTTAAATTTAACTCAATTTTAATGTGAAATCAAATTACTGGTATTCGAGCTATTCACAAATCAGATTAAAAATAAACTGAAATATTTGGTATTCGTATATTTTCCATTGACAATATTTTATAATTTTTTTTCGAAAAAGGAATATTTAAAATAATTATGACAGATAATTTTTTTGCATATTGCTCATAAAAATCCTCGTTTTTTAATGAAAAATCGTAAAGAAAGTGATACATTTTTCAACTATTTTAAAAATCGTGAAAATAAGTAGCTACCACATTCTAATTGGTTTAATGTAATTTTTTTGGCTATTTGTATTTATATATCTCCCTGGAGGTCATTTAAAATTTTTCAATATCAAAATTTTTACGCCTGTCAAAATAATTTGTAAGTACACAAAATTAATAAATAAATATATTATCACGCCTGTAATCCATTGCTGGGCGTGAAGGGCGGTTTCCAGCCGTAAAATTACTGCCCCCAAAGATATCAATGGAGTGGGAGCCACAGAAGTAGTCTTAATGTGCTGACAATTGTTTGTCGCCTGTGGAAATCAAACCTGGGTTCTCAAATCCACAGGCCGACTCGATATCACTGAGCCATTTATCCCATTAAAATTAATCATCTTTTTTTAACTTACATATATGATAAAAGCTTCTTTTCTTTTAACTTGATTGATATACTCTGTCTTCGTTATCGAGTTCAAATTTGTGTAAAAAAATATTACTTTCAATACTAACCGTTTTTTTTATTACTTTCCTTGAATAGTATATTATATAACATGTTTAATGAAAATAGCAATTAATACACGAGTTTTGTTGTTTGTGATAAGAGCTCTAAACAAGTGTCGTATTAATAGTCATTATACACGTATTTTATACACTATTTTTTCTACGACCAAATCCAATATCCAAATTATTAAAATAAATGTTATCCTTAAATGTAAATAAAAGATATTACTATTTTCTCATGGTTACCATGCAAGCAATTACAGGCGCGGTGGCCGAGCGTGTTAAGGCACATCTCTTAACATACTGTGACGTCACCCGAGCCAAGGTTCGTCAGTTCGAATCCGCCTGTCGACAATGTGTGATTTGTCGTAAAATATAAAATACAGCTACATGTATTTATCACACTCGGACGCTATAAGCTAGTCACTTATACGCCTTAAATAATGTAGCATTCGACTACGAAAACCGGCAGTACGGCAGTGTAAAAACTGCGGCTCGGTGTGTCCGGTAGGCCCAGGCCCGATTTGGGCTGTAGTGCCACAGATGATGACCATGCAAGCAATAAATACAATGCTGTAATTGGATAATTTGGTCGTGTGATAATGGATACATGTATCAAAAAAGAAAATCTGATAATAAATATTTAATAAGCAAATTAAAGCAGGGACAAGAAAATATACAGGATGTTTCACAATTTAGAGCAAAAAATTAAAGGGTGTATTCTATACGACGTGCAGATCATGAAACAAAAAGAATTTTTTTTTAAATCGCAAAACTATTTTCCATGTTTCCAAGTCCAAAATTTTTCGTTGCCACTGCCACTGGGTGGATGATTATGTTAAAGTTATTAATTAAATAAAATTCTATTATAAATAACTGCTAATAATTGAATTGTGTAATTATTCTTTCGTAGTTGATACCTACTTCACTGTTTGTGTTTAATAGGAAAGCGAATCTAGTGCAGTACTACAAAAAATGTTTTAGATTAACAACCCTTAATTTTTCGAATTAAAAAAAAAAATCTTTTTGTTTCATGATCAGCACGTCGTATAGAATATACCCTTTAATTTTTTGCTCTAAGTTGTGAAAAGCCCTGTATATAAAAAAAAATATATCATCAATCCTCTTATTTATTACTGGTTGTGGAATTATACCGTAGCAGATTTTGGTAAGTGATATATTTTGCGCGTGAAGCGTGATTACTAACCATCTAAGCATGAACTACAAAGATATTAGTAAAATCTCCGATTATTAGAATATTTGGTGGAGGTGCCAGAATCTTCGTAACCATCAAATCCTGATACCCATAAATGTACGCTTAAACTGTATAGTGTATAACAACTCATAGGAATATATATATATATATATATATATATATATATATATATATATATATATATATATATATATATATATATATTATACCATAAGAGTTTTAGAAAACTGGAATCGAACCCGGGTGTCTTAAATAGCAAAACAAAAATACACATATTATAGTGATTTTTTCTCATTACAGTATACTATTTTTAATTACAATTTTACAACTAATTACACATTTATAAAAGTTACAAAAAACAAATTCCACCGTTGCCTTGAAAAGTCATAAAGCACATCATCATAGCAGCATTAACGCTTGGCATCATATCATCCACAAACCCGCTTGGCAACATTGCACTCCAGGTAACATTATTAACTCATGGATATGTAAACATGTACTAATCTCAAGTTAACGTGTTCGTATGTACACCAGCGCCACATTCGGCGTGGTTGTTCGCAGTACTAACTCACTGGCAGTAGTACTATACTAATACCTGTGATTAGCTAATAACTGACGCTTCGGCCCTAATTACATAACCATTAGTGCGAAATAATGAACAGTGAAGGTACTCAACGTAATAGAAAAAAGAAAGAATAGGTGCAATGTACAAGAGGAAGGGAGAGGTAACATTTCATAAATTAGTTTGAGATACGCCCTGCGGTACTTATCGCCTTTACTACAGTTTTTGTCACATGAATAGTTCTTTTTTTTGTATGCTTTTGTTATTGTTACACGCAACGAAACAGATAATTCCTCATTATCAATCATGAACATAGGAATTCATCAATTAAATTATGTATACGATATGAAAGGGCCTGATTGGTATTTTCTTTAAACGAGTTAAATTTAACTCCATAAAAAGTTTACTTTGAATCAATAAAAAGAATCTAACTTTTTATACAAAAAAATGAGGATTTTAGTGGTGAAGTTGTCAGATCCGTATTTAGTCTAAAGTTTTAAATAAACAAATATAATTCGATTAATAAAATATAAAACTAATCACTTGTCTAAGTCTCACGAAATTCAGCCTCCAAGTCACCTTATGAGGTCCTCGTCACAGTTCTTCGTCACACAGCTCCTTCATGTGAACTTTGTTCTAGGTGGAGGAGTGGGTTATACCATACTGATGAGCTCTAATAAGAGCGAAACGCGTCTATGGTTACTAACTGTGCTGGCCAGCCTCTGACGATGCCCTCATAAGGTGACTTGGAGGCTGAATTTTGTGAGACTTAGATAAGTGTTTAGTTTTATATTTTATTATTAAAGCTAGTTTCACCAAGTGAGCATTCAGAGACAATTAATTTTGTTTTTGTTGTTTTACATAATTCGATTAATTAACATTTGACAATAAAAATAAATCAGAAATAAATTGAAGAAGACAGTGATAGTTTTGAATACTAAGAAAGGAAAATATAATTTCTAAGAAAGTTAATCATTTTCTTGGCAACTGAACAATAACAGTATGATCATTGAATGGCACTACGCTTATTATGATCGTTTCATATGTCTTTTAAATTCCTAGTTTCAATGTTACAGAGCGAGTCAACTAGTACCTCTGACAAGATACGTCGAAACTAATCTAACCTAACCTAAACTAATAATATTAAATGTAGAAAAAAAAATAAGCAAATCCATTAAATTTACTACATCATTTTCCACCTAAACTTGAATTTTCAAATATTTTAAGATTATTTTTGTAAGTATATGGCAAAACTATGGAATGAAACGGGTAAAATTAACACAATTCAATGACAACAAAGACAAAATTAATTGTCATTCATGCACTTGGTGAGACTAGGTATAATAAAGAATATTAAATAAAACTTTTGTGAGACTTTGCCTAGAGTTTTATTTAATATTCTTTACAATTCAATGAAGTTAGCTATGGTATGATTTGACAGTAAGTGACATCTAAGTGACATCTGTCAGAAAATAAGAAATCTATCTAAATTTCAAATTAATTTTTAAAAATTTTACTTTCTAATAGTGGTTCCCTCTCCACTAACATCTTTGGGGGCTGTGATTTAATGCCTGCTAACCACACGCGAAGAAATATATCACTTACTAAGATCTGTTACGACAAAGTGTCACACCTAGTAATGGGTAAAAGACGAGATAATACAGGGTGAGTCTGGGAAGACGCCCCCCCCTTTAACTTTTTTATTATGAGTAATAGAAAAAAATGGTTCATTATTTTAAATATACTATTTGATGGCAGATGTAGATATTTTTTATAAAGTCAGGTTTACAAGATACGACTATCAACTTTTATTTTTTAAATAGCAACCTATAATTATTTTACTAAAATAAAAACCGCCATTTTTTTCTCTTTTCAACGGTGTATTAGTTTTTATTAATGTATCTGAAAAAATTCGAGAAAAATAAGAAAATTGAGAAATACTAGAAATAATTTTTATACAAATATTATAGGTGGCTATGTGAAAATAATTTGTTTTAAGTTGTTTTTGTTACTGAATTTGTTGCTTTAGTTTGTTAAGTTGTATAACACTGTTACATTTTGTTTATTTTCACATAGCCACCTATAATATTTGTATAAAAATTATTTCTAGTATTTCTCAATTTTCTTATTTTTCTCGAATTTTTTCAGATACATTAATAAAAACTAATACACCGTTGAAAAGAGAAAAAAATGGCGGTTTTTATTTTAGTAAAATAATTATAGGTTGCTATTTAAAAAATAAAAGTTGATAGTCGTATCTTGTAAACCTGACTTTATAAAAAATATCTACATCTGCCATCAAATAGTATATTTAAAATAATAAAACTTTCATATGAACCATTTTTTTCTATTACTCATAATAAAAAAGTTAAAGGGGGGGGGGGCGTCTTCCCAGACTCAACCTGTATATTTATTTATTTATGATAGTTTCGTGATAATATATATATATATATATATATACACCGTGAAGAAAGTATATATCTTTCCTCAGTTTCTCGAGAATTGACACAGGACTTTCGGAAGGAAATGTCTCATTTTATTTACTTGTTATACAAATAACTATTTCGGCCTAGACAGAAAACACTTTTCCGTTCTGTCATTACTTATTGTCTAACAACAATTATAATTTACAGACATAAATGATTAATTGTAATGTTTATAATGAAAATTAATATAAATAATTATATCAACATGCAGTTCATGTGTGGTTATCAGCTGCCAAATCACACCCCCCAAATATGTTAGTTAAGGAGGAGACACAAGGGTAATTATAATGTAGTGAAAATGGTTTGTTGACAAGTTCTTAAATTAAAAATAAAATAATTAATATAATCGGATGAAAAACATGATGTGCAACTAGAGATGGGCCAATATCATCCGCGAATAGTCGAATGCCGCGAATATTGACATTATTCGATATTCGAGATTTTCGAATATTAACGTTAGTATAGCAAACATTCGAATACCTCGAATATCGCGCCATATGTTGACCTCAATTTTTAACTATGTTTTTCTTTATCATTTGTACATATACCTAAAGCTATTACAATACTTTGAAGTTATTAATAACAAAGATAGTTTGTTTCAAAACCATGAAGACGTACTATATTTCAAATTTGTTTTTCGCCAACATTAGCCCATACCTTAAATTTGAAGTTTTCGTCTTTTTCTTTATTGTTTGTTTCAGGTAATATATCAGTTTTCCTACCAGTTACACAATATATACTATTAATTCCTTTATTTAATTAGACAAATAAGAATAAATGTATTTTGTATTAGTAATACTAAGCATCCTAATTTTATGGATAATTAAATACAAGACTAATATTAAGTTGCACCAGAATGAAATTTCATTAGTTACTAACTAAATGAATTTGATTAAATCTAAAATAACTACTCGACCAGTTATCTAAATAAGATCAACAATTTTCTAATCCATTACGGTTTTCATAAAACGTACATAACTAACATGTCCTAATAATAAAATCATCAATTAAATATTGACCTATAAAGTCTTACAAATAACCTTCATAAAATTTTCACCATTCTTGTCCAAACAATTTTTCCCTCGTTACTTCAACAAAAAATTTTTTCGCGTTGTACAAATTACTACTTTATCCGACTTTAACACAATAAACAACTTGACAAATTACACATCTGTCAAGAAACTAATCAATCATCTAAAGAGTTAATACAACGTATGTAGTTAATAATTTTCTGTTGGAAAATTAACCAGCAGTGTTTCAATTCCCGTTGACGTGAGGGTTTGTTTGCAAGCGACAAAAATAGCCCTCGACGGAAAATATGCACTGTCCAAACGACACAGAGATCATGTCAGCAGGTATTACAACAACGATGCGTTCAGATCAGAGTGGCACTGACAATCTACAGCTCGTATCTCATTTGTTACAGTGGTTGCCACGTTTACATTGGGGTGGTTGGTTTGGTTTATTGTTGTGACAAACTGAACTGAATTTAAAACTTACTATACTTCCTGCAAATGGGGTAGAAACATCCGTCAAATATTCACTGAATGTTTATTAAATTTATACCAGTTTACACAAACGAAACTTACATTTTAAATAAATAAAAAGAACTATATCTAGAATTAGAATTCCTTTCATGAAAGCTTGTTTGTTTCTCTCACTTGGAATGTAACATATCAATTTATTATCCACACAAACCTAAACCTTCAATTTATAGTATGTTATGCATCAAGGGAGGGAAACAAGCGATTAATCCTGCCCTCCCGTGAGGCATATTATACTTTTCGTAACAAGTGCACAAAAATTACTGTCTTATCGGGACAAATGTCAAATATGGGTTGCGTAACTAGTTACCTAGGAAACGCCGCAAACAGCTAATAATCGTAGTCTCATAATGTTTCTCTCCCTAGGGAAGAAAAGCAATGTTTCTCTCTCTAAAATCAGGGAATAAGAACGTGTTTCTTGTGCATGTGTTACGAAAAATTTAGTTCGACGTATATTTTCATCCTGTTCTTCTAATAACATTCTTCTTAGTCTCATACTAATTATAAAGCAACGAAGTTCAAAATAATTAACTGTCGCCATGAATATTAGTAGATCAAGGTCAACGCACATTTGCCATAATTTCTCTGAATGAATGTAAGATTGAGTAGAATGACATAAGAACTTGCTTGTATGTCGAAACAGATATAAATTGAGGTTTATAAAATTGCATAGACAATGATAATTCAAGCAAAATAATTTCAACTTGAAAAAATTTATAAACTTGCATGAAAAGAATTATGAATGTGGTTGAAGCGAAAGTGACAAATGTTTGCCGAAGATTAATTTAGAATTATTAAATGTTGAGTGAATCTTATAAAAAATAGTGCTATTCCATTTGCTGGCACTTAGCTACTAATTTTTAAAACTCTGATTAAAATCAATCTGTTCTGAATTTGAAACCAGTTGAAATAACTAATTTAATAATACATATAATTGTATCTAAAAATAAAAAAAAAACAATCTGAGGAAAATAAAAATAGAATTATATAATCTGAATTGTCTTATAGGTTTTCAGCAAATGTTTATTTTTTGAATGGTTTCAGGTTATATACATCTGTGGTCAAAATTTAATAAACTTAATTTATCGAGCTGAAATTGCTTGTAATTAAATACGAAATGGCTTTGGCTGTAATTTGAAAATATTAATTAAGCTCATTTCTGAAATTACTGAAGTACATTCCGTTAAAAAACATTTAGCTTGAAAGATGTATCAAATATAGTGTGTTCACAAGAACTTGTTCACTGCCAAAAACTCCTAAATTATTTTTTAGAAAAGTGGGTAAATTGAATTTTTCTATAAAATAATTTACATATAATCATTTAACAGTTGAAAGATATAGGGTGATTCAAAAATATGGCATCAAATCGCACCATAAAAATAAAGATAGATACGTAGGGCATGTCTGAGTTTACCACAATCGGTGATAGTTTTCGTTGTCAATTGTGATGCATAATTAATTTCAAATTTATGATTTGTATCTTATTGATTATAATAACATTTAAACGGTATGGTTTTCACCAACCATCAAAATAATTATATTTGAACCAATTACATTTATTTCATTAAAAAAAGTAATTCTAAAGTGAACAATCGGTGACATTTTTCGTTGTCAATTATGAGAAATAATTTCATGCATTTTTTATAATCACCGCTATAATATTTGAATTCAAACCTTGACTATTTACAATATTATTTCAAATTGGTAAACATATCAGTTGAAATAAGGGGCCATATTTGATTTGTACAAACGAACATCGTATGTCAAACAAGGAACAACTTCAATGCAATTTAATTAAAGTGAGCGAGGGATGCACATTACAGCAACTTGAAAGTAAAGTGCTCGCTATTATGTTATGCATAAAATAAACACTATGAATGAATTTATTTCATACATGCACGTTCATTCGTAACTAGTGTTTTAAAATAATTAATTTAACGTTTAACGTCCTGAATTTGAAATATATTTACAGAGTACTCGTAAAGCGGACGACATAGAAATTATTACTATGATAGCAGGGACTTTATTACTTACTCTGAACTAGTTTTTAACGCGCACTGCAAATATTCACAAGTTGAATTAAAATTAATGTAAATTTAGATCGTTTTGGAGATAAATTTAAATTATTTCTACGGTAATTTTAGGTTTACAGTAGGTCAGTGTTATTAAGGAACACATCATTGTTTACTATGTTGTCTTTAATAACTTATTTAGTAATCTTAACTATTTTATTTTCACATAAAAAAAGAAGTCAAAAACGTATAAAATATTTTAGAATAGTTATTTTTGTATTAAGTGCGCAAAATGAGTTTTTTTTTGGTTACTTTTAGTCGAGACCACAGGTCGAGACAATAAAAGTCATGCGAACGCGCCAAAAAACAAGAATTTTGTTCACGAAATACAAACAACATTTTTTTACAACTGTAAATAAAGAATAATACAATAATTATTGATTTATTTAAGTAAATTGAAGGAAAACAATCAACAATAATATTAATTTGATACTATTGATGTGTTGTAACTAATGAAACCTGACAACAAATAATTTGGGAGCGTGCGCGAGATACTCATTTTGCGCACTAGAATACGTAACAGTGCGCAAAATACTCAATTTGCGCACTAGGGTGCAAAATAATGCGCAAAATAAGTGTTGTCATGGTAATGTAAATGATGAAAAAATCACGTACTTCGCGTATTGATATTAGTGAAAAAAATGTACATTTTTTGACAGTTGTAGAAAAATACAATTTCCTTAAATAAGTTCGTAAAAAAAATGATTTCATTATTAGTTGTACAAATAACTATTCTTGCCTAGAGATGAAAAATATTATGTTTTCTCATATTTGAGGAAAAATTTGATTTCGGTCGTAAAAAGTATTTTTTTTTCGCGTAAATATAATATAATTTTTAAATAACCTTACATAAAAAATTATATATAATCTATCAAGACCTGTAAATAAACATGTATATTATTATTTATTTTATTAATCAGAGCGTCTGGAATAATATTTCGCTTCATTTACTGATATTGCGAGTTCAGCGCTCGCAAAACTTTTCCGCACGTGAACCCATTCGCCATACCAGTGGCACTTACGTGTTAAGTATTGGATGTAAGGGAAATCCGAGTAGTTTCCTCCTGAAACCAATTGCGGAAGAAACGGTTTGTAGTTTTGCCATTCAGCAATGCAAATTTATTCAAATTGTATGTGGGAACGCGTATTATTTTAACTAATTATATTACTTAGTACTATTATGCAAAAAGAGAACAAAGTACTTGCATTTTAAGCAGTAGCGTAGAAGACAATGGAGAGAATGGTTTGTTATTACATTTTGTTACATGGTTGTAATTTTATGTTATTTTAAAGTAGTTTAAGTACTTTTTAGAGTGGACCTGCCACTTAATTTACTACAGGTATATACACATATATTACTCCTGGAAAAAACCAAAGATTTTTTTATTTAAATGCACACTTTAACTTAAGTATTTTATTAGCAACTATTGATTAATTTATCCTAATAAAACGTGAAGCATGTTTTTAAATTAAGATTTATCTATAGATTAAAAATCATAATTGTAATGCAGTCATTAACAACTAAATCTATTATAAAAATAATATTTTTCTACTAGCATCACTAAAACGTCATTTAACATACTGGTTTCCATGGAAGTAACATCTTAATCGCATGTTGCCAAGCTATGGCTTCGAACGTCATGACTTGAGATATTAAGCACGAAGCGAAGTTAAATTCAAGCATCACTCGTTGTAATTTAACCTTACTTATTAAATAATTCATAAAACTAAACATTTTCTTGTTGTAGATACTCGCTTTTTATATACTCGTAAACTAAAGAGGCGTAATACGAGTATACTATTAACTGCTGTTCACGCTAGAATAATATATTGTAATACAAGTATCATTGGAAAGCGTATTTTCTATTCACACAAGTTTTCCAATGGCCTTTCAACACCTATTTTATATATTCTTTTTTCTATAATAATGTAGCATTTTCCACTATAAAAAATTAATAAATCTTACAATCATATTTTATTTATCTTAAATAATATCAAAGGTTGTTTCTGATTCATTGTCTAACTGTCATTTTTTATATTTCTAACAATCGAAAACAATAATATAATTCTGTAGACATTTAAGTATCTTAACATACTGTGACATCACCCAAACAATGTGTGATTTGTTGTAAAAAACTATAAAACTACAGCTATGTGCATTTATCACACTCGGGCGCTATAATCTAGTCACTTATAAGTCTTAAAATAAGATAGCATCTAACTACGAATACCAGCAGTACGGCAGTGTAAAAACTGCGGCTCGGTGTTTCCGGTAAGTCCAGACCCGATTTGGGATAGTTAAGTGCAAAAATTAGAGCAGAAAATTAGTACCTTTCGTACTGTTGTAGAAGAATAAGTTTTCTAGGTAAAATATGAAGCATGTTTATCTTATATGTTATGAATTTCTTATATAGTAACTTGTTTATCAATTTTCTGAGCTTATTAAGACGATTGAAGAAATTATAACTTCTTTCTTAAATAATATTGTTGAAAAGAGGATGAAATTTGAGTTCATTATGAATTAAATAATAATTTCACGTAAAGCAATTTCATATTTAATTAATAATCTTGAGAATGATCACAAACAAGTGTATAAATTTGGTATTAAGAAGTTAAATAAATAACGCTTGAAATCGAATAATCACTGAAAATTTTAACGTGTTCCAAAAGTTTGTTTAATAATTGAAGAAAGACAATATGGAGGTCAAGGTACCTGTAGAAGAAGTAAGTAAAATGTTTGTAAATATTTAAAATGACTGTTCTGAGAAGCTAAAGGTTAAAGGGAATCGTCAAACAGCAAACACAAAAGTAAATGACACATTGAAGTCGTAACTCAAATTCCACCTGTCTCGAAGCGCGTGGCACAAAATGACAAAATCCTTTTGTTGCCAAGCGTGAAATATACCTATATTTACAAGGATCAAAGAAGCCCACGAACGAAAAAAAATAAGAGAAATCAGTCGTTTCAGCACGATTTAAATATTCGAATGGAATCAGGGATATAAATGACATCTTGCGTTTGACACGTAACCAAAATGGCGGCGCGGTTATCACCCCTCACCCCTACAACATTATCATACATACAAACCTAAGAATAAATCCACGAATCGACGCAAAGCTCGACTTGTGAATAGAAATATATATATAACCATTCGCATATCAGCGCGTTTGATAAATCGAAGAATTATGAATGGAGGCTGGGGTCAGGTTTTGAAGGGCTCGAATTGACATTCAAAGCCCGTAGGATGTCGATTCGGGGCATTTCTCAGCTTGTCTGAACCGATAAATCGCCTACGTTCACCCGCCACCGAATTCATCACGCCAGACGGAAGCTATGCACTGCATCCGCCTATCTTGAGGTGCACAACGCGACGAGCGCTGCATCCTACCACAAACGTCACGACATTCAACCAAAACACAAACATCTATTTTATTATTTGACACACATTTAAAAACGAGAATACAGACAATAATTTTCAACCAGCTTTATTTGAATTAATTTCTCTAAAATTATTTAAAAACATTCCTTAATAAAGATAAGTCAGTTAACTAGAAGATACATATTTTACCAGATTAGTGAAAGAATCACCCTATTTTTTAACAGATCATTACTGTAATTAATCGATCAGTTAATGACAAATTTTAGTGTTTCATGATTTCTTTGTAGATTCTCACAATTTACTCAGGATGTATTACAAGTTATGGCACTTATTTAAACCCCATATAGTACTCAACGTGCAAATTATGAAAGATTTTTCAAAATTCGCAAAGTTAATAGCACTTAACATCAAGTAAACATTTTAGTACTATTGGTTTGAGAGTTACTTCTAAAGAAATATATCATAACGCCTTTTACTCATTACTGGGTGAGACACTCTGCCAAAGTAGTTCTCCGTAAGTGATATATTTCTTCGGGTGAAGTTCCCATCAAATCACGGCCCCCAAAGATTTTAGTGGAGAGTAGTTTTAATGTGGTGAAAATTGTTTGTCGGCTGTGAGAATCGAACCCGGGTTCTCAAATTCACTCGATTAGATACCACTGAGCCATCTATCCCATAAAGTTATTTCTACATCAGATAAATAACCTATTAATAGTGTTATAATTGTAATTTAATTACTAACATATTAGAAATAACTCTCGAATTAGTGGTACTAAAAATATTTACTCCTTTTAAAGTGCAATTAATTTTGCAAATTTTGTAAAAATTCTTTTTGTTTCATAACTAATACGTTGAGTACTATATGGGGTTAAAATAAGTGCCATAAGTTATGAAACACCCTGTATATGTAGCATTTATTATAAAAAAGGATTCAAGGTGTCTCAGAAGCAGGGGCGGATCCAGACTTCGAATGGGGGGGGGGTATGGAGTGAATTTTGTCTCCGGGAGGGGGAGGGGTATTGACCATCTTCTAAATATAAAAAATATTAGTATTTGCTCATATTATATTCCTGCTTTAAATAATTTTTACACTCACATTAAATTACATTAAATCGTCTTTCGAATCGCATTAAATCACAATAAATCATTTTTTTTCACCTCAAAGAACGCCAACACTTTTTAAATCATAAAGTTTCATTATCTAAACGGTTCTTCGAAAGAATACAAAAATTATTGAATTAGAACTTGATTTTCTAAGTGCAAATGTCGGTAGTCACATATTTGGCTAGGTCTTAAATAGAATACCTCTCCCATCTGCGGGTCAAAATAATATCCCCTCAAAATATTGGTTTTTGGCTATTTATTAAAATAATAAATCAAACAATAGTTCTTAATTATCTTAGAATTTTAAGTTCTTAGATAATATTTTCTATTTAATTTGTTTAATAAATTGTGTTATCGTAAATAATTACATCATTATTATGTATTAGGGCCAACATTTAAAAAAAAATCCATGACCCCTATGACCCCTCCCCAGGATCCGTCCCTGCTCAGATGAATAGTAACTTATCAGAAAGATTAGTTATTTATCGCTTTCCAAGTGCTTTATATTTATTATTTGTAATAATATATCTATGTTGAAAGTGAAATAAATGATGATATTATATACAATAAATTCAGAATATATTTAATATTGTTTTCAGGAACGAAAATAAATAGAACAGAATAATTATAAGCATTTATTAAAATCTTAAAGCAATCTTAAGTGAATATAGCACCAGAAGTAGATCCAACAAAATATATTAATTAATAAAAGTAGTTGGAAGCCTGGAGTTTAATTTTAAGGATTCCTTTCAAAACAAAACCAAGTCCAAATTCAATGTAAATCCATCTACTAAAAATTCCAAAATAGAAAATACCCTTTCTCTAGCACCGTAAAGCTCTCGTGCAGTGAAAAGTCATTAAACTTAGATCTCCACTCGTAGACTAAAAATACACGATTTCAATAAAAAAACCCTAACTACATTCTAATTGAATTCCAACGTGCAGTCGTCCAGATAACTTCGTATCTATCTGGCGTTTTGTATCGCGGAGATATATAGCAGGAGTAGTTCGGACGAGTGCCGTTCGTGCGCTGTAATCGCTATGCACTTGTGTAGAGCTTCTGATGGCCGATAACAATTAATGCTAGGGATAACACGCGATGAACAGTCGCTGGAGATTGTATCTCTAATCTTGAGTGGCTATGGAAAGTTCTACACGGTTTTTATGCAGCAGGAATTGATTTTAAGTTGCAGTTCTGCAACGGTTTACTAATATCTTAAATGCATCCACGAAGAGGAATATTATTTCAGCTGAATTAGTTAGAAATACAAATATATTACATAGTCTTCGATGCAACACTTTCATTTACAGGTTTCTTAATCTCATATATTATTTTAACATTTTAAAGATCCATTCAGCAGTGGCCGCGGAAGTGGGGTTGCAACCCCTGATCATTTTTGGGGGTTGCGCCGCAACCTCTGTCCAGGACACAAAAAATAAAATAAAATACCTAACTAAAATACGAGTACGAATTCAAAATCCAAACCGAGACTTCAAGGAAGTAGAAACTCTACTTATATGACTGTTGACAATTCCAGCTTCAGAATCGTCAGCCGAAAGGTCATTCAGCGGGGTTCGTCGAATTTTGACTTGGAACCGTACTTCAATGTTACAAAAACGACTGTTTCATTTAGTTTTTCTTCATATACACAAAATTAAAACATTGGACATTGATTTCAATAAGGTGCTGAAAATATTAATCAATAAAACCGCAGAGCGAATGACAATTTTTCGGATCAATAGAGTAAAATTGTCTTTTCCAATTTATGCAGATGTAAAAACTTTATAAAACTGTTACATTAATTGACAAAAACAAATTATATTATTAATATAATGTATCTCATCTAATTATTCATTTTAATTACCTAAATTTATTTGTGTTCTATTTTTACTCCGGTCAACAAATTTTCGCAACCCCTTTCGAAAAAAGGTTCCGCGGTCTCTGCCATTCGGAAAATGTTGTTATTGCGCATTCAAATTTTGCTGAGCTTAACTTTTATTAAAAAATACAACTATATTTGAAAGGTTTGGTTCCCGCTATAAACTGATAAAATTAGAATTAAATTCATATTAACAATTAACTGTATAACAACAAAGACAAAATTAATTGTCATCCAACACTTGGTGAAACAAGGTTTAATAAAAATATAAGTAAACACTTGGCTATGTTTCACAAAATTCAGCCTCCAAATCACCTTATGAGGGCATCGTCAGAGGCTGGCCAGCACAGTTCAGTTAGTAACCATAGACGCGTTTCGCTCTTATTAGAGCTCATCAGTATGGTATAACTCACTTCTTCACCTAGAACAAAGTTCATGTGAAGCAGTTGGTGACGAAGAACTTTGCCAGCAGAGAATAAGATCTCTAACAAACTAGTAAGATGACATTCTCTGCTGGCACAGTTCTTCGTCACCAGCTTCTTCACATGAACTTTGTTCTAGGTGAAGAAGTGAGTTATACCATACTGATGAGCTCTAATAAGAGCGAAACGCGTCTATGGTTACTAACTGAACTGTGCTGGCCAGCCTCTGACGATGCCCTCATAAGGTGACTTGGAGGCTGAATTTTGTGAAACATAGCCAAGTGTTTACTTATATTTTTATTTAAATTAACTGTATAGTTACTTGTACATCAAGATAAGAAAGTGAAACATTTCTTTCCGAATTATTTTGTTCTCTCAATGGGGAGAAGGAAAATGTCTTTCTAACAGGATCGTATAATAGTTATTTGTGTATCTAACCTTCGAAGGAATTATCTATGTTAAGAAAACGTTAATCGACGGAGGCTAGACTATTTTCTGAGCGCATCAAACAATTTCGCGGTCGAGGTACACACAAAACTTTTTGTCACACGTGCACTGAAATGACCCCTTTTAATGCGGATTTCTGGCCTTTTTCAGGTGGTTTCAATGTCGCCTCGTTTCTGGCCGGTAACAAATTTTATAGCACTAAAACAAGCCAGTAAAAAATTGCTATATCCATGGCAACTGGAAAACAACGGTATAATTTGATACCAGTGACATGTAGATGACATTTTAAATATCTAATTTATTTGACATTACATCACAAAATAAGACACGCATTAAATAAGGGGTAATTTTAGTGCATTTGGGACAAAAAATCCTGCATGTTCCTAGGTCTGAACGTCTATTTTAACTCGTGTAAAGTTGGCAACTCGTAAAAATAGAGCTCGTTCCGGTTTAGGAACAAAATGAACTATTTTACGTAACTGCGTTATGTTCATTTAAAAACTTAAAAATTTATGTCAAAATTAAATTATGGTTATTATAAATATGTAAGCAAAAATTTCAATTGGTTTGATTATCGGCGTCATTCTGTAATCATATTTTTAATTGGTTTAGACTAGAGATGGGCGAATATCAAATTTCTCGAATTCGAATATCGAATACGAATATTAATCAGATCTCGAATATTCGAGGTACTCGAATATTCGAATACTTTTAAAAGTTAATTTATTTATTATTAATAATTATTTAATTCTGTCCTTTTTATTATTTGAATTAAATTGTTAAGATAAAATAAAATTAAAACAAAAAGAACAAAAAAGAAAAAGACGAAAACTTCAAATTTAAGGTGATGTTGGCGAAAAACAAATTTGAAATATGGTACGTCTTCATGGTTTTGAAACAAAATATCTTTGTTATTAATAACTTCAAAGTATTGTAATAGCTTTAAGTTTATGTACAAATGATAAAGAAAAACATAGTCAAAAATTGAGGTCAACATATGGCGCGATATTCGAGGTATTCGAATGTTCGCTATACTGACGTTAATATTCGAAAATCTCGAACATCGAATAATGTCAATATTCGCGGCATTCGACTATTCGCGGATGATATTCGCCCATCTCTAGTTTAGACCTACCCGTTAAAGTAGTTGACAGTCCAGTAATGAATTTTTATCAAGCTGTTTACAAAAAAGTTAAATTTTGCGGACTGAATTGTGCGCGTAAATGTCAACTTTGTTTGACAGTTTTGTTAGACACTAATTTGTTCATTTTGAAATGAATGTATAGTAATAAAATACGAGCCAAATTTTCTCGGTGACACTAATTTAAATATTAACGATTTCCCATTAACCGAAATAAAATTTATAAAACTGTTCACAAATGGAAAACGGTCAATGCCATCATAAAAAAATAAACTTATAGAAATTAATAAAACAAAGTACTACCTATTTACTAATAATAAAAGATAGCTACTTGACTATTGATTTATACATTCAATTAATATTTCTTTTCATACAAAACCAATGAATTAATCCGGTTACTAATGATCAAAAACAAATGAAGCATAAAAAATAAAAAAGTAAAGGGTCACTTAAAACGAATAAACTTCACGAGAACCCCAATCTTTTCCGAGTTTCCCTTCCTATACATCATCTCCCGGCATTTTCGATCATTTTACGGGATCTACCTGCCGCCCTTCCGAGTCTATGCCCTCGAAATTTTATCACTTAGGAGGGTCTCAAGTCCTTACGGAATATCTCCGCCAGACGATACGTATTTTAAAGTTATTGGCCACGCAATATTGGAAATTGCATGATTGCTAGAGTACGATAGTAGGTAATAAAGGATGAAAATAAACCAATGCCGGGGTGTTTTTATTTTCAGGAGAGACTTGGTTCACTCGTTTGGAAATTTATTGTGAAACTGCAATACTTATAAATACTACAATGTTTTAATTGTCTATAATAATATATAATAATTTACACTATTTATGCCCAATTGCACTACGAAAAGATAAATATTAAATAAACAAAACTTAATAAATACTGTTGTACTCAAGATATTGTTGTAATCAGTATATTGTTGCAATCAAATATATTGCAATAATCATTATAGGTAAATTTGAAATATGTAAGTATTTTAAAATCTTTTTTGTATTCCCGTTATTAAAATGTCATTTAACGTACTGGATTCCATGGCACTAACTAACATCTTATTCACATGTTGACAAGTCGTAGCTTCGAATATTTTAGTCAGATATTAAGCACTAGGTGAAGTTAGTTGCAAGCATCTGTCATTGTAACAACTTTACCTTAAAATAATTCCTAAAACTTAAAATTTTGTTGTTGTATAAATTCGTGATCGTAGAAAAAGTATAGTATGTGACTCCTTATATAAACTCTTTAAATACTCGTTTTTTTATTCACTCGTAACTAAAGAGACGTTACATAATATACTAGTAAGATAGGGGTGCAGCTTACACCTTACTGCCGGCTTTCATGTTCGCTGTCCTATTATTTATTCAAGTTTAAAATTTAATAAAAAGTATAAAATAAACACTTGGCTGAATTTTGTGAAACATAGCCAAGTGTCTATTTTATACTTTTTATTAAACCTTGTTTCACCAAGTGTTGGATGACAATTAATTTTGTCTTTGTTGTTATTTAAAATTTAACTTCTTGCAGTGCAACTAGTCATTAAAAGCTGAGTATAATAGAAATATAACAAAATCATTAATAAAGATACTAACTAGAATTTATCATATTTAACTTTATTCTTTGACATCTAATATGTTAAACAATTCACCAGTTACTTTCCGAAATAAGATACAAATGAATATTAACTACTACCACTGCTACTAAACCTGTGTTTAAAATTAAATACAACATAGTTTAGGGTAAAATTAAGAAAATATAAGTTGAAAGTATTAGGAAGTAAAGTCTCGCTACATCGAAATGTAAGCCTTGCTTGCACTTGAGTCGTTATTAGAGCAAAGATTTTATGTCTGTTTGAACAAGGAGTGCACAAACAAACCGAAATGAAATTTGATTTTCGCGTAAAAAATCAACGCGCGTAAATAACCGATATGACGTCAGAGATATGAAAGTAAACTCCGAGAAATGGTTAACCTCGTTCAAATATTAGCTACAATAAAGGATTTTATGCTGGATGTGATTGGTTTCTGCCATTTTTGACCTAATTTTGACACACACATTTTTTGCAATATTTCATTAGAAAAAATCAAACAAGATATACGAGTAAACTCCCTCAGATTCAAAAACTTACTCAATTTATTTAATTACTATTTTTTAAATAAATAAATAAATATATCATCACACCTTTTACTCATTACTGCGTGTGGCACTCTGCCGAAGCATATCTCGGTTAATGATATATTTCTTCGTGTGAAGTGCGACTACCAGCCATCAAATCACGGCCCCCAAAGATGTTAGTGGAGGGGCAGCTACAGGGGTAGATTTAATTTGATGAAAATTGTTTGTCGACTGTGGGGATCGAACCAGGGTTCCCAAAACCCACAAGCTGACTCGATATCACTGACCTACCTACCCCAAATTAGTATTTTTTAAATAAATTAATAAATATATCATCACACTTTTTACTCATTACTGCGTGTGGCAATCTGCCGTAGCACAATCTCGGTAAGTGATATATTTCTTTGCGTTATGTGCGAATACCAGCCGTCAAATCACGGCCCTCAAAGATGTTAGTGGAGAGGAAGCCACAGGGGTAGTTTTAACGTCGTGAAAATTGTTTGTCGGCTGTGGAAATCGAACCCAGGTTCTCAAATCCAAATGTCGACTCGATACCACTGAGCCACCTACCACATTTTTTAAATAAACAAATGTAAATCAAATCAAATTATAAAGAGACAAATTTAAACCAACTAAACTACGATCCCCTGTGATTTAAATTTGATTTTATTCTAATTTTTCTTTCTATTTTTGTTGTGTCGATTCTATGACTTTTTCTTTTGAAGGTTAAAAGTAGTGTTATAACAACTGACGCTACTTTCTGAAAGCTACTTTTTTATAACTTAAGGTTACTTTTTATAGCTTAAAACTACATTTTGTTATTGAAAGCTAGTTTTTGTTGTTTAATCTACTTTTTAAAGTAGTTTCAACACAATTATTTGTGGCATGTTAATTGAGAAAAGAAAGTTTAATATTTAAGATCAACTTTCACATTATTTTTTTAGCTTTAGCTTCGCTATTTTTTACAAAACATAGCTACTAGCCGTAGTTTAAAAAACATTAAAAATATAGCTTACCCGGCTCTGATTGCTACTGAAACCTGACAGCTGTGAATGTTAAACAAATATTTTGGAGTAGGCCGGTATTAAAATCCAAATAATCCAAATGTGAGAAATTATGAGAAAATTCTTGCGATACATAATCAATTTTCAGCAAGTATTTCCTGAATAAATTAACGTTAACATACTTGAAATATTTGATTCATGCGCACAATTTCTTCAGGCTCTCCGTGCTCTTAAAAATTGAACATTTGCCAAAAACTGTAACAAAAACCTCCCGGAATGGGCAGCCAGTCGCCCGGAAAATTCCAGAGTGATGTGAGACCCGGCTTCATAAATTACGTTAGATTTCAATGACGGCCAACGGAGTTTTAAAAATTCCACATATGCGGAGCTTTGAGTGCCTATAAATAATTGGCTGTATCTGACTGCCAATACGAGTGGCTAGTGCTTCATTTTGGTATCTGTATGAGTGGGATAAGTTGCGAGCTTTACAGGGGTGTACTCAGAGAGATTTAGTTAAGTATCGACCGGCTGTAATAAACTTCCAATGAATTGAATTTTAATTTTGCAAGTTTAAATACTTATAATTTACTGTGGCTGTCATATACATTGACAGCTAGTATGGGCCTCGATTAAGGGTGATTAACTACAAGTAGACTAAAAAAATATATATATTTTGAACTATCATAGACTCTTACATTATTTCAGAAATAAATGCTTCACGTTAAACTAAGAGAATAATCAGTTATAAAACAAAAAGACAAATAATTGTCCATGTTTAAGAGAATATTTAGTTTTGTGTATCTATTATTTGAAATAATTTAAAATCGTTTGACAGTATACAATAATGTTGGATCACATATTTGATCAATGATAGATTTAGTCACAGGCGCAATGGCCGAGCGTGTTAAGGCACATCTCTTTACATACTGTGACGTCACCCGAGCCAAGGTTCGTCAGTACGAATCCGCCTGTCGACAATGTGTGATTTGTCGTAAAATATAAAATACAGTTACATGTATTTATCATACTCGGGCGCTATAAGCTAGTCACTTATACGCCTTAAATAATGTAGCATTCGACTACGAAGACCGGCAGTACGGCAGTGTAAAAACTGCGGCTCGGTGTGCCCGGTAGGCCCTGGCCCGATTTGGGCTGTAGTGCCATCAGAAGAAGAAGATAGATTTAGTCATGGCTTTTATAGGTTGCGACAAAAGACACCGCACAATCAAAGAGCAAAAATAAAAACAATTTGAATTGTTAATTTGAGAGAAAACCCAATTATGTAAATCAAACTATAAAGAGAAAAATTGGTGTACCGCCAGGATTTTAACCTGGGACCTACAATATAATTATAAATAAAATATCAAACTAAACACTTGTCTAAGTCTCACAAAGTTCAGCCTCCAAGTCAACTTATGTGGTCCTCGTCAGAGGCTGGCCAGCACAGTTAGTAACCATAGACACGTCTGATGAGGACTTCATAAGTTTACTTGGAGACTGAAGTTTGTGAGACTTAGATAAGTGTTTAGTTTGATATTTTATTATTAAACTTAGTTTCACCAAGTGAGCATTCAAAGACAATTAATTTTGTCTTTGTTCTTTTTATTTAAATTGCTACAATATAATTTACTTTGATTATCATTAATTAAGTAGTTACTTTAAAAAAATACTAATGAAATATTTCAATTGGTTAAAATTTTTCTTAAATTACAGACGTCTCTTGTGGCAAGTCTTTCTGTTTATGAAAGAGTTATAGTCTCGAGGCTATCTATAACACATAACACAAATAGAGAAAAAGAATGGAATACAAATAGATTTGAATCATAGACGACCGTAGCTTAGTTGGTTTAAGCATATATCCTGACGGTATCTCAATTTGTCTCTTTATAATTTAAATAAAATATTATATCATCACGCCTATTAACCCATTACTGGGTGTGGCACTCTGCTGGAGCAGAACTCGGTAAGTGATATATTCTATACGCGTAAAGTGCGGTTATCAGCCGTCAAATCAAGGCCCCTAAAGATGTTAATGGAGTGAGAGCCACAGAGGTAGATTTAATTTGATGAAAATTATTAGTTGGCTGTAGAGATAATTTAATTTGATTTATATTAATTACGTATTTACTTAAAAAAATACTAATGAAATATTTCATATAGTTAATATAATGCAAAATACTATATAAAATTTTATTATTTGTCCCACTTAAAGAGGGTTAAAAAACAGTATTGCAGTAAAAATTTAAAAGGAAAAAAACTAATGTCTTTATGTAGAAACAAAATAGTGTCATTTATTATTGTCATAATGAGAATATACAAAATGGAATCCGACCGATAACACAGCAATAAAGACAGAAAGTAAACCACAGCAAACACACCTCGCAATGAATGAGTTGAAGTAAACTTTTGATTGATTTTTTATCGCGCTGCATAAATTTGAATCTTGCTTCTGTTGCGAGAATTTCTGCGAAGTTTAATACAGTAATAAATAAATTTGTGTTTGGTTTCTGATAGGAGTTTTGAATTAGTTACAAGGAAATTTCTCTCGTAAAATATCCGACTATCTCTTGAGGTAGCTTGCTCCACTTTGCTGTTGATAAACAAATTAGTTTTTTAACTATGAATCCAGGTAGATGCCTCTGTTTATTACTTTTTAAATTGAGAATATAATCTCATAAAACAAACTATAACTCATGTTAGTTATACGATGCAACATATTTTTTCATATACCTGAACAAAATCTAACTTTTTATAAACAGTCCGGCAATAGTTATTTACGTGGCCAGCGTAGTAAATTAATTTTTACAGGCGAGGTGGAGCAATGAAGGAGCGAGTCTCCATAATCCAGTGAGCCCAGTAAAGATTAATTGCAAGTGTGCCGCGTATATAGTTTTATTTCCACCTTCACAGCGTTTATTAGTTTGCTTTTTTAGTTTTATAAAAAGATGCATTACATTTTGTAATCAATGATTGTTGGCGGTAGGACAATTTATAGACATTGTCATGGTGTTGTGATCATTGTCTTGAAACACAACTATTGTCAGCGTCAACAGTTTCGTGAATTTTAGAAATAAATATTTGAAACTAATGTATATAATGCCTGACGAAGACTTTCGATTTCTTGCAGTTCAAGAAAATATACAAAATATTGCAGATGCTGCAAGTTATCACTTTTAATTACTTTATATTAGAATTTATTTATAAGTCTTGTAAAATTTTACAGGTCCTTTCTGTGAGCCTGTTAAATTTTACAGGGCTACGCATTGTAATTACTCATTTTTTTCACAGCGACCTTTATACATTTTCATAAGATACATTATATTTTGTAATCAAAGGTTAAACAACTACTGTCAGCGTCAACATTTTCGTAATTTTTAGAAATAAATAATTTTAAATAATGGATTTGATGTCCGACGAAGACTTCGACGGCGATTTCCTTCCAGTTCAAGAATATATACAAAATATTGCAGATGCTATAAGTAAGTACTTTTCATTAGTTTATCTTAGTTTTTTTTATGACCCTGTAAAATTTTACAGGGATATGCGCTATAATTATTCATTTACTTATTTACCATAATACCTATAAACAAACAAACAAATTGTATTTATCTCTGAAAATATCTCCTAGGTTACACATTCATAAGGATAAAAACCATCAGAATTAAATTTGTAATAAATTTTGAGTTTTTTCGAATATACTTTGTATCTATATTGAGTTTGTTTTCGAATGACAGATATTTTATTTTAAGTAAGCAACAAAAATGTACTAATTCCAAAGCGATATAGTCGTAAATCCGCAAAATTTATTGTTGTTACGAATTTGCAACCGAAATATATTTTGAAATCTAGCAGTCACAGTTTGTTTTCAGAAAACAGACGTATTTATAGATAGCTTGTCATTTAATTCACATGCACCATCGTACTGCGTATTCGATTGCCATTTTTTTTCTTTTTGCGATCCGTCCGACATGATTTATTCGATGCGTGGCTTAGGAATACGCAGCGATATATTGAAACGGTATTTTTACCGTTTCGTTTTTGTTTTTCCGAGCTGCGGCTTTGCAAATTGAATTGGCGGTTTTATAGAGCACGCCTACGTTTTTTTTGCGTTCTGGTTAAAACAGTGAATCAGCCACGCAAGGTACACTCGATCAGAATAAATTTACAATGGATTCATTCTTAGGAAAAGAATGAATACGGTTCAGTATCATCAAACTTTTTCTGTTTACTGTACTTGGTTCGCTAGAACGCTTCCTGATCCGATGATAGTGTAGATTCATAACGATATGTGGTTTGTTTATTCAGGAATTTTTTATGTTTATACTAATAATACTTCATAGAGCTTGTGTTTTTAGAAAGATTTTACGTGACAATATTGCGAATACGTTTCAAAATATATACATAATCTTGTTTAGTTTTCACGACCGGCAGTATTTCCCCGTTTCTATGAAACAAAAACCGTGCTGTAAATTAAACATTTTATTCCTAGAGAAATAATGTGTATATTACTCCTCTAGGGGCAGTTTACCTATCAAATATATGTAAAATACAATAGAATACAAAGCTGCTGAAGTTGTATCAACAATTTCTTGAGATTCTTCTAAGGGTACTTCGCTATATTCTTGGTATTTCAATTTAGAAATATAATGTAATTTGACATAAACACACTTGTTTTCGCTGTTGTCAAGGAATTTTATTTTCTTGTCAAAGACTACGAATAATTTTAGAACATATAAATTTCAAAAAAATATAAATAAATTATGTTTTAATAGTACTTTTTAAGTTTTTAATCATACTTCGGTTGTAAAAAAATTAGTATACACACCTCGAAAGAGAATGCTATTTTTCCCTCGGTGTTTTGTGGCACTCGAGCTTTGCCCTTTGCCCACAAATTATTTACTATCTCTAGATGTAATAGTTATTTACGTAAAAAGTCAGGAAAGTGTTCAATTACAGGATAAGTAGATGAAGATAAAACAGTCTACGAATTATGTACGACGCTTTACTGACGTGTTACGTATAACAGTTTACCTGAAGCTTACAAATAAATAATAAATATTTTAAATTAACTTAAATTAAAGAAATATTTGACATACATATTCAGTCAGTATTTTATGTTGCTAAGTAACTAGATACTCACGTTTGTTTCATTACTTACCTAGGCAGGCAATATGTTATTTTCCTGCCTAGGCATGCAAGGCAAAGCTTTCCTGAGTATTATAGGTAAGGCAAATGTTTATTTTCCTGTCAGTTTCAGGTAAAATACATATACTATTATTACTATCTAACTGAACCACTTAATAATTTATAATCTTTGAACGAAATAAATTACAATTTTTCAGTTTGATCGCTAAGAAATAATTAATTTATTATAGATTGTAATATTGTAATTAGTAACATAAACAACTGTACAAATTTTACAATTATAATAAATCTAAAAAAATATATTTAACAAATTGTATTTGTAGATATTCTTTTTTTCTAATTAATACATAGATAAAATATTGTATGTTACGAGTGTATGAAAAGCTATTATGCACCCCTTGTCAATTCATGCATAAAAGCTTTACTTCTCACACTTATATCAAGAATTCATATTTTTGTACTAAACTGATCTACATTTTTTATCTACAATCGTGAGATATGAGTCATTACGTACTCATTTTCAGTGCATAAAGTGATTAGCTATCGCACGGCGTACGATAAAACGATTTATCGCACACTGTTAATGACAACCTACAATAAAATACTTGCTGTGTAACATAGAATATAAATATTTATGATGTTTGAAATGTACATAGCAAATAAAATAAATAAATATATCACTATACCTTTGACCAATTAGTTATGTCAATTTAAATTTACGTTTATAATCTTGTTAAGTCATTGGTTATAAAACAATATGAGCTACGTTAAAATTTAAACCAGCTTTAAACCATACGTCAGTACGGTGGTGTGGATAGCGATACGGAATTCGAATCCGGAGATCCCGAGTTCGAATCGCACTGACGCTAAAAATTATATAAACAATCACACTGCGAGCGGTGAGTGCGGACCCTGTACTGTAATTGGGATTAAATTCCTGTTGTACAGCGTAACATAAATAAAAAAAATAAATAAATAAAAGACATAAATTTATTTTTTTATTACACTATAATAATTTCGGAATGTTTTGAGAGCTGAAAATTCTTATATTATTGTATAAACAATTGCTAGAGTTTGTACAAATTTGTTTTACCTTCTGCTTCAGTTTTGAGGTAAAACTCACAATTTGTTGTCCTCCGAGAAGTGAAAGACAAACTTCATCTGCCATCATCCGAGACACTCATTAAATGCTATTCAATAAACTCGAACGGCCTGATTAAATTTTATGGTGGTTGTCGCTTTTAATTTTGTAAAAGTTTTGCTCTGCGCGTGCCTTGCTGCCTCCAATGGTTGTTCATTTTAATTAAGGACTTATTGATCAAGAGTTGCGACGTACCTCGTAGTTTGCTTCACACTGACTTGATTTTCATTCTCCACAGCAGGACACTTTTTGTCGTTTTTAATTATTTTAAAATATTTTCTCTAATTTAATTATAAATATTGCTCTTAATTTTCTACCCAATTTTATAGCTGTGAAATATACACTTGCAGATCATTGTGAATTTATATATTTGCTAGTTTGAACAATAGAAAATTATAGAAATTAATAATATAGTACAATTTAAAGCAGAAACCAAATCACTCAGATGAAGACGTATTCTTGGATATATTATCGGCAATATAAAAAAATTCAAAAACTATATTATTAACAAGTTATTATTTATATTAGAATGTATTCTTGCAGAAGTTCGTTTCGCCCTCAATTCTAGTAAACAAAACCTAATCCCATAGAACAAATGCTCCACAAAAGTAAGCCGTTATATTCAATTTTAGCTCAAATTCTTCTGAACTTCATACATTTATTTACCTGAAACTGACAGGAAAATAAACATTTGCCTGACATTTAAGACTCAGGAAAGCTTTGCTTTGCATGCCTAGTCAGAAAAATAACATATTGCCTACCTAGGCATGTAATGAAAGAAACGTGAGTGTCTAGTTACTTAGCAACATAAAATACTGACTGAATATGTAAGTCAAATATTTCTTTTTAATTTAAATTAATTTAAAATAATTATTATTTATTTATAAGTTTCAGGTAAAATGTTATACGTAACACGTCAGTAAAGCGTCGTACAGAATTCGTAAGCTATTTACTCATCCTGTAATTGAACACTGTCCTGACGTTTTACGTAACTATTAAATTATAGAATATGTTCTTCACAAAGCTTGGGTTGCTCGCATTTTGGACAAACAAATTCTAAGCAAGTAGAACGAAAGCTCCATATATGCAAGCCTTTATTTGTTTTTGGTTTAAAACCTTTAATTTAATTTCAAATTTGTATACGAACTATCACGCATCCTTAAATAATTTAAAAAATAAATAAATAAATATATCATCACGCATTTTGCCCATTACTGACTGTGGCACACTACCGTAGCAGATTTCGGTAAGTAATATATTTTTTCGCGTAAAGTGCAGTTACTAGCAGTTAAATCATGGTCCTCGAAAATGTTAGTGGAGGGGGAGCCACAGGGATAGTTTTAACGTAGTGTAAATTGTTTGTCGCCTGTGAGAATTGAACCAGGGTTCTCAAATTCACAGGCCGACTCGATACCACTGAGCCACCTACCCCATTAAATCATTTCAACCAACAATACATCTATATCAACTTCAAATATCAAATATTTTATATACAATTTTGAGAGACGAGTATTCTATTGAATTCAGTTCGAATTACCGAGAGTTTGAATAACCGAAAGAGAGTACATCCCCTAACAAAAGCTTAAACATCTGGCAGTAGAATGATTTAACTCCCGAGCGGGCAGGTAGAGGCGCTCGCGTCGATAATCTGTGATTAGGGATGTATCGTTTATCTTCGTCCCATTGGACATGACGTCACCTCTACCACCCCGCACCACGCATCACATGCTGTCACGTGACGGAGGTAATACCTGTGCGTGTAAATAGTGACGTATGTGGACTGCTCAACCCGTCCGATAGACATCGAGAGATTTATATTCTTGTGGATTTGGTCCTAAATTAATGTGTTGTCATAAAAATCTGCTGCGGGGTTTACAAATTGACGGATGAGGCGTGGATTATCTAAAATATTACTTTTTAAAAATGTACCATACTGACATCAACAGCGAAATACAACCGAAATTATTAAAACTCCATTTACAATCTACACAGATTAAATGCAACAATACGCATAGATACTTGTTCCAACAGAAAAGAGAATAACATAATTTAGTAACATCTTTGTGGGAGGGGGGGGGGGTGATTTGACGGCTGGTAACCGCACTGCACGCGAAGAAATATATCACTTACCGAGATCTGTTTCGGCAGAGTGCCACACTCAGTAATGGGTAAAAGACGTGATGATATATTTATTTATTTTTATTTTATAATTTACAAATTTTTTATATCTCTCGCACAACAGGAACTTAATTCCAATTACAGGGGATTAAAAGCTACAAGAATATCAAAAATATTCCTAGTATGATCACACTATCGTTTTAAATTCCTGCTAAAATACAAATAACTTGCAATAGTCCAAACGAATGACTGAAATTCTCAAAGCATAAAAGTAAGATCGTATCTTTTGCATAGTTAAATTAGAAGAATACGAGTGTTGAAATAGATGCACAAAGACTCTTAAGTAAAGGGATGTAATTGAAATTTTACGCGCACTTTCTGGAAGATTGAACTAATCTTGCTGTAAGGTACGTTTTCTGCAGGAGTTGCCACACATCAGCCAATCAAATGTTACGGTCTTACTCTATTATAAACGCCGTAAATTTTACGGTAGTAAAATTTCAATTTAGTTTGACGTAAAGTTTCTTATTATTTAAATAAAAACTGTAGAAATAAAACTATTATTTGGGGACTGGTCCACATTTTAATTTAACTCAAGCCTTTTCAATTATTTTTAGATGCTTTATAAATCTGATTTAAAGTTACATTTATGAATATGATGAAGCGAAAGTAGAACACCTCAAAAAAAATTATAAATAAATATATCATCACGCGAATCAAGGTTCGTCAATTCGAATTCGCCTGTCGACAATATGTGATTTTTCGTAAAAATATAAAATACAGTTACATATATTCATCAAACTCGGGCGCTATAAGCTAGTCACTTATACGTCTTAAATAATGTAGCATTTGACTACGAAGACCGGCAGTACGGCAGTGTAAAAACTGCGGCTCGGTGTGTCCGGTAGGTCCAGGCCCGATTTGGGTTGTAGTGCCATTGGAAGAAGAAGAATATCTGATACGATAGAAGGCCAGACTCAGTAATGGGTAAAAGGCGTGATGAGCATTTTTTTTATGAAACTGGTAAGAAATTGGTATATTATATTTTTATTAGTAGAAAGGTAGGACTTATTTGTCGGTTATTAATAAAGCCCGGATATTTAGGCTCTTAAATACACCCAAATAAGCAGGCATATAGGCCGGTAATTACTCTAAAATAGGCGGGATTTTAGGCAACCTGAATGTAAATAATTTGTTTTTAAAAAAATAAACAAATCCTTTTTCTAATATTGGTACTCGTATCAACTCTTCGTTAGTAAAAAATAATCATTTTAAACAAAAATTAACGCAATCTGAAAAATAATAATGTAGGGTTCTCATGTTATTAACTATTATGCAAATTAAAATTATGTAGTATACTTTAATTCACAAAATATTATAAGCAATTGCTCTATGAAATTTTCGGAAAGGGACTGTCTTCAGTCAGTCAGAACTTACTTGTAAGCTGAAAACTTCGTTAGACATCACAAAATGTGACAGGAGCGTTCTAATATTTAGCCATATCGTCTAAAGTTACCTCAGCTCCATTGATAATGGCAAAGACACAATTGAATTGCCACGTCAAATTTTGACTAAAATCATTTTTTCTTTCGGCATTTTAAATTCACACACAAAAACTTGATTAAAGTAAGTACTTTAAATATTATAGGTTAGGTTGAAACACTTTGTCGAGTGCTGAATTAGTCAACGAAGTAGATGATAAACCTTGTCTGCTCAATAAAAGTTAGAATAGGCAACAAAAATAGGCAAAATAGGCTGTATAAGGTAAAATAGGCACAATAACCAAAATATAGAAAAAATAGGCTTAAGGAACGAAAAAAAAAACCTTCCATTATACGTAAACATATTACCTATGTATAGAAAAACGAAATTGCCTGAAGTATATTAAAATTTGAATCTAGGCAATTGCCTAAAAATCCGAGCTTTAGTTATTAAGGTTTAAAATAGTTGTAGATAGCATAGAAATAAATCACTACTAACTTTGATATAGTAGGATGATATACTGCAAAAGTATCGACTATCAAAATGAAAAAAATTGAGATTTGTATCACCGTTGAGACAAGCGCAACTTTGAGTCCCAAGCCTCATAAAAGTCAATGTGTTCAATGCAGAAGCCTTGTTCCGTGACAGTTGTGAGTCTCTGCGGTCTCTCACCCCCGTCTGTGGGATTCCAACCCGGCTGAGTTATCTCCCAGAGAATTTGTCCTGCAGTTTGCGATGTGGTTGTCAGTTGATAAATAAACATACGCGTGCTTCTGGTTTGCAAAGTGTAGTATATCATCAGTAAAATATTCAGTGGTGATGAGAGATGAAATATCGACGAAGTTGAAAGAGTTTGGGAGTGACGAATGAGGGAGAGTCCATTCGGGTGACGGCATCATTGATATTTTAAATTTGTTCACGGAATATGTCTACAAGTTTTATTGTTTAAGTTTGTGTAATAAAATAAATATATCATCACCACAGGTACCAGGTAGTCCTGGAGATAAAACCGAGGTAAAATTTGCGTTTATTAATTCATTAAATCCATGTTTTGTTTGAAACACAATTACATTAATTAAAATACATTATTTTTGTTAATCCACACAGATATTATTTTGTTTATGTTTGATCGTTTAAAGTATATATCGAGTACATTTTATTAATTAGAAAATGCAACGAGTAATTATTTTACAAAACTTAATATCCTAAAGGTATATCTACAGTTATGATGTAAACAATGCATCAGATTTAATTTAGAAAATATTTTCCAGGAGTATATACTCCACTTTAATTAGTTTTTGAAATGAAAACTTGTTATATTTACCTCAATTTTAATTAGGAGAAAATATGTGCACAAATATTTTTCTCAAAAGTTATGTTATTTCTGCGACTTTTACATTAAAAATAAAAATCTGATGTGGACACCACATGACTTCCTTGTACGCGTATTAAACTATAGATATTTATTTAATTGCACATATTTGACATTAAATCTTTTATTTTTTGTTCTAATCCATAGCAAACTTAATTTAAAAAAAACAATAAATATATCATATTTAAATTTAGATATCTCGCTTATGCAAAAGGATAATTTAAAAATTGTTAATGTGCTAGACGCAGAATTTAATTCTCTAAAACTTTTATTTGCAGCATTTATTTCTAAAATTAAAATAATACCATTTTTTTCAAGGAAAACTGTTAGCAGCTTAATGTAATGTGTCACTTCCGGTTAGTCTATTTCAACCAAAATCTATTAAGTTATTTGCATTGATATAGTAGTCTTATACACCAAATTTGGAAAGTTTTAAATAATATTTGAATATAGTTTTTCATGAAAATCTATTATAGGCTTCAAGTAAAGTACCACTTCCGGAAGTTATATAATGACCAAAAAGGGAGGTGCAAAACTAGATATTATTACAGTCCTAAATATAAAATTTCAATTTTCTACAGCTCACCGTTTTTGAGTTATGCGAGATACATATGTACGTACAGGCGTCACGACGAAATTAGTCAAAATGGATTCAGGGATGGCCAAAATGCGTATTTGCACTGAAATCTGAGAACCGAAAATTTTGCGATTACAATACTTCCTTTCCTTCGTACAAGGAAGTAAAAATGAGTTTGAAGGATATTAGAAGACTAAATTTATCCAAATTATTTTGTCTAAAATAATTCAGAAGAAATAATAGTGTACTGCTTTTTATTATTCTGCGACCTACTGCATTTATTATTCATCTCGAAGTATGTTACGGTACCGACGTCCGGAAAATCTACGTCGCGAATCTAATATAGGTATATAATTTTGTCATTAGAGAATAGAGTAAAGCAAAGCAAACATTTAAATTTTATCGTGGGAAAACAAACCCAACTTTAATAAAACCCAAATATTGACAAAAACAGAAAACAGTTAACTGGTAAACGAAGATAAACTACAAATTCGACAAAATGTGTTTACGTACCAAATTTCATAAAAGCATTATCTAACACTTATCAGAAAACGAACAAAACCCAGCAGTTAATAAGCGTAAATTTCATTTAGTTAATTAAAAGCCAAACATTGTGAAAAAATTATTATGAAATCAGCTGCGGGTGACGATAAATTGAAATACATTTTGCGCAGCTTTATCGAGCTGAACCAGTGCTGCAGTCAGATTCGTGTTATTGTGCGCGGATTTAGTTTCGGCTGATATTATTTGCTAACGCGACAATGCAAAACGGATGCTAACCACACAAATTGCGCCAAAATCAAATATCACTCCATTCATGAAAAATTCAAACCAAAACCAGATCATTCGCATTCATTTCATATTCATTTCAACACACGTTTTTCATTTAAAATTCCCATTAAATTTGTACATCATTCAATATCCTAAATAAATATTGTCAAACATAATATTAAATAAATATCAATTCAAATCACATTTCCAAACAGTAAACTCTTTATAAACCTATGATTATTTATATTTTGTGCAATTCTCACAAAGACATTGATACCATGAGTATATTTTAACTTGAAACATAGAATTTTCAATATCCATGTTTACTATTTTGATAGTAATTTCCCAGGGCGTTCAATTTAAAATGAAACTTAAGTAAAATGTTTTGATTGAACTTTTACATTATTTATTTATTTATGTTACGCTGTATAACAGGAATTTAATCCCAATTACAGTACAGGGTCCGCCCTCACCGAGCCGCAGTGTGGTAGTTTATATAATTTTTAGCTTGAGTGCGATTCGAACTCGGGATGTCCGGATTCAAATTCCGTATCGCTATACACACCACCGTACTGACAGGTTACATTAATTAGTATATTAAAAACTAGTTTTATAAGACATGTTTTTTAGCACGTGTCCAAGTTTAGAAAATGAGACACAAGCGAGCTTACTAACGGACGAGTGTTATAAAAGTTCTATAAAATGAGTTATTTATACTATTCTTTCTATTTTGCGATAATATAAACCAAGTAAATTTAGGGCAATTTATATATGAAATATTGTGGTTGATAAATGTTAATGACATTAATTTTTTTGAGGTTGTATTGAAATTTTGATGTTCTCGGTTTGACAGATTCAGTATGTCATCTGCTACTACCAACCGTCTAAAACAAAATGTTGCGTATCGTAATGAACACTCTTTCGATACGCAATTGGGTTTCATAAGGTAATAGCTATTTATGAAACTAGTGAGGGAATGAAGGTTATTACCTTACGCATGTGAAATTTGCAGAACGAGGCGTAACCGAGTTATGTAAACACATAAGTAAGATAATAACCGAGTTTTCTTACTAGTTTCACACAATATGTTTTCTACTTCCGTTCTAATAAATACGAAAGAGCGTTTTTGAAATTATGAAATTTTGACATATTAATGACAGTTGTAAATTCAAAAAATTAAAGAATAACACATCAGAAGTTGTCTACCAAGATATCTTAATTTTTTGTGTTGCTATGTTACCTCATTATTTCACTAGTTAAATAATGCAGTTCATTACCTAACTCAAATAAGTGAAATTAAACGTCTATATCCTAACGGAAGTAGAAAAAGGATTTAATTGCAAAACGAGTACGAAAGTTGGAACACGAGCGACAGCGAATGTTTAAATTGTACGAGTTTTGAAATGGCCCTTTCCTACGTGTGTAACATACTATTGTTTTCAAATTACATTTTTATGTTTACGATACAAGAAATTTTATAATTATTTTGTATAAATCAAAGGAGTTGTATTTGCAAATGCACATCACGTTTCCTATTTACTTTCATCACTAGTAAGGGAAACGGTTACTATCACAACTGAATTGAGTGAAGAAATTGTCACTGTCACAAGTATTGTTAAAAAAAATATTATGCTCACTGCGGCCATTGCCCAAGTCTATAAAAATTAATTCTTTAATAAGCCAGCTTTAATATTAGTTTGCTACTTTGCACAAAAGAAATTTAATCCAAATTACAGTACAGTTCAGGTTATGTTACATCTTATAATTAAATTCGAATCACTTAAAAACAGTTATATTTTTTGAATATATGTTGATGTCAGCAAGATTTAAACCCGCGAACTCTTGTTTAGTAGACACACAGTACGACTGTCAGTAAAAATTATATACTGAATTATTCAAGAAAAACATGAGACAAAAGAAAAATGTTCTACGCTCTACAAAGATCTCTAGTAGTAGAAAAATGTCTGCAAATAATTCCCAACATTACAACCATCTACGATCGTCTTTATTTAACACGTCTGTATCCATAATTCTATTACATTCCTTTGACTATTCCATAAAAGAATCACATTTCTGGCAGCTTTCATCTCGCCTTTGTTTCATCGCAGCTCCAAATAAGAAAAGCTCATAAATTCACCAAAGCTCGCAGACCAGCGCCATTTTTCAACCGACCCCCAGCGGATAATCGAGGCAACGCGGCCAATTTTAATCATGCACCACGGTGGGTCTTTTAATAAGCGGTTGTTTTCGTCAGATGATGGTGTTGTGCTGGATTCGCGCATCACGGGATATTAAAATTATGATGTAATATATTTCAAACACTGGCTTGATTTTACATAGTTTCGTTAAGGCGCTAGCACACGCAAAATATATTCACACATCTACTTACATTTAATCAAATAAATCAATATATCGTCACGCATTTTACCCATTATTGATTGTGGCACTCTACCGTAGCAGATTTCGGTCAAATCATGTCCAGTAAAGATGTTAGTAAAGGGGAAGCCACAGGGGTAGTTTTAACGTGGTGACAATTGTTTGTCGTCTGTGGAAATCGAACCTGGGTTTTCAAATCCACAAGCTGACTCGATACCACTGAGCCACCAACCACATAATAAATACCAACGTTTTTTTAATTTTAGTATAGAGCCTATATCTAAACTTGATGATTAAACTTATTGGATGTTCCAAAAACCAAACTTACCACAAAAAAAATAATTTTTAAACTGTTGCATTAATTTATTTTATTTATTTACGAATATTTTAAATGGAATACCTGCAAAGTTTTCAAAATTTAGGTTCTATGCTGAAAACATTCTAAGGATGGAAAATTAACTAGATTAATTATATAGTCTGGTGTTACCTTTACTTGAAACTGACAGAAAAATAAATATTTACCTGACCTTTAAGACTTTGCTTTGCTTTGCTTGCCTAGTCAGTAAAATAACATATTGCCTGCCTAGGCAAGTAATGAAAGAAACATGAGTGTTTAGTTACTTAGCAACTTAAAATACTGACTGAATATGTAAGTCAAATATTTCTTTTAATTTAAAATATGTATTATTTGTTTATACATTTCAGGTAAAATGTTACACGTAACACGTCAGTAAAGCGTCGTACAGGATTCGTAAGCTGTTTCAAGCCTCGCTATCACTCGGCATGAAACTATCTACTCATTCTGTAATTGAACACTTTCCTGACTTTTTACTATTAAATTAATAATATAAATTAATAAGAAATTTACTTTTCGCACAGCTCTAAGGGTAAAACTGGTCCATTATTTGCAAATTCTTATTCAAAATAAATTATTAAATGAGGAATTAACAATTGACATTCGGCAATGTTATAAACTGCTGTAGGTCAAAGTCAAAGGTCCTCAATAGTCAAAGTTTTTAAACAGATATTTTGATATTTGAAACAATTGTTCATGAATCTGACAACTCAATATAGACACGAATTATGTGTCATGTGAACATGCTAAATATAAAATAAACATTAAATATAAAACTAATTATTTTTAATACATAAATTAATAGTAAATATAGTTATTATTCAATATTTTGTAATATGACATTAATGATCTTCGTATTCGGTAAATTCAAAATAAAATCCCCATCTGTACAAAAAGGTCCCATTTAAAATAAGACAGTTACACCCAGTATTTTGGCGAACCACTAGTCTAAAAGAATTTTTGTTTCGCTCATTAAAACAATCTTGTGAAACAAAAATTGTTTGCTAATTTAGTCATAGATAGCAATGGTGCGCCTGTCAAAAAGAACATCTGTATATGACTGTTGTCAAATCTTCCTAAATAAAAAACATAAAAGTAGTAAAAAAAATTGTTCTTAGATAATTAAATTTGAAGGATTTAGGAAAATAAAAAATATGAATCCAGGCATTCTCGTTTCTGTAATATTGTAGTAAATTAATTATGGGTCTAAACAGCAGGTAGAGTATAAGAGTTAAATTTTGACTGCGTCCGCAAATTAATTTTGATGGTTTTATCTTTGACGTATAGCAGAGTTTTGGAAAGCTATTACGACTAAATTACGGATGTGGGGTTAGAAAAAGTCTTGAGAAATTGCCTTGGATAAAATGGGCTTGATATTTTTGTTAGACGCACCATTTTGAGGATTACGTTCTGAGTTACAGCTCATTTATAACGTATAAACTTGCTTAATTTTTGAAATAAAACTCAAGGGCTTTGCTAAATGACAGGAAAGTAATTCAACTTGCTCAACGTGCTAAATAAATTTCTTCTTTAACTAATACCTTAATATCTCTTTAAGTTGCCTGCTGCTACGTTTAATAATGTCATTGTTTCACTAAAATACTTCTTTACTTTATGAAAATCAATATTACACAAATATAAATCACGCCTTTTACCCATTACTCGGTGTGGCACTCTTCCTACGCAGATCTCTGTAAGTGATATATTTTTTCCGCGTGAAGTGCGGTTACCAGCCATCAAATCACGGCCCTCAAAGATATTAGTGAAGAGGGAACCACAGAGGTAGATTTAAATTGGTGAAAATTGTTTGTCGGTTGTGGGGATCGAACCAGGGTTCTTAAGATCCACTGAGCCATCTGCCCCATTGTATGATGATCCATTTTGGGTGAATGTATTCCTGTTGGTAATTTAATTTCAAATGTACAAAAGTGGACACAGTTTAAAGTGTAACTTTTGATTGCAACAAACTATCTTACTTTGCATGGTCTACCCCATAATAATAACGATAATTATATGAGGTAGGTGGCTCAGTAGTATCGAGTCGGCCTGTGGCTTTGAGAACCCAGGTTCGATTTTCACAGTCGACAAACAATTTTCACCACGTTAAAACTACCCACATATTTGTGGATCGTGATTTGACGGCTGACGACCGCACTTCTCGCGAAGAAATATATCACTTACCGATATCTGCTATGGCGGAGTGCCATACTCAGTAGTGATGATATATTTAAATAAAAAACAACAAAGACAAAATTAATTGACTTTAAATGCTCACTTGGTGAAACTAGGTTTAATAATAAAATATCAAAATAAACACTTGTCTAAGTCTCACAAAATTCAGCCTCCAAGTCACCTTATGAGGGCATCGTCAGAGGCTGGCCAGCACAGTTGGTAACCATAGACGCGTTTCGCTCTTTTGTAAAACTTATAACTAGAGATGGGCGAATATCAAATTTCTCGAATTCGAATATCGAATAGGAATATTAATCAGATCAGATACTCCTAAAAGTTAATTTATTTATTATTAATAATTATTTAATTATGTCATTTTCATTATTTGAATGAAATTGTTAAGATAAAATAAAATTAAAACAAAAAGTACAAACAAAAAAGAAAAAGACGAAAACTTCAAATTTAAGGTGAAACGTACGGGCTGATGTTGGCGAAAAACAAATTTGAAATATGGTACGTCTTCAAGGTTTTAAAACAAAATATCTTCAAAGTATTGTAATAGCTTTAAGTTTATGTACAAATGATAATGAAAAACATAGTCAAAAATGGAGGTCAACATATAGCGCGATATTCGAGGTATTCGAATGTTCGCTATACTGACGTTAATATTCGAAAATCTCGAATATCGAATAATGTCAATATTCGCGGCATTCGACTATTCGCGGATGATATTCGCCCATCTCTACTTATAACATATAAAATGTAAAACTGAATTTTGTTTGGATTAAATGAAAATATAGCAATTAGTGAAGCACATTCACCATTTTATTTCCGGTCAAGGTACCGCGGTAGGCTGAGCAACCACAAACAATATTATCTTTTTCAACTGGCACTATCTGTCGACCTCGAAGTCGTAAAATAGCAGATGCGATAGAGGAAATGGTTGCGAGTGGCGAGCAGCAGCCACTCGGCGCATATTAAAAATCGCTTTAAAAATGACATCGAGATATGGCGTCCTGTTACACACCACGCTGCGTAGCGCACAAATCGAATCACGATGTCGGGGTAGCTTTACAGCCGTTGCGAGACTGGACGATGCATAAAATTGCTATAACACTGCGCTGTTATCAGCCGCAGGCCGGCCTACTGTGGCCCATGAGCCAGACTTCCCCTACATCTGTCAGAGTTACAACCAAAATGTTTTTTTTTTGTAGCAGCGATCATGTCAAGGATATTGTGTAAGTCTCAATTTGAAATTTAATGTAAGTATAAGCCAGTTAAGGAGGTTTAATTACATTATTTAATTAATTTATTAAATTCCAATTATAATATAAGCAATCACGATTATCCCTTTTACATATGCTAAAACATTAAAGCAGTTTTTTCACAACTATATCGGAAAGTACATTTTTCTTCCCGCAATTGTACAAAGAAAGTAACTCTTTATTCCTAGAAAAGAAAGTATGTTTTTCTTTCCCAGGGAAGGAAAGTAAAACGCTATAATTTGACAATAATGACATGGCAGTGCGATCTATTAAAAAAATAACCAATTTTATTTAAATTCAAACTAATCCTGAAAATTTTACTTTTTGATAGGTTAGTGAAAAAAAAGCGTATGTACTAGTATATGTCATATAGTATAGTTATTTGTATATTAAGAGCGTAAAGTGATTCTTTGTTACTCGAATACGGTAATTGCAGCGCGAGCTGAGGGCGAGAGCTGCAATAGTGTAAGAGGAACAAAGACACTTTATGCTCGTGATACACACATAATTTTTTCTACGATTGCATCTTAAATTATTAAAAAACATATACGTACTGAAAATAAATTCGTTCTGTCAAATGTCAATATGACAAGTTTCTGTTTTGTTTGTATCCCTGGTAACTATTGAAATAAGCGAGCATTTATTATTTTTTTCGAGCGTTACCATCGGAAACGCGCGCATTTAACATCTTTTTCGCGCGTTGTCATTGGAGCCGCGCGACAAAGATATTTTTCGATTGTTCCACAAAAAACGTCAACCTTACGATAATTGTCAACTTTTCATAGCAATCGTAGAAAAAGATTTTTTTATATTCCGCGTTTTTGAATCGTGAAATGAAATCGTATCTTAAGAAAGAAATCTCTCATTTATTTTCTTGTTATACAAGTAACTAGTGAAATCTAACGACTCAGACACAAACTATTTCTTTCTAAATTTATCTTCAATTTACAAAAATATCTGAATAGGTCGGATATTAATTTAAGAAAAATTATTAGTAATGTTAAGACCTCTACTTATAGAGTGACAGCATTCGTCTTATCGCTACTAACATACTGTAATGTTTTTTTAGTAGGAGTCGCAGGCATCTCAAATTCAAATCCGGTCAAACAGGATACTTAATTTACAATATAGTAGGTTTACAACCACTTTAGCTACGGGGCGGTTTATACCCTATCATCTCCAGCGACTGATCTGGTGATCGGGCTCGAGATACAAGGTCACCCGACTAGTAAATTACCCTATTCGATGGCCTTACGCTCCCTAATACACCCTTATATATTTAAAATATCTCCACCGGCCTCTCAAAATATTTTCTGAGATTTACAGCTCCTGCACAATCTTGGACAGATTTTTTCAGCAGGATATCACAATTCTGTATCCGTATGGCCATCTCAAAAGCAATTCAATCTTTTTCAATCACACTAGTTATCGGCGAGGCAGTTTTACGGCGTCTGTCATCCCTGGATGTATTTGTCGGGAGTTCACCCCGACTGGAGTCAGTATTTTGGGGGCCTGAACCCGAATATGGTGGGATAAGGATTGTAGGACTCACTGCGTCGAAATCAGGATTATTGTTGTAATGTCTGTGGAATAGGTTAAGAAGATACGTAAACGATATTTTCAAAAGATATAGATTTTGTTGCTAAACCCAACTTGCCGTGTTACTGTTCTTGGAACCGTGGTCTGCTGGCCGAGGGTCTATTTATTAGAGATTGTAATTTTTTTTAAATGCTGTTATTGTGTATTAAAATATTTGTTTATCTTAGACTTCCGAAATATCTAACCCAGATGATATGAGTTTAACAGAAATTTAAGTTTTAGACGAATTTGCACGTTGTTTTGTATTTATTATCTATTCTTAAAATATTTATTAGATTAGAAACAACAACAATTAAAATAAATGAACTGTACTCAACATCAATATAAATTACGCAAATCATTTATAGTATAGAAATGAGAAATTGATTTGCTTATATAAATATTAAGGAATAACATCATGTATTTGACGGCTGGTAACTGCAGTTTACAAGCATAAATATATTACTTACTGAGATCTACAACAATAGAGTGCCACTGCCAGAATGGGTGAAGGCATGTTTATTTTTTGTGAATTTTTCGTAGAACTGGTTAAAAAATCGAAAATTTTTAATTGTGTTTCTATATAATTCGGAGCACGAGAAATACACTCGTTCAAACCGCATTTCAATATCTCTTTTAGTTTTCGAGTTATATCGATTTTTGACATTTTTTAAAACTCAACTTTGAGAGCCAATATCTCGAAAACGAAAAGAGGTATTGTAATGCGGTTTGAACGAGTGTATTTCTCGTGCGCTACTTAACTTAACCCGAAATTTTACCATTTTGGATTTTTTTTAAATTTTTCTTCAAAATTTTCTTTTCTCAATATTTCCAAAAGTTAAACAGATAATAAAAATCTGAAAACACCAGTGAATTCCTCGCGTGAAAATACATAAGTACGCAAATTTTTAAAGTAAAATTCGCACGGATAAATTTTTTATTACAAAAAATCAAAAAATGGCCTAAATCCGTAAAAACGCCAAGAAATATCTAAAAAATGGCTATTTTCGATTTTTTTTAATAAAAAATGTATCCGTGCGAATTTTGCTGTACAACTTTGCATACCTATGTATTTTTACGCGAGCAATTCACTGGTGTTTTCAGATTTTTATTATCTCTTCAACTTTTGGAAATATTGAGAAAAGACAATTTTGAAGAAAAATTTAAAAATTAAAAAAAATGGTAAAATTTCGTTATAAGTTAAGTGGCGCACGAGACATACACTCGTTCAAACCGCATTTCAATATCTCTTTTAGTTTTCGAGATATGGACTCTCAAAGTTGAGTTTTAAATAAAGTCAAAAATCGATATAACTCAAAAACTAAAAGAGATATTGAAATGCGGTTTGAACAAGTGTATTTCTCGTGCTCCGAACTATATAGAAACATATTTTAAAAAAAATTAGAATTTTGAACCGGTTCAACGAAAAATTCACAAAAAATAAGTAGATCATGCTTTTTAACCATTCTCTGCTGTAGTACATCTAAGTAAGTAATATATTTATGCTTGTGAACTGCAATAACCAACCGTCAAATCGCGGTTCAATATGTCATTTCAACGAAGCTTTTGCGAGCTTGAACTCGAATCGAACCTAAAGCAATTTTTTTCAACCTTGAATTCAAATTAAACCCATTTTTCAGCGGTTTCCGTTTCCTGAAAAAAATACTTAGCACTGATGATTCAACTATATTTAATATTATTTGCTGCACAGACTTCTTTTTACCATAGACTCGAAGACAAAATAAAGTCCTTAATTAGCGTAAGTAGTTTCAAAATTAACCGACTATTTTAATAAATTCGATAGATTTAACTGTCGGTTCTCGTTGAAACATTTTATAATTAAATTAAATTAAAAAATCAACACTAGGTTAGTATCAAATAATGTAAAGTTTATTTTACAATACGTATTTCGGTCGACTAGACCATCATCAGGTGATGATGGTCTGTCTAGTCGACCAAAATACGTACTGTAAAATAAACTTTACATTATTTGAAACTAACCTAGGTTTGATTTTTTAATTTAATTTGACTATTTTAATATTATTTTTCGTTATTTTTACAAAATATAGCTAGTAGTTGTAACTTAAGCTACTCAATAAGCTCGCTCAGTCGTGAACTACAACTAATATAGGTACTTGTTACATTACATGGGCTTATTTCTTATTATAAATTTTAAAATGTAACGTTCTTCGAATATGTTCCTTGTTTAAAATGAAATACAAAGTAACTGAGGTAAAATAAAATGTGGCCTGTTTAATATTGAGGTTGCTAGGCGACATAATTATAATAATATTTCGAGTAAGCACCCAAGCTAAAAGACATTTAATATCTCGTAATGACAGTGCAAATATGTTGAAGACAGTAAACGGTGGCGGTAGCCCTGCTACCTGCACGTGAATCATCACGAGTTCACCAGCGTGAAATTCGCTGGAAGCTCGGCAGCCACACCTGTCACATTAAAACCTCATATCTCCCGTCTTAAATAACAGCCCTCTTAAACAGCTCACGTGTGCGTTGATAAACCGACAGCGTTTCGCCAAAACTCATTTTAACTTACTCGAGAAGAAATGAAATATTTCTAACATTTCACGCTAATAAATTCTCTTTGGACGGCCGTTTTTTAAACACGCCTGTAATATACGTTTAGGTGCGTGTCGGCCCGCATTACCCAAATGCGAATCTGAAATTTGAAATTCAAAATAAAAATTTGAATTTGGTACGCATCTTTAAATCAGCAGCACGAAAATCCCAGTTTGCTTTTCAGAAGTTTAATATTACTACCCTCTTACTGCACACATAATTTATTACTCACAAAATATTATTAATTTACTTTTTTTTACTCGTTACCTTCAAAATGACACTTCCCGATCGACTCGACTGTCAAAATTGCAAAAAACACTGGCCCTTTGGAACATTCTAAAATAAATCTGATAATAATAAAATCTAATTTATAAAATACAACTTCCCTGAATTTTCCTTTATTAAAAGTTTGGAAAATAAGAGTAATTTGCTAAAATTGTTTCAACAATTAAAGACGTCATTGATACAACTTCATGCTCATTGTAATCAAACAAAAATCGCGACTAATACTATATAAATAATAAGAAAAAACACATATTGTGGAATACAACAACTTAGTTTAATGGAAAAGTAAGATTATAACAACATAAAATACTTAAATTAATTAATCTATTTTATATTAGGTTTGATATTTGAACTAAAAAACAATATTTTTAGATTGGGAAGAGCCACAATTGTTACAAGTGTTATTATAAACATGTATAGTAAAATTTTGACAATTACAAATCGAAGTTCCTGGAGCAGCTTGGTTTTCAATTGATAAAGATTGTGTATAATTTGCAGTTTTGGCGTACATACACAAGTTGAAAATAAAGATGTATTTTTTTTAAGTACCAGTACTCAAACAATAAATATTATACAAACTACGTGCGTGAAGACGTCTTCCGCTTATTCGCGCTATTAAAGACACTCGCTCCTTGTAGTCGCTCGTGCTTTAAAAATGCGCTCATGCGAGAACATCGTCTTCCCGCACTTAATTCGTAAATAACTATTTTACGCAACAATACTTAATTAGACTAAGTCTAATATTTATTTACATTTATTTGTATACTTATTTGTCTTCACATAAAAAAAGTTATTACCAGGGAACCTGCAGTTTACTACGGACTTTATTTATGTATTAAATCTTACAATCCCAATTACAGTAGCTTATAGTAGAAACTATTTAAATATAGCTATAATTCTGGTAAAAATATGCTGTACTATTTTCCCAACCATAATTTTAAATAAATTTAGAATCAAGCTGGATATATAATGAAGTAACGTAAGAGGCGAAATTTTTGTTAACCGTACAACCAATTAGATAATTTGAAATTTATAGATCAATAAGACAAATAAATACATCAAGAATAGTATTCATTGGTGATAAAACAATAAGATCGTTCAATTAGAACAAACCTTTAGAAAGATGTATGAAATGATGAAGTTTCACTCTCTTTGAAGCGTTATTTCTAAGTAAAAACCGCGGGGTTAAAAATTCGGCGCGTCACTCGAGGGCTTTAGATACCACTGCGTAATTCCTCTGTTTCGATATAAATTATTACGGGGTGGCTTTCTTAATTTCGCCGTCTCCGAGTTAAATTATTACGCCCCTGACGGGATAAAAACTTAGAGCTCGTAATTTGTAATGGCCTTTTTTATATAAATGCTTGTCTTTGTGCATTCGTCTCAGGAGAAATCTGTTAAGCAGTAATACGCTTGCGACGTTGCCGTAATGCTGAGACTTATCCTCGCCTTTCTTACCCCTTCCTTCAGCCTGGAAGGGAAGGGGTATACCCTGCACTGTTTTACGCTTCTTTCACGATTTATATTTTAATTTCGCCACACGGTCAAATGGCGTATTTTACTTTTCAGGCAAATTAATTTCTTTAGCTCTTAAATGCTTATAAATTAAATTCATTTTACAAATCATTATTTTATATGCAGAGCTGGGAAATAACTAGCCTCTTTTATACTTTACCTTCAATTACTTTAGCTGTAGCATTGCTAAATGTGACTGAAAATTTATCGAAAAATATACAAGTCAGATAGCTCAATTTTCCTCAGTTACGCTGTATAACATTATATATTATTGCGTTACTAAACACAAATCTTTGCGTATTTCGGACACAGACAAATGAATCATATTTATGGATATCAATAAACAAACAAGTATTTTTTTACCTGAACTGACACTTTTTGTCGTTTTTAATTATTTTAAAATATTTTCTCTAATTTAATTATAAATATTGCTTTTAATTTTCTACCCAATTTTATAGCTGTGAAAGATACACTTGCAGATCATTGTAAATTTATATATTTGCTAGTTTGAACAACATAAAATTATCGAAATTAATAATATAGTACAATTTATAGTGGAATCCGAATCATTCAGATGAAGACGTATTCTTGGACATATTACAGGTAGAGTATAACATTCAGGCAATGTGAACAAATTATATTATTTACCAGTTATTATTTATATTAGAATGCATTCTTGGAGAGGTTCACTTCACCCTCACTTCTAGTTAACAAAACCTAAGCCCAAAGAACAAATGCTCCACAAAAGTAAGCCGTTATATTCAATTGTAGCTCAAATTTTTCTGAAATTCATACATTTATTTACTTGAAACTGACAGGAAAATAAACATTTGTCTAACAGTTAAGACTCAGGAAAGCTTTGCTTTACATGCCTAGTCCGGAAAATAACATATTGCCTGCCTAGGTAGGTAATGAAATAAACGTGAGTGTCTAGTTACTTAGCAACATAAAAAACTGACTGAATATGTAAGTCAAATATTTCTTTTAATTTAAATTAATTTTAAATATGTATTATTTGTTTATAAGTTTCAGATAAAATGTTATACGTAACACGTCAGTAAAGCGTCGTACAGGATTCGTAAGCTGTTTCAAGCCTCGCTTTCGCTCGGCATGAAACAATCTACTCATCCTGTAATTGAACACTTTCCTGACTTTTTATGTAAATAACTATTTTTTGACATTTCTGCCAGCAATACTTCTTTTAGGAACATTATCTATAACAATTGTACATTTAATATTTCTTATAATAAGTATTCTGTTTAATGTAGCTGATTGATTCATTGTATAGACTTAATATATTCAACTTGAGCTTCAAAAATTACCTGAATATACGTCTACGGACTGAATTTGTTATCTAAAGAAAACTATAACAAGTAATTATACGATGCTTTACTTTGAAAATTGCGGATACAACGCGGCCAATTGCTTTATAGTAAATAGACTCTAGCCTGTATTATATTTTCTCTTTGACATAATAAAATATTTATAAACCCTACATGTAACTATTAGTAAAATTAAAATAGTTTAGTATGATTATACTACATAAAGTTACTCTGCTATTTAAATATTAATATTAGTAATATGAATTAGAAACATGAACCATTAAGTATTATTACAGAACAGGTCAACAAATGTGAGTTTAGCCACTGCAATTTGTGTCTAAATATATAATGTTGTAAAACCTTTCAACCTAAATATTTGAGCCAAAGTATCAGCATCAACCACTCACCCATCTATTCCCAAATTGAAAGTATAATGTAAAAGGAGCCTCAGATCATCAAAGGCAAAATTCTTTCTCTAAGACATATCAGATACAAAATTCTATTAGTCTCGAAATGGAGGTCTGAAAAAAACACCATGAACAAAAATAAAAGTGAAAGACTTTCAAAGAGAATAATCGATCAGAGACAAGCGTATTCAAACTAACACTCTAATTAAAATTCCGTGGCCATGGTAAATAATAGCGGAGGTAGGATGGCACACGCATTTTGTGATTGTAGTTGAAGAAAGTCAGAAGAAAGGGAAGAAGAAGAGAAGGAGTCCAATTAGATGAAAACACCGTTAAACCAGAACTTCTTTAAGGTTCTCGAAGATAATTCGTTAATTATGCTGCGAGTACGTGCTCTAAATTCTTATCAAAACACGATGCCCCCAACTACAGACGTGACGTCATCTTACAACTGGTGACGTCATACACTTTCTCATCTTATAATTTAAAACTGTCTTACTTTAGAAAAACAGATTGCTAGTGTACTAATCATTATCCTTCTAGATCAGTGGTTCCTAACCTTTTTTAATCGTGACCCTTTTTAGTTTTTTTTAAATGTTCGCGACCCCCCTTTCGCATATTTGATCAATAAAACAAAAAATAAAAGGTTTGACAAAATATATTTTAGGACTTAGTGATTATATTTTTTTCCCTCAAAAAAGCCAAGGCGACCCCCCAAAAAAGCTAAGGCGACCCCCTTGTGGGTCGCGACCCACCGGTTGGGAACCGCTGTTCTAGATAATAATACTTGACCATTGGATTTTACGCGTCAAACTAAATATGTATGTACATTTTCATTTGAGAAAACATTTTAGAACAAATACTCAAAAAACAAATAAATCATTTAAAACTTTGCTGAAAATTTGCTTATAAGACAAGTAGGACACGAGAAATTTAATGCCATTGTGCACATTTTCATATCTTTTTAAAAATATGGTCTTCTGAAAAGTAGATTTTTTTCCCAAATTTAACCTTATCAAATGTTGTACATTTTCGAAGCTATATATCAAAAACTAAATGAAATATGAAAATGTAACCAATGCCATTGAATTTCTCGTGCATCATTTTAGCAATTTATATATTTAAAAAAAAAATCATTTATAATCTCCCTTGGGCATTAACTCTATTCCGGATTTAAAAAAAATTCATTCCAACAACTTATTAACCTGCAAGAGTGGAATATGAATGAAGATTACACTGCTGGAATGCACGATAAAAAAATTCCCGGATATGAATTAATTAATTTCTATCGTAACTTGTATGAAGTAAATAAAATTGACAATAAAAAACTAATTTTTACATGTCAAGTTCATATTTTTGATATAAAAAATGTCCACTTATTAATTTTGCTTAGATAAGTCAGACAATGAAAGATTTCAACAAAAAAAAATTACCATGGTAAACATGTTTCTATTAGCTGTTAATTAGTGTCGTACGATTTTCACCACAAATTTCACATAAAATATTTCTTGAACAATATTTGAAAATATGTACTTGGAGACTTTAACATTTGATTAAGCGGCTCAAAATACATATGTGTGTAAATTTTCGTTACAATATTGTTTGTACTATACAGAATTTTAGACCAAATTGGACTAAAATTAAAATATACTAATGCCCGATTTTTCAGTGGCGGTTTAAACTAAAAAATCGGAGTGTTTTTTAGTGCAGTTTAAACCTTAAACTCAGTTTAAATTTTTCTCCCAAACTGTCAATTTCCTTAGGTTAGAAAATTAAACACATAATAATTGCTAAAATTTGTACACAGGAAATTGAATTCCGTGAAGCGTATCTTCATATCTTGTTTAGTTCTTAATATATAGCCTCGGAAACATTAGAATTTAAACAATAAAATGATGGTAGATTTAATTTGTATTAACTGTCATTTTTTAACTGCAAAAGTACATACTTAATTACATTGAAACCCTACATAATTAAAGAAACTAATTACTGAACTATGTCTTATAATATTTGGGTGATTCTTTTCCCTTTCAGAAATACTAATTTACGCAATATGTACGAACAACACAGAAACAATTTGCGAGTGGAATTCACAAGACTTGACTAAACATCTGACGTAGCCTGCTTTAATAAATAAACTGATTCCGACTTACATTAGATAATACTTCGATTTTCAATCTACAGGGCTAAGTTGTACAATGCCCATACCAACTTAAAAGGTTCAAAGTTCAACTCATTACATGTTGTATGTATACACTTGCTAAATATAACTGAGTGTACGCATTAATTCATTCATGACGAAGCTATACTAGCTGTAATAGAATAAATGATCAGATGTGAGGAAACGCTATTAATTAAATTACTAATACAAAATGATGTAACCATATTTGCGTTTTGATCTATGAAATATCTATAACGAAATTTTCGATACTTAAACCATTCAACGGTATCTTTATTTATGTTAGAATAAAGTGACATCCATTTGTTACAAAATTGTTTTTTTCTACGATTGCTATGAAAAGTTGACAATTACGCTCTCATTTGTCATCGTAAAGTTGACGTTTTCTGTGGAACAATCGAAAAATATCTTTTTTGCGCGTCTCCAATGGCAACGCGCGAAAAAGACGTTAAATGCGAGCGTTTCCAATGGCAACGCGCGAAATAGTTATTTACGTATTAAGGTAGGGAAACAAGCGATTATTTCTGCCAACTTCACACAAGGGATAATCGCGCCCTCTCGTGAACCATATTATACTTTTCGTAACAAGTGCACAAAAATTATCGTCTTATCGGGACAAATGTCAAATATGGGTTGCGTAACTAGTTACCTTGGAAACGCCACAAACATAATAATCGTAGTCTCTAGGGAGGGAAACATCGCTCTAGAGAGAGAAACATGCTACCTAGGGAGAGAAACGTGATGTTTCTCTCCCTAGGGGAAAAAAGCAGTGTTTCTCTCTCTAAAATTAGGGAATAAGAACGTGTTTTTTGTGCATGTGTTACGAAAAAGATATTAAATTTCATTAGTAACCAGGGATACAAACAAAACAGAAACTTGTCATATTGACGGTTGATAGAACGAATTTATTTTCAGTACGTATACGTTTTTTAAGAATTGAAGAAGCAATCGTAGAAAAAATGATGTGTGTATCACGAGCGTAATGTGTCTTTGTTCCTCTTACACTATTGCAGTTCTCGCCTTCAGCTCGCGCTGCAATTACCGTATTCGAATAACAAAGAATCAATTTACGCTCTTAATATACAAATAACTATACTACATGACATATACTAGTACATAAGATTTTTGTTCACTAATTGATTAATTGAATTAATACACAAATATCTATTGTGTTTTCGACCAGAAACAGTTTGGCATTTGTAAAAATTGGCCAAGAACAGCATATTTCCAGTCCAGGCCGGCAAAAACTTAAGACTTTTTATGTGTTGAGTGCTTAGTGGTTATAGATTTTTACCAACTTTATATCTAAACTGTTCACTATAAACTCAAATGTAAGTAATTATAATTGAATTTGCAGTTGATGTATACAACCAATAAATAATACATTACTTGCGTAAATCGGAACGAGCAGTAAGTAATAAATTTTAACACTTTTACCAGCCGTCAAAGAGCTACCTTAATATCAAAATTATAATTCACAGAAGGTAGTAAACTACTCGGAATTATTAAATCATTTTGCCATGAACAATTTCACTCGTCCATCGAAAACACGCGTTTCTCTTCGTCGTCTGAAATACTCATTAGCGAAACGCAATTGTGGTGCGTTCGGTCTTATCGGCTGCGCACAAATCTCTCTAAGGCTCTGGGCTGTGTGCAGACACAGAGGATGTGAATGGTGGCGTATGGTGAGCAGAATTAGTTTTATCAACTAGGCTGTACGGAGCATCTGTGCTCTGTGATGATGGCGTCATGATGGGATCTGCAAGTGGGATGTTGATGATGAAGGAGCAGCAGGAGAAGATGATGATGAAGATTGTGGAATTAGATTTTTCGATGGTAAAATTAATTTAAATTTCTGTTTAATTTCTTTGTAAGTATCTAATATTAAGTGCCAGGAATTGCAGTTGCAAACAAATATGTACAAAATATCTTGAGAAATAAACTATAGTTGCTCAGTTACTATTCCGAATGCATTTAAGATGCGCTCAAAAAGAACTATTTTATTTTCTTTTCTATAGTTTTAAATGTCCAAGCTTGCAAGATAAAACATTTAAAGATATATAAATAATGTATATACCTATAGTTGAAAACAGTTGTATGTAGAACGAGGCTAGTTGAGATCTTCAAGGATACTTTCCACCAGAGGTATATACAACATTTTTTTACGATCAGAATTTAACAAATCGTTATATAAAATAATAGCTATTTACGTATAGAGGGCCGAAAGAGAAAGTTTATTCGTCCAAAAGTATAAACTATCTTTAGGCCCGAAATACACATTTTGAGCACAATTGTATCAAATAGCCAATAGAAACATTATATTCAGCATAGTTACCATTTCTTGACCTAACTAAGCAACATTAATAAGTAATAATATTTTAGAGTCAAAAATGTAAGTTGAACATTTAAATAATTATTTCAGTATTAGAGCATAAAGTGATTCTTTGTTACTCGAACTTACTTCGGCTCGCGTTGCAATAGTGTAAGAGGAACAAAGACACTTTACGCTTGTGATACACACATCATTTTTTCTACGATTGTATCTTAAATTCATTAATAAACGTATACGCCCTGAAAATGAATTCATTCTGTCAATATGACAAGTTTCTGTTACCTGGTAATTATTGAAATAAATGCACATTTAATATCTTTGTTGCGAGTTATCATTGAAAAAGCGTGCATATAACATCTTTTTTGTGCGTTGCCATTGGACATGCGCGACAAAGATATTTTTCCATTGATCTACAGAGAACGTCAACTTTACAATGACAAATGAGACCGTAGTTGGTAACTTTTCATAGCAATCGTAGAAAAATTTGTTTTTTATTGTCAATTTTATTTACTTGATACAAGTTGCCATGGATATATTGTTCTATCATAACTTGATTTTTGTTTAGTTCATTCCAACGATTATGATAAAAAAAATACGGAAACAACACTTCAGGTAGACTATAAGTCACAATTTAAAACCATTAAAATATTGATTGTCATAATATTCATGTGACATTAAACAAATAAGTTTAAAAAATTATTAATCATTTAGTTGATATTGAGTAGACAATTCCCAAAGAAATATTAAAAATAGCCGACCGATCTGTATGTGGTTTGTTTCCCAATAAGTCGAGTTGTTAGAACGAAGGTGCCCTTTAACCCTTTTTACTTCAGCCTAAAAACTTATAGAGGATACCAATAACTCCAACACTATATTAGTTACAAGTACATACATGTAATGTAAAAATGTCGCAATTACGGCGACAACGGAGTGCAAAGAGTTAAAGAAGAGGTATTTTAATAATAGTGTAGTAGGAGTTCAATACATCTGTAGCTGCATTATCATCAGGTGAACCTAATCAGTTCTGTTGATTGAAGACAAAAGCTTCAAAAATATCTTCTACGGAAGAACTAACTAAAAGTTTTTTAGATTGGGGTTGTTGCATACAGGGTGTTTCACAACAAAAAGTTAAAGGGTATATTCTGTACGACGTGCTGATCATGAAACAAAAAGATTTTTTTTTAAATTCGAAAAATTAAGGGTTGTTAACCTAAAATATTTTTTGTAGTACTACACTGGATTCAATTTCCTATTAAACACAAACAATGAAGTAGGTATCAACTACGAAAGAATAATTACACAATTCAATTATTAGCAGTTATTTATAATAGAATTTTATTTAATTAATAACTTTATCATAATCTACCACCCAGTGGCAGTGGCAACGAAAAATTTTGGACTGGGAAAGATGGAAAATAGTTTAGCGATTTAAAAAAAATCTTTTTGTTTCATGATCAGCACGTCGTACAGAATATACCCTTTAATTTTTTGCTCTAAGTTGTGAAACATCCTGTATAGCCAACATTTTTTAACAGATCGTAGAAAGAAAATGTTGAATCCAGTCGTTATTAAACATTCCAAGTGACAGTACAGCTTGAACATACCCATCCGGCGTAGGTTCGCAAAGACCGCCACAGCGCTCTCGAATAGATAATTGGGTAATTGTTCTCTCGCGCGCCAACAATGCCAACTCCTTGTAATTAGAGGCCGCTCTATAAGATATAACCCTTTGTCCCCTGGCCGAAGACGGATCCATTAACAGCGCGCAATTTCCACTGCTGCGCTCCGCCGCCGCCGTCACCGCAATCAGACCGAATATATCACTCTTGATAATTTACAAATTAAATCAAGCGCCGTTTGTGGCCCCAATAATCGCATCAGCCGTGAATTAATCCTCGCGGTACGCCGCGATGAAAAGTCAAGGGAGGAAGGACGTTGTCTAAGGAGGCGTGGAATATTTGGGGCGAAATTGGTTTGTAGGAGATTTAGATGCATATAAGCGCATGGAATGAATGGTGTTTGGGTTCAAGCATTTAACATGGTGTGGGAATGGTGAACATATGTCGAATTAATGGCTATATTATACATCAAAGAAGAAACATCTCTCTTACGAAGTGTATATAAAGTTCTTCCAGGACTATGAATAATATGAATAGTATTTTTCTTCTTTAATTGACAGAAGAAAGAGAACCTTTTCATCAATAACAAAATAAGTTATTTTTTTAGGGAAGGAAGGTAAAGCCATATCCATGGCAACTGGAAGTCATCAGTATGATTTGATATTAGTGACATCCAGATGACATCTGCAAGGAGAAGAATCAATTTGTATACCTAATACATTCTTTCCTCAGGACCTTTATATCTCTCGCCTCGAGTCGAAAAATTAAACAACACCTTTCAAAAAAATGCCTCACTTTCTTCCTTTTTGTCCCAAGTGTACCTCCCTTCAATGCCATTTTATTTCTTATACAAATGATCTTGGAACAAAAAGAATCGCGTCTAGTGCTTAACCAACGTACTCGTACACTCACTGACTATGGCCTCACGCTCATTTGTTTGTGACATAATTATCATTACTACTAAGTTTTAGAGCAATATAAATTTTTCCGCACAATTTTAGGGATATAACATTTTTGCCGGCCAGAAACGAGAAGACAATGAAACCACCTGAAAAAAAGTTATTTTCAGTCCAGAAACACGCATTAAAAAGGGACATTTCTGCACAAGCGTAAACAATAGTTATTTTTGTATTAAGTGCGTAAAATGAGTGTATTTTTGTTGCGCATGAGAATGTTACTTTTAGTCGAGATCGCAGGTCGAGACAAAAGTCATTCGAATGAGCCAAAAAACAAGAATTTTGTCCACGAAATACAAACAACATTTTTTACAACTGTAAATAACGAATAATACAATAATTATTGATTTATTTAAGTAAATTGAAGGAAAACAATCAATTTTAAACTATTGATGTATTGTAACTAATGGAACTGGACAAAAAATAATATAGGAGCGTGCGCGAAATACTCATTTTGCGCTCTAGAGTGCAAAATAGTGCGCAAAATACGCGTTGATATGGTAATATAAATGATGAAAAAATCAAGTACTTCGAATATTGATATTAGTGAAAAAAAAAATGAATATTTTTTGACAGTTGTAGAAAAATATAATTTAAAAGTTAATTGTCAACTTAATTAATTTATATTTTATTTTCATATATTAGAACAATTCTTTCTGTAGTTTTAATATTGTTTAATAACTCAATTAAATACTTAATATAACAACTTTAAATTTATAACAAAAAAATAAAGGAAAGTCGAAGTGATTCTAATTTCATTATAAGCTGTAAATCCTCTATATTATAATTAAGGTATATATCTTGTTGTATAGAGCAGCAAATAAATAAATAAGTTGAACCTTTCAAAGATGTTTTCGCTACAAATTTTAAATAAGAAAAGATAAACAACATCTCTGAGGCAAGAACATTACATTTTAAATAAATTCAAAATAAAACGAATCAAAATATAAAAATAATTAGACTTATTAAAAACACGTAAAGAAAAACATTGAAAAGCATCAAACATACAAAAGTTAAAAAGACGTCGTTGAAAAATACTGACTTTAAAACTTTTACACTTTACCCCAGCAGCAAAATGAACACTTAGAAACACTCAACACATTTACTTCACATCTTTAAAAATAAATTTATATCCTAAGAAATACTCCTTGCATGAGAAACAGCCTTCTACATTCTCTTCCATTTCTTCCAGCAATATACGCCAAACCCACAACGAAAAGAATCAGGAAGAAGAAACGACCAGCATTAATAACTAATTACATGATCAAGGTAACGCACTGACACTTCCGATTTAGTTACACTTATTACCGCTCCGAAAACACGAGTTATAAATTAATTAATTCGTAGAAATCCAGTTAAGTTATTTATTAGTGAGCTTATAACTTAGCATGTTCGGCCATGTCGAGGAGATTGTAAAGTTTTGTGCTTTTATTGAGCTTAATTACAGGATATTAAGGTGATTGTTTGGCATTATTGGGTTTTAATTACGCTAAGTGAAAATAAAAACGTGTAAAGGAAAATTCCGTTTGAGACTACATATAGAAATAGACACTAATGATTTTTATACAATTTTGCTTTTAAAGATATTTTTTGTAAGAAATTGGATAGATGAAAGAAACAAGGCCATAAACTAAAAGATGGTATAAAATTGAGTTTCATTTTGATATTTTATTTATGATCAATAAAAAAACTTTGTTAACACAAAATGAACAATTGCAGAGCAAGGCTCCTTGTGGACTATTGACAAAAGAATTCTTTAAATATCCCAAATGTCAATTTTTCGTTTTCTTTGTATAGTTATCCTGGTTACCTACATTCTAAATGTTTATGAATTACAATTAAAAAATAAAAAAAGCTATGGCATGGGATTCCGTAATTTTGGTTGCTATCATTTGAACTTATAATTTATTTTTTCTACGATTGCTATGAAAAGTTGACAATTACGCTCTCATTTGTCATCGTAAAGTTGACGTTTTCTGTGGAACAATCGAAAAATATCTTTTTTGCGCGTCTCCAATGGCAACGCGCGAAAAAGACGTTAAATGCGCGCGTTTCTAATGGCAACGCGCGAAAAAGATATGAAATGCGCGCTTATTTCAATAGTTACCAGGAATACAAACAAAACAGAAACTTGTCATATTGACAGTTAACAGAAAAAATGTATTTTCAGTACATATACGTTTTTTAATAATTTTAATATGCAATCGTAGAAAAAATTATGTGTGTATCACGAGCGTAAAGTGTCTTTGTTCCTCTTACAGCCTTCGGCTCGCGCTGCTATTACCGTGTTCGAGTAACAAAGAATCACTTTACGCTCTTAATACACAAATAACTATATTTATTTATTTATGTTCCGCTGTAAAACAGGACCTTAATCCCAATTACAGTATAGGGTCCGCACTTACCGAGTCGCAGTGAAGTAGTTCAAAATAATATCTACATAAATGAAAATAACAAGTTCAAATGTACTTTAGTTGTTATAAGTTACAGAATTACATTCAGATTTGTAATTTGCTATAGTTAACCATTATAATCAGATCAGGCTTTACTCACTGCAATTTATTATTATTCACTAATAGTGCACCATTTTAACCGATTTATTGTACAAAATTTTAAGTACAGTATTATATTAACTTGAAAACTAATGTGTAATTACATATGTAATGTATTACTACATCTGTCCGTGAGTACGGTGGTGTGAATAGCGATACGGAATTCGAATCTGGAGATCCCGATTTCGAGTCTCACTCAAGCTAAAAGTTATATAAACTACTACACTGCGGCTCGGTGAGTGCGGACCCTGTACTGTAATTGGGATTAAGTTCCTGTTGTATAGCGTAACATAAATAAATAAATAAATCTGAAGAATATAGCAAAAAGTTGATTATACTAAAACGAATTATTAAAAATGAAACGAAATTTTAAACGTTTAAATCGCCAACTTGCAATAAATAAAATATTAAATGTCAAAATTTAATATAAATAAAATAAATTAATATATCATAACGCCTTTTATTCATAACCGGGTGTGATATTCTCCAAAGCAGATCTCGGTAAGTGATATATTTCTTCGCGTGAAGTGCGATTACCAACCCCCAAATCACGACCTCCAAAGATGTTAGTGAAGAGGGAGTTATTTAATAATATCTCAAAATAATCGCAATAGAAGTAAAATGAATTGTACTAAATTCAAAAGAATTAACTAATTAGGTATAAAATGTATTTTACCTTAGTTTTTTTAATATTGACTTTAGTCCAAATTTGTCTATTTTATTTTAACTTTTGCATTTGTTTGTTAACTCCACATATAGCAAGCAGGAATATAAATAGGTACAAAGAGAATATTTGTTTCTTTTTTATTTATTATTGCGGGTGTAGTGCATCCATTTTTTATTTAAATAACTATCTTTCGATAACGGAAATATATAACGAATATTTTAGTACCTACTTTATAAAAATTTGACGAATGGAAAAAAAATGTCAATAATATTTAAAATGCAAAGGAATATATTTAAGGATTCGTTTAAATGTGAAGACATATTTTTTATGTAAATGGTATAAAACAATTAAAGAATAAGTGTATTAAAAACCAAAATTTCCATCTTTTGTTATTAAAGAAAGACAAAACAGCAAACAAATTAAAATCGAAAGCGGGAAACAAGAACAATTGAATCTAATTACTTTATCCAATCATTTATTCATGCACAAAGAACTCTGGAGAAAGAACCGCATTTCAATTTAGAAAATGAAATCCTATATCGAAGAAGCTCACTCAATATTAAAAAATAAATTTTATTTCAGCAATGAATTATAATCTTACGAAGTCTGGAAAATATCCTTGGTATATTACCCGTCCTAATGTGCGAAAATCTACAAATGCAAACTCTGCAGAAAAGTTTACGAGAAGATAATTATTTTACGCATTTAAAAATTCTCCTACTTCATCGGGATTTGATCCTTTTTAAGGAGAAAATATCCCAGATAATAATCCTCGAAAGTGTTGGATATAAAAAGGACCACCCAAGATTAATGACGAACTAAGCAATTAATTTTCTTCTGTAAAAAGTGTGTAACTCTGCCGCTGTAAAATATTATTATTCTTCTGTTTGATAAATGATTATAGAGTGATAAGATTGAGCTCGATTCGTTCTTTTACTGGAATTTTTCTCGTTTCTAAGTTTTATTTCGTTGCAAGACGAAGAAATGAATAAATGTAGATAAATCGACATAGTTTGTCATCAAAATGATAACACTACGTTCGTTCTATCTTTGCTTTCAACTTGCAAATTTATTTTTAAGAACTTACAAAGTACCTTGATGATAATATTAAACATAAATATATTTAAGGCAAGCTTTACCAGAAGAAAAATAAGACAATCATTATTTTTCAACTCTTAGAAGTCTGAGTAAAGTTCCTGTTGTTTTCTAAACAGAATTACATCATTAAATTTGTTTGTGATACAAAATACAAGTTATTAATTTTGTTTATATCATTTATATAATTTAGGACAAAATAAAGGCGGATATTATTGTTGGCAACAAACTGGACAAAATGAATTCTAACTGAGCGATTCCTTCAAAACAACAACAGTTTTCTTAGGCCTTAGGCGAACTAATGATCTTAAAGAAAAATATTACATATATATATAGAGGGTGATTTTGGGAAGACGAACCCCCCACCCCTTAACTTTTTTATTATAAGAAATAGAAAAATTTTCTTCATATGGAAGTTTTAGTATATTAAATATACTATTTTATGACACATATAGAATTTTTTTATAAAGTCAGGTTTACATGATACGACTATCAACTTTTATTTTTCAAATAGGAACCTAGAATTATTTTATTAAAATAAAAACCGTCATTTTTTTCTCTTTTCAACGATGTATTACTTGTCATAAGTAAAGCCCGGATATTTAGGCTCTTAAAAACACCCAAATAAGCAGGCATATAGGCCAATAAATACTCTAAAATAGGCGGGATTTTAGGCAGCCTAAATATAAATAATTAGTTTTAAAAAAAATAAACGAATCCTTTTTCTAATCTACTCTTCGTTAGAAAAAAATAATTATTTTAAACAAAAATTAACGCAATCTGAAAAATAATAATGTAGGGTTCTCATTTTATTAACTATTATGCAAATTCAAATTATGTAGTATACTTTGATTCACAAAATATTACAAGCAATTGCTCTATGAAATTTTCGGAAAGGGACTGTGTTCGGTCTGTCAGAACTTGCTTGTAAGTTGAAAACTTCGTTCGACATCACAAAATGTGACCGGGGCGTTCTTATATTTGGCCATATCGTCTAAAGTTACCTCAGTTCCATTGATTAATGGCAAAGATACAATTGAATTGCCACGTAAAATTTTGACTAAAAAACGTTTTTTCTTTCGGCATTTTAAATTCACACACAAAAACTTGATTAAAGTAAGTACTTTAAATATTATAGGTTAGGTTGAAACACTTTGTCGAGTGCTGAATTAGTCAACGAAGTAGATGATAAACCTTGTCTGCTCAATAAAAGTTAGAATATTCAACAAAAATAGGCAAAAATAGGCTGTATAAGATAAAATAGGCACAATAACCAAAATATATAAAAAATAGGCTCTAAGGCACGAAAAAAAAACCTTCCAATACACGTAAACATATTACCTATGCATAGAAAAACTAAATTGCCTGAAGTATATTAAAATTTGAATCTAGCCAATTGCCTAAAAATCCGTTCTTAAGTGTATATGAAAAATATCGAGATAAATAAGATAATTGAGAAATGTCATGAATTTATTTTTATTCAACTTTACTATTTAAAATGGTAAATAAAATAAATAATAGTTATTTACATAAAAGATCAGAAATGCCTTCAATTACAGGATGAGTAGATAGTACCAGATCCCAGTAAGTGATATATTGCTTCATGTAAATTGCGTTTACCAGTCGCCAAATCATGGTCCCTAAAGACGTTAGTGTAGGGGAAACCACAAGGATAGATTTAATTTGGTGAAAATTGTTTGTTGGCTGTGGGAATCGAATCCGGGTTTTCAAACCTACAGGTCGAATAGATACCACTGAGCCACCTACCCCATAAAATGCTAATCTATATATTTTTTTCTACAGTTGACATAGTCATTTGCGCTTGCATTCATCAACGAAAAATGTTACTTTCCCGCTCATGCGCGACAAAACAGAAAAAATACTCGCTCACCAAATTTTTAACTCTAAATCAAACGTTCACTGAACGTTATGATAACAACCAGTGACAGCAAATAAACAATTTTCATTTTTGACATTCTGTAACGCTGAAAACTTGTAAAATTAAATTCTTAAAATGAAAACATTTATGGTGGCAACTGTAGAAAAAATCTTGTTTGTGTTTCGAGCGCAAATAGCTATTCTACGATCGTTAAAAATAGGAGGTTTTTTATAATTAATTTCAGTGCGCGAAGTTTCATATTGTTTAATAGTTACACTTCTTTATTATGTTACCGTGACAATCGAGAAAAACATTTTTCCATAGTTTGGAAAAATACATTCGTACGATTTTGAAAAAGGTTTGAAAGGAAACACCTAGAATAACTATAAATTTTCTTTTACTTCATTTTATTTATTTATGTACAACAGGAATTTAATCCCAATTACAGTACAGGGTCCGCACTCACCGAGCCGCAGTGTAGTAGTTTATATAATTTTTAGATTGAGTGAGATTCGAACTCGGAATTTCCGGATTCGAATTCCGTATCGCTATCCACACCACCGTACTCATATCTCGCTCTATGGCTCACTCTCTTTTTCTCTGTAATATTTATAAATGTTTTACAACGACATAAAAATAAATATCCTTATTCAGTTCAGCGGTTCATATTTTACAAAATACTATAATAATTCTACTAATAAGAACATTTACCCCTTGCTGTATTTATAAGTTTAAAGAAAACTCTATTCAAATGCATGAACAAGTTTTTTTTGTACAGCTTCGTTGCAAATTGCACCTCAAAATGGCTCCCTCCGTCAATATATCGCAAAACATAAATTAGCGTTCATAATTATTAGGACGTCCGTACAAGCGAACCCTGAACGAAACTCTGACGTCACGGGGTAATTTATTCAGGCGCTAACATTAAAACGGTGTTTTAATCAAATTATAAGTTATTATCGATCATAAATACATCCTGCCAATATGCGATATACGAGTACACGGACAATGTTATCTACCTGGATGGTTTACAAGCTCCCGCTGGTCTGCCATGTATTGGGCTGTCATCGAAGTTGGTGCTGACAGGACTGCTGCGATTTTTAGTTATGAGTTCACGGGTGTTAACTGCGTTTTTAATATAAATGGAGGTAATTTATAAATGATGAAGATATTAACTTAGTTGATGGATAGTTTTTAACAAACTTTAATGTTGATTAAATGTAGGATATTCATTGATTTCTAGAATGGAAAAATGTTTGGAATGGTCAAGCCTTCCGAAGGCTATATCTTAAAATCCAAGGATGATATGAAGATGCGCTCAACGGCATTGAATCATTTTAAATATTAAATTATTTGGAAATTTCTGAATTTTTTTAAAAATAAATATAATAAATATATCATCACGCCTTTTACCCTTTACTGGGTGTGGCACTCTGCTGTAGCAGATCTCGGTGCGGTTACCAGCTGTCAAATCACTGGCGTAGATTTAAATTGGTGAAAATTGTTTGTCGCCTGTGGGGATCGAACCAGGATTCTCAAAATCCACAGGCATACTCGATACCACTGAGCTACCTACCCCATATTTTCTTTTTCGTAACACATGCACAAGAAACACGTTCTTATTCCCTAATTTTAGAGAGAGAAACACTGCTTTTCTCCCCTAGGGAGAGAAACATTACATTTCTCTCCCTAGGTAGGATGTTTCTCTCCCTAGGTAGCATGTTTCTCTGCCTAGAGACTACGATTATTAGCTGTTTGCGGCGTTTCCTAGTTACGCAACCCATATTTGACATTTGTCCCGATAAGACGATAATTGTTGTGCACTTGTTACGAAATAGTTATTTGTGTATTAAGAGCGTAAAGTGATTCTTTGTTACTCGAGCACGGTAATTGCAGCGCGAGCCGAAGGCGAGAGCTGCAATAGTGCAAGAGTAACAAAGACACTTTACGCTCGTGATACACACATAATTTTTTCTACGATTGCATCTTCAAATTATTAAAAAAAAACGTATATGTACTGAAACTACATTCATTCAGTTAACTGTCAATATGACAAGTTTCTGTTTTGTTTGTATCCCTGGTAACTATTGAAATAATCTTTTTCGTGCGTTGCCATTGGAAACGCGCGAATTTAACGTCTTTTTCGCGCGTTGCCATTGGAGACGCGCAAAAAAGATATTTTTCGATTGTTCCACAGAAAACGTCAACTTTACGATGATAAATGAGAGCGTAATTGTCATCTTTTCATAGCAATCGTAGAAAAAGTATAATATGCTTCACGGGAGGGCGCTATTATCCCTTGTGTGAAGTTGTCAAACCTCGACTTTAGCTCGAACCTTCGGCCCTCGCTTACGTTTCGGTTTGTCAACTTCACACGCAGGAATAATAGCTTGTTCCCCTCCCTTGATGCATAACATACTATTAAGCTCAAGTAAATAATAATTACTTAATTTATATTAATTTACGTTAGACACAAAAGTTAAGTTTCGTTGGTGCGAACGAGCATAAAATAAATATATATAAAAAAATGAATGTAGAATTTAATTGTCTACTTGCTGTTAACTGAAATATTATCAAGGAAGCAATGCTTCACTTTGAAATATGTAAAACAGAAAGCATAAGGCAGCGTCATCCTATAATTTCTCTCCATCCTTTCTGTAAATTCACAAATCTCGGCGATTCGCACATCTCACGTAACCGCAATCGTAGGTCGATGATTTGCAACACCAGGACAACGGGCGACGCTGGTCTCTGGGCGTAAGTTAGCACTGCTGCGCTCGGCTGGCTAATAACCGCGCTCCACCACCGCACTCTCATATAATCCAATTAAAATAGGCCGCAAGGGATCCATTCCGCGGCCTGTTATCTATAATTCACGTCCGTTGCAACCTATTCATAATTTATAGATTTAATGCTTGGATAAAACGATGCCGCACGTAATTTTGGGATAGTTTGCAAGCGTACGCGACACGGGTATTGAGAGAGTTAATAGAAGACAATTGAATTTTGCTGTTTATCATTCGGGCACTTCTTTATACTTTTAATATACGTTGGGGCAGCATGAAAGTGACATCCAGAGCTAATATATAAATAAATATCATCACGCTTTTTACCCATTACTGGGTGTGACAATCTGCTTAAGCAGATCTCGGTAAGTGATATATTTCTTCAGCCGTCAAATCACGGCCCTCAAAGATATTAGCATTATCAAACGTCTAATAAAATTGTTAACAAATTTGCAAAGTAATCATCGTTCAAATTAACTGTCATTTTTTGATCTGCATTTTTTTGACAGACGAGAGATTGAAATCGATGAATAGTATTTCAAATATCTCTGTTTAGAATCAAAATTTAGATAATATATAAATTTATCGTGAAAAATTCAAATAAATTTAAATTTTAAATGACTAATTACTTTGTTATTGTGTATGTTACAATAAATTAGATAAAAGTGAGATTGAAATGAATGTTGTTAGAAAGACTAGCGTGTGTTACATGTTACATGAGATGGTTTACACATGTGGAATGTATGTGGAATGAAAGTCTTAAAAAGTACATTTTAACAATACAAACTGAGATTTATGTGATGTTGTATAATTATTAAATGAATTATTTTAAAATAAATAAAAAAAATATACCATAACGCCTTTTATCTATTACTTGGTGTGGCATTCTGCCAAAACAGATCTCGGTAAGTGATATATTTCTTCGCGTGAACTGTGGTTACCAGTTATCAAATCACGGCCCCCAAAGATATTAGTGAAGGGTAGCCGATAGTTTTAAAAATAAAATATAAATAAATATATCATCACGCCTTTTACTAATTACTGAGTGCGGCCCTCTGCCAAAACAGATCTTAGTATGTGATATATTTCTTCAAGTGAAGTGCGGTTACACGGCTCCCAAATATGTTAGTAAAGAGGAGCCATATGGGTAGTTTTATAAATAAAATAAAAATGAATATATCATCACCCATTACTGGGTATTGCATTCCGACAAAACAGATCTTGATAAGTGATATATTTCTTCGCGTGTAGTGCAGTTACTAGTCATCAAATCACGGCCCTCAAAGATGTTAGTGGAGGGGGAGCCACAGGGGTAGTTTTAAATTGTTTGTTGGCTGCGGGAATCGAATCCGTGTTCTCAAAGCCACAGGCAGACTCGATACCACTATTTTTATAATATAATATAATTAATATATTATATTATGTTGTAGGAGGTAGGAGGAGAGGTAACAAATCGGCTAGTGAATTTGAAAACCTGGGTTCGATTCCCACAGTCGACAAACAATTTTCATCAGATTAAAACTACCCCTGTGTTTCCCTCTCTACTAATATCTTTGAGGGCCGTGATTTGACGGCTGGTAACCGCATTTCACGCGACAAAATATATCACTTACCGAGATCTGCTTAAGCAAAGTGCCACACTCAGTAAAGGGTAAAAGGCGTGATGATATATTTATTTATTTTATTTAAAACTACCCTTGTGGCTTAGCTTCCACTAACATCTTTGAGAGTCGTAATTTTACGATTAGCAACTGCATTTTACGCACAAAATATATCACTTATCGAGATCTACTACAGCAGATTGCCACACCCAGTAATGGGTAAAAGCTGTGTTGATATATTTATTTTATTTCAAATATAATAATATGCTCTATTTAATTATAATTACGGGATTATTTACTCAGTTTGAAAATTGTGAACAATACCCAAAAGACAATTAGAATTGATTAAATATTTCACGGTGTTAACTTTTCGATAGCTAAGCCTGTCATTATTTTGAAAATCCATATCCCCATCATAAAATAAACACTCTCATATTCAGTACAACGTGCAATGGAATCATGGTATAATTACGTAATGTATATTATTCAAAATTGTTGATTAAACACGCTTGGCAGACAGCCATTCAATGTACACAAATCCTCGACTGTACAAGCTTTTAATTATTTATTTATCACTGTTGCACTGAATGTACCATCACCAATGACACGCTCCAAATAAAACCATTGTATAGATGACTATCACCTATCAGTTCCATGACGTCATCGTCATCGATACTATTAATGAAATCGTTCAATTAGTATAGCATTCCAGATAAATTAGTACATTGTGGAGATGATATGATGTTTAGATCGCTACCTATGCGGAAATTGGGTAATATACAGTCGATGAATTTTCAATAAATTTGTAATCTAGTTGGCGACTGTCATTGTAAAAGTTTGATGATGTTGGCTTGGAATCGATTAGAGGTAGATTTGATAATTGGATTGACAATTCGACTTGTCAGAGAGATGGTTTCATAGAAGTATTAATATTTAATGAACATATTGTGTATGACTTTTTCCTGAGCACTCACTGACAGTTCTGATGTTATATGTCAATATATTAGCTTATAATTTACCAGGTATATGTGGCAACCAATAGAATTACGAATTTGTTTGAAAATAAACCAAAGAAATAATAGCTATTTAAGAAAGGTAATAACTAGGGTTGTGCATTTGACCAGTCAAATATTTTTCGGTCAATTGACCGACTATTTGACCGGTCAATTGACCAAGAAACATTTAATAAAAATCACAATTAAAATTGTAATTTATTTATATAGTACTGTTTACTACATCCAATATTACTGAAAATGAAAAACCAACAACAACTAATAAACAAAACCACATCAAATTCAAAATAAAAGGGAAATAAAGTAAAAGACGTAATGAAATGAAATAATATATATTTATTTTATTTGTAAAGTAAAGTAAGCAAATTCTCCAGAACCCAGAATACCAAACTAGATATATTCATGTAATAATAGTAAGTAGCTATTTCTATTGAACAACAAATGTCGTGGCGGTTCCATTTAGATTTTTGACCGTTTTATTTGGCCGTCAAATATTTTTGGTCAATTGACCACGGCACAACTTTAGTAATAACCTATTTCCTTACTAGTTTCATACAATATTTTTTCTACTTCCGTTCTAATAAATACGATAGAGCGTTTTTGAAATTATGAAATTTTGACATATTAATGACAGTTAAAAATTCAAAAAATAATATCTGTTACTATGTTACCTCATTATTTCACTAGTTAAATAATGCAGTTCATTACCTAACTCAAATAAGTGAAATAAAACGTCTATTTCCTAACGGAAGTAGAAAAAAGCTATTTTGATACTTTTCCACTGGTGAAATTAATAAGTGATAATTATATACTGTAATTTTTATTTGGTTGGTTTATTGTCATCTACTCAAAGCAAATACAATTTTCATATTTTTAAGTATAAATGTTACTTATATTTAATATTATCCTGATTTGTCATGTTTAATTTTTGATTATAATTGTTTTTTTGTCTTTAGTTTAGAGTTTTCTGAAACATCTAATAAATAAATAAATATATCATCACGCTTTTTACCCATTACTGGGTGTGGCACTCTGCCTAAGCAGATCTCGGTAAGTGATATATTTCTTCGCGTGAAGTGTGGTTACCAGCCTTCAAATCACGGCCCCCAAAGATGTTAGTGGAGGGGAAGCCACAGGGATAGATTTTTTAATTTGGTGAAAACTGATTGTCGGCTGTGGGGATCGAACCAGGGTTCTCAAGATCCACAGACCGACTCGATACCACTGAGCCACCTACCTCATTTTTATTATTGCTATTTATTTTATTTTCATTCAAATGAATAATTGTTTTCTTCCTATATTATCATATTTATGATTTTGCTTTGTAGTAACATTTGTTAAGGCTGTCACTAGTTAAGCTCTTTAGTCTGATAATGTAATTGGGCTTTTGCCTGTTCGGTTTTTTCTTTAAATAAATAAATAAATAAATAAATTATTACAACATTTTAGTTTGTACGAGAAAAATGACAAAAAAATTGCTACTTTATGATCTACTGTAATTAAAACTCCTTGTTACCAATGTTACCATTAACATAAATGCTATTTTCATAAACGGTAATTGAAAAAATGTACTGCAATAGCAAATTTTCGATGGTTGCTTCTACAAAAAGAATTTTTACTTATAAAATTATCAAGCCAAACAAAACTCATAATATGATAAGTCTCAGATAATGTTTTGACATGAATTTAAATTCGTTGCTACAGAAATTTTTGTTAAATTATTATATCACTAGTTATGAAAATTTACCATGTATATATGGGAACTAATAGAATCACGAATTTGTTTAAAAACGAAGCAATTGAAATGAAAGTTATTTCCACCTAATGAAATTAATAAGTGATAAATTTTGCACTGTAATTAAATCTCCTTAATTGCCAATAAAATAAATACTGTTTTCATAAACGTTACTTGAAAAATATCTATTCGAAATAGCAAATTCTCGATGGGGAATTATTTCTACAGAAGAAATTTGTGTTTGTTAAATTCTCACGCAAAATATAACTTGTAATATGTTAATTGTCAGATAATATTTTTACAGGAATTTAAGTTCGTTATTATGGAAATAGGAAATACAGCTCGTACTGTAACTAGCTATATTGCCATATCCATAACCATTCGTAATTCATGTCAAAATATTAACGGCAATTATCATATTACTTGTTTTATTAAATATGATTATACAACAAACAATATATGTACAAGATTTTCTAAAAAAAACTGTACCAAAGACGAGTAAGATATATAACTCAAACATAACACAAAAATAAAAAAAAATAGACAAAAGAATAGTAATCAAGTCTCTTTCATAAATAAATAAATAAATATATCATCACGCCTTTTACCCATTACTGGGCGTGGCACTCTGCCTAAGCAGATCTCGGTAAGTGATATATTTTTTCGCGTGAAGTGCGGTTACCAGCCGTCAAATCACGGCCCACAAAGTTATTAATGGAGGGGGAACCACAGGGGTAGATTTAAATTGATGAAAATTGTTTGTCGGCTGTGGGGATCGAACCAGGGTTCTCAAGATTCACATGCCGTCTCGATACCACTGAGCCACCTACCCCATAAATAAATAAATGAGGTACGTCTTGATTTAAATTCCCACAGCCGACAAACAATTTTCACCACATTAAAACAACTTCGAGGACCGTGGTTTGACGATTGTTAACAATTATCATGATATGTAATACAATTTTAAAAGAAAAACAAAGCTCATGTTTTACACAAATAGTGCATGCCATGTAGTTCAGTCGGAATTAGTTTCACCCCAGGTACACTCAGTTGCAGAAATAAGGAACAACATAGAACGTATTTATTTAATGTTGTACAATATTGGCAATTTTAATTTTGAATGCATTTCAAGCAGTGGATGTACAATTAGGATCCAATCTTCTTGCAACCTCGTCCTTTATTCTTGCAAAATCTAAAATGTTTTGAATATACAACCAACTTGCAGTGCTAAAAATCAATTGTTACTATCCTTAAACACAGTTTTTTTTATATTCGTACAACTCCCCTTTTTGTATGATGATTATCTCACGTCCGACTGTCAGATGTTTCACCTACCGCCCTCTCCCTTAGACGAGGGGTTGGTACTAATTGCATTCTGTTCCCCCTTAATGCATTTGCCGATAATTATTATTAATGCTTTATTATTTTGTCTAGAGTGTACTTCATTTTTCTCGTTAGCATCATTTTGTTGTTGGGCGAGATTTATAACAGCTTTTGTTGATGTTTAAAGAGGTTTACATGACAATCCCTTCGCGATAACATAAAAGAAATTTGACGCGAGAAAAGTACAAGATGTTTTACACAAAATGATACAAGCTAGCAGGAAACAAATTAGTAGATGCTTGATCTTTTATTTGAAAACTATTTTATATACTGATTTTATGTAGTTTCTTGGTAATCGCTTCAGAAGAGAGAACAAATTTAAATTTCGCTAGTTTCAGTTCATATAAAAAAAGTAAATAAATATATCATTACGCTTTTTTCTTAATACTGGGTGTGACATTCTGCTGAAGTAGATCTCAGTAAGTGATATATTTATGCGCATGAAGGTGTTAGTGAAAGGGGAGCCACAGATGTGATTTTAATGTGGTGAAAATTGTTTCTGGGCTGTGGAAATCGAACCCGGGTCTTAAAATCTACTGAGCCACATACCAATTATCATAATACCCGTAGTTAAATTTGTTACATGTGCACTGAAATGACCCTTTTTTAATGCGTCTTTCAGAAACGAAAATAGCCTTTTACAGGTAATAAACCTACTAAGTTTCAGTCGTCTGTGATTCAAATCTGATTTTATCCCAATTTTTCTCTGTATAATTTGATTTACAAAAATTAAGTATTTACTTTCAAAAATAATACTAATTTAATATTCTGTACCATCAATTCTAAGTATATTTAGTATTCTTTATGCGATATCTTACACATTAAAAAAACAACGATTATATCAAATGGCTAGTTGCACCAACGAAACTTAATTTCTAAACTTGGTATAAATTAGTAAAACCTAATCGGAGTAACATGTCATATAAAATAATTAATATTGCTGTCAAATATTTGATATGCTTTTATTTATTTAAACCAAAGTTTTATTTGTGAAACTATTTTATCTACCCCTGTGGCTTCCCAACCACTAATATCTTTGGGGGCCGTGATTTGACGGCTAATAACCGCACTTCACGCGAAAAAATATCACTTATCAAGATCTGCTTAGGCAGAGTGCCACACCCAGTAATGGGTAAAAGGTGTGGTTCGATCTCATATAAATTAAATTAAAATTTATTAAATACTTTATAATTTTGTTGTAACTTCTCTGAATACCAAATATAAATTTTAACAATACATAACATTAAACAGAAACACCATGTAGCTTAGTAGAACAATTACCACTTGGTTCTACAACCCCAAGTTCGCCTATTAGCCCCTAGCGAGGGGAAAGGGAACCTAGACACGTCGGTGAAAAATGGCAACATTGCATGTGAACACGTCACACGTTTCCTCAGCCATTTGCATTGTAGGGAAACTTGTTCGGGAAATTTAATACGGATTATCTAATCACCTGGAGATCTGTATCGTGAACTTTCTACGTTTATATACAAACTTTGCGACTGAAATCGCTTTCCTAATGGTCGACGCAAACATATCGACAACGTGTTGAGGTACAACACAAACATCAAGCGACTTGCGATAAACAAACATACTTGTGGCAAGTGTGACTGGATGTTGATAATATTGATTTTGATGTGAAAAACGAACAGGGTAGAGAAAATCGAATACTTTTATTCTCAAGTTATAATTGTTGTTGTTATTATTTGTATCCAAATGTAACAAGTTTATTAAAAGTATATTAAAGAACGAGAAAGATATGTTTTTTAGTACGTTTAATAAACGAGCCGCAGGACAAATGCGTTAAAAGTCTTATAAAATGAGTTATTTATTTATTTTTTTCTATTTTGCAGATTTTATAAAATACAATTTTTATAAAATCTGCGATATATTAAACCGACGGAATTTAGGGAAATTTGTATGTGAAATGTTGTGGTTGGTAACTGTTATTGACATTCATGCAATTGTTCAAATTTTGAGGTTGAATTTAAATTTGGATGTTCTCAGCTTGACAGGTTCAGTATGTCATCCGCTACTACCAACCGTCTAAAACAAAATATTGCGTATCGTAATGAACGCTCTTTCGATACGCAACTGGGTTTCGTAATGATTTCTTTATGAACGCAAAATATAAAAATATATTTACAGCCCGATTGTTTTAGCTAATCTTGATTTTCATTTAGTCAAGTTAAGGCAACCCATATTCTCAAAAGGTTTGAATAAACTCATATACTCGTAATTTGTTATCATTTGGGTTTTAGAAATTAAATTAACTTTTTAATATTGAGTTAAAATAAATAGTTAAACTTATTTTGGAACTAGTTATTAAAATCTGATTAACAACTTCTAACATTGAAGAATTGCCCCAATTTTAATTTTAGGAGTGTTAATTTGGACTATTTGAACTTTTCGAGTCAAAATTTACCTGGCAGTTGTCTCTAAGCAACATAGATTTTAATTACTCATGGTCAATTGCATCAAAGCATCACGCCTTTTACCCATTACTGGGTGTGGCACTCTACCGTAGCAGATCTTGATAAGTGATATATTACTTCGCGTGAAGTGCGATTACCAGCTATCAAATCACGGCTCCCAAAGTTGTATTTGGGGAAGAGCCACAGGGCTAGATTTAATTTGGTGAAAAATGTTCGCGGGCTGTGGGGATTGAACCAGGGTTCTCAGGATCCGCAAGCCGACTCGATACTACTGAGCCACCTACCCCATAGATACATGGCATATGAAAATATGTATATTGCTGTTAAAAATTCGATATGTTTTTATCTATTTAAACTAAGTTTAAAATTTAAGTTTTGTTGGTGTAACTGGCCATCCATATTCCAAATTTGAAAGAAAAGTAATATCGATTAACTTTTTAAAATCGGAATAAAATAAGATTAGCTAATCCAAAACTTAGAATTAGCTAAAACTTTTTTAAAAATTAAATGACAAAATATCAGAAAATACAAATTGTTTTTCTGATTCTTATTTTTAGAGTGGGAGGGTGGCAAAAATAATATTTTAATTAAGAAATAAATTTGCAATATAATAATATTTGAATAACATTTTTAATTCATTTCTATAAACAATGCCGAGTTGAAATAAATATTTCAGACCATCATATTTTCCTTGAAAATTAAACAAAAGCGTATTGTTCTACTTTTTATTGTTCCACAAAACTCTTGAATTTCGTTGTGCCTTCGTCACAATATTATTTCATCTTTTTTCGTCGAAAATTATTCCATTACTCCAAGAAAAAAGCGTCCGTAATTACATTTAATATAAAAGTTTTGCGTAGAGTTCGTAGACACTTGTCCGGACGGTTATCAAATTAGCCATATGCGAACGAGAGCAAACCCCGGAAATTAAATTTTAAATTAAAATAATTTTGTATAGGCATTTAATTGGCTGCCTAAACCAATTAGACCTCGTTCCCGTAAGAAAATTCAATTACAATCATGAGATATTGTTGTTAGTTATCTTCAACGTAGGGTTATTTAAATATGCGACGGAATTCTAAGTTTCGCTCTTGAGGAATTCTTGCTTTACTTCATTCGTCTTTGATTCTCTTATTCTGTTTCTGCTCGTGGTATTCTATTTGTACAGCGTTGCGTTCTGCAGGCTCGTACAGCACTTGCTCACAAATAGAGGAATCCCGGTTTTATTTGACTAAATTTCAGATAAGTTTCCTTGATTTATTATCTAATGTTATTTGTATCTTTGTTATATTCAGAATGCCCTATTGCTTTTAAGAGGGAATTTAATTATTCGTTACATTTGTGAACTAAATATTTTAAATAATCGTTTCTATACTTAGATATTGTCCGTCAGTACGGTGATGTGGATAGCGATACGGAATTCGAATCCGGAGATATCGATTTCGAATCTCACTCAAGCTAAAAATTATATGAACTACTACACTGCGGCTCAAAAAAACAAACAATTATCACTAATTCAAATCTACCCCTGTAGCTCACCCTACACTAATATCTTTGGGGGCCGGGATTTGACGGCTGGTAACCGCATTTCACGTGAAAAATATACCTAGTAATGGGTACAAGGCGAGATGATATATTTATATTTATTTATTTTACACTGCGACTCGGTGAGTCAGAATCTTGTAATGTAATTGGGATTAAGTTCCCGTTGTACAGCGTAACATAAATAAATAAATAAATAAATAAAAATTAGGATATTTACAATACATATTTGTAAAATTATTAAACAAAAAAATTAAATGAAGTACAATAACTTCTTGCTTTTGAATCCAATTAAACAGCAATCGTTCTATCAGTGACAAAGCAAATTCAAATTTAAATTAAATAAGGCGGCCATTTTTCCAATACGATTGCCGCAGTTTAAAAGGGATTATTATAGGTTTTTGTTACTCTGCACAACAGGAACTTAATCCCAATTTTAGTCGCTTATAGTGGAATCCTAACCACAATCATACTTTTGGATATTCCTTTACTTTATATGTACTTTTACTTGAGATCAAAAACGCTTCTATAATTTTTAATTCTTAATCAGACAGTAAAGCGTTTCAAAAAGTGACAGAACAGGAAATTATTTTAAAATCGTGTAAAAGAAGGCTTTCAAAAAGTTATTTGGTTACAGGCAGAGATTAAATGCAAACCAAGGCACTTTACAGATCGTTGCTATTGGAAACATATCTCTTTGTAGACCGTTGCTATTGACAACGAGGCTCATTGCAGACTATTGTTATTAGAAACTGTTTTCAAAGTATTTTTCTGAATATTTATCATAAAATGTATCTTTTTTTACAAACAAAATCGTGACAAAAATTAAAATAAATAAATAATCATAGATGCTAAATAGATGTTATTTACGATTTGAATAGATATTTATTTTATACAAAGTTTGAAAATATTTAATTAAAACATTGCAAGATGTAGAAAACTTTTACAATTGCATCAAAAATTAAAATGAAAACCTTTAGAAAACCGTCTTAAAATAAAAAAGAAACATCATAAAACCTCATAAACAAACAAACAAATCACGTATCATCCTCAAAACGACACAACACATATACATCAGTTCCATTTCACACAATCCTATCCATCGCCCGCGGCGTAATAACACGACTCATTGCTCATTAATAATTCGATGACGTATTGCATGACGCGTAAATTATAGCTAACGGACTGGACGCTGTTAATAGTGGTGTGTTCAATAGATCATTATCAATACGTGCAACGTGCTGAACGTGTCCTGCACTACGTTACATCAAAGAACACACTGATCTCCGCTATGCGAATATAGGCTGGCGTGTGATTTAGGTAGGATATTGTTATTTACCTGGCCTACTGTTCATACACAGAATGGGGAATTTTAAATGACTGAATTGACCTACTAAATATTTGCTAAGCGTTTAATTTGCGGGTGATTATTGGTGATTGAATATTTGTTGATTATGTACCTGTCATTTTTAAATTGGTTTGATATGGGTACACAACATTAAATTTGTGTCAATTGTTTTAGTGCATAATTTTGACTGTAAAACAATTATTATTTTAGAGAAAAATTCCTCTTAATTGAGAGTTGAAAATGATACTTTTCAGCCCTAGGAAAGAGTAGTACATTGTAATATATTTTGAAAGGGTATCATTGGCATAGATATTTTTCTACGATTGCTGTGAAAAGTTGACAATTACGCTCTCATTTGTCATCTTAAAGTTGACGTTTTCTGTGGAACAATCGAAAAATATCTTTTTTGCGCGTCTCCGATGGCAACGCGCGAAAAAGATATTAACTGCGCGCATTTCCAATGGCAACGCGCGAAAAAGATATTGATGCGCGCTTACTTCAATAATTATCAGGGATACAAACAAAACAGAAACTTGTCATATCGACAGTTGACAGAATACATTTATTTTCAGTACGTATACGTTTTTAAATCATTTTAAGATGCAATCGTAGAAAAAATGATGTGTGTATCACGAGCGTAAAGTGTCTTTGTTCCTCTTACACTATTACAGCTCTCGCCTTCGGCTCGCGCTGCAATAACCGTGTTCGAGTAACAAAGAATCACTTTACGCTCTTAATACACAAATAACTATTGTGTATTAAGAGCGTAAAATGATTCTTTGTTATTGAAGCATAGTAATAGTAAAGACACGCTCGTTATACACACATAATTGTTTCAACGATTGCATTTAAAATAATTAGAAAACGTATACATACTGAAAATAAATTCGTTCTGTCAACTGTCAATTTCACGCGTTGCCATTGAAAAATAAAATAGTACTTAATTTGAAGCAATTTTCTGTAAAAACTGGAAAACTTTTACCAGCATAAAAAGCTTTAAAACATATTTCATATTATCCATCAGTACGGTGGTGTGGATAGCAATATGGAATTCGAATCCGGAGATCCAGAGTTCGAATCTCACTCAAGCTAAAAATTATATGAACTACCAGACTGCGGCTCGGTGAGTGTGAACCCTGATTAAGTTCCTGTTGTACAGCGTAACATAAATAAATAAATAAATATTACCATAAACAATAAATACAAAAACACCCAAAGTTCCATCGTTCCACCTCCCACAAGAGACCAATGAGACAGTCCCGTGACCACCAGTCACAACTCCGGTGAACAGAGACCTCCATAGCCCGCCGGAGCTAGCCGGAGCCGCAGACAATCCTCCGGAATATTCATTAAGGAGTGCACTGCCAATTACTAACCACAATAGAGGCGCTAAGCAAAGTTCATTATCATATTGAGGCGATAGAGACCAACCAAAGCACCAGAGAAGTAAAGGACGTGAAATTGTAGGATAGTCATCATTTTATTACTGAAGTAAAAGTGACCAGGATGTATATTATTAAAGTGTACTTTGATGCAGAGTATTAAACATAAAATGGTAATGCGGATACTGAATTTCATTGCTTTAATTATTATTAAAATTGTAGCACGGACACTTCGAGCGAGAAGTTTGAATAGTCGGATTAGGAGAGAATTAATTTTGTTTTATGGTTCAGGACCCACTGGATTTGATCCAAAATTAAACATTTACTTCATTACTGTTCTAATATCAACGAACAGTCGATAATAAGTTTTATTATACAGGGTATTTCAGGACTTTAACAGCTTATTCCTGAGGTTATTTTGAGCGACTAATGTCATATAAACATAGGTCCTATTCCTTCTAGTTACCAAAATACAAGAGGTTGAAGTTCTATAAATAACACGACATTTTCAAATTTTTGTAATCAAGATACTTTCGGAAAACAAGAATTTTATTGAAAAGTCATACCTTATTTGTCTTAATTAAAAATTGTTGTACTTTTGATTGTATTATTGTTTCATAATGGATGGTTATAGTACTGCTGAATATGCAGATATGATTTTTATTTATGGATTATGTAATGGTAATGCCCATTATGCGTCCAGAGAATACCAAGAAGATATCCAAATAGAAGACAACTTTCCCATCCCCTATTTGCGCGCATTTTTGTTTTCCGAAAGTATCTGGATTACAAAAATTTGAAAATTTCGTGGTATTTATAGAACTTCAACCTCTTGTATTTTGGTAACTGGAAGGAATAGGACCTATGTTCATATGACATTTTTGGCTCAAAATGACCTCAGGAATAAGCTGTTAAAGTTTGTTACACTAGTCCTGGAACACCCTGTATAATATATTGTCAATAATTTTTTCGGTATCGAGTCGGCCTGTGGATCTTGAGAACCGTGGTTCGATCCCCACAGCCGACAAACAATTTTCACCAATTTAAATGTACCCCTAATATCTTTGGGGGCCGTGATTTGACGGGTTTGTAACCGCACTTCACGCAAAAAAATATATCACTTACCGAGATCTGCTTAGGCAGAGTGCCATACCCAGTAATGGGTAAAAGGCGTGATGATATAAAAATAAGAAAAACATTCTTACATATTTCTTTTTGGAAACCTTGTAATATTGTACTAAGAATATACACACAATCAATTTCATCGAATTAGTACAAGCTTCTTTTCAATAATTTCCTTATTATGTTGTGTTTACTTTAATTATATTCAAAACATCAAATTTGAATAAAATAACAGTATTTAAACCAGGGTTCGTAAATATCATGATATTTATAATAAATATCAAAATATCTGATATATAGGATATATATCAGATAAATATCACTTTTTGGATATTTATTTTTTAATTTTAGTTTTTGTACACATTTAGAAAAACTGAAAAATTCGAAAAATTTCACTTCTCCGGAGGCTATATCTCAAAAACTAAACAAGATATGGAAATGCGCTCAACGGCGTTGAATTCCCCGTGTCCGAATTGACTTATAAGCAAATTTTCATACAATTTTATGCAATTTAATATTTTTAATTATTTCCTAAGGGGTACCCCTTTGGTTTTTTCAGATTTTAATTCAATTTTACCAAAAATCCTTAATCGTAGGATTATTAAAACGAAAATTTACATACATATGTATTTTGACCCACTGAATCCAGTGGTGCAATCTTCAAATGCATATGACTTCTGGTTTTCGAGAAAATGTTAAAAAACCGCTTTTTGCGATTTTTTTGGCGGAAAATTAAAAAAAAATTAAAATCGCTGAAACTATGTTTATAAGTTAACTGAAGCACGAGAAAATTAATGCCGTTGACCGCGTTTTCATATCACATTTAGTTTTCGAGATATAGCCTCGGAAAAGTAGAAAAACTGATAAATTCGAAAAATTTCACTTTTCCGGAGGCTATATCTCAAAAACTAAACAAGATATGGAAATGCGCTCAACGGCGTTGAATTCCCCGTGTCCGAATTGACTTATAAGCAAATTTTCATACAACTTTATGCAATTTAATATTTTTAATTATTTCCTAAGGGGTACCCCTTTGGTTTTTTCAGATTTTAATTCAATTTTACCAAAAATCCTTAATCGTAGGATTATTAAAACGAAAATTTACATACATATGTATTTTGACCCACTGAATCCAGTGGTGCAATCTTCAAATGCATATGACTTCTGGTTTTCGAGAAAATGTTAAAAAACCGCTTTTTGCGATTTTTTTGGCGGAAAATTTAAAAAAAATAAAAATCGCTGAAACTATGTTTATAAGTTAACTGAAGCACGAGAAAATTAATGCCGTTGACCGCGTTTTCATATCACATTTAGTTTTCGAGATATAGCCTCGGAAAAGTAGAAAAACTGATAAATTCGAAAAATTTCACTTTTCCGGAGGCTATATCTCAAAAACTAAACAAGATATGGAAATGCGCTCAACGGCGTTGAATTCCCCGTGTCCGAATTGACTTATACGCAAATTTTCATACAATTTTATGCAATTTAATATTTTTAATTATTTCCTTTGGTTTTTTTCAGATTTTAATTCAATTTTACCAAAAATCCTTAATCGTAGGATTATTTAAACGAAAATTTACATACATATGTATTTTGACCCACTGAATCCAGTGGTGCAATCTTCAAATGCATATGACTTCTGGTTTTCGAGAAAATGTTAAAAAACCGCTTTTTGCGATTTTTTTGGCGGAAAATTGAAAAAAAATAAAAATCGTTGAAACTATGTTTATAAGTTAACTGAAGCACGAGAAAATTAATGCCGTTGAGCGCGTTTTCATATCACATTTAGTTTTCGAGATATAGCCTCGGAAAAGTAGAAAAACTGATAAATTCGAAAAATTTCACTTTTCCGGAGGCTATATCTCAAAAACTAAACAAGATATGGAAATGCGCTCAACGGCGTTGAATTCCCCGTGTCCGAATTGACTTATAAGCAAATTTTCATACAATTTTATGCAATTTAATATTTTTATTTATTTCGTAAGGGGTACCCCTTTGGTTTTTTCAGATTTTAATTCAATTTTACCAAAAATCCTTAATCGTAGGATTATTAAAACGAAAATTTACATACATATGTATTTTGACCCACTGAATCCAGTGGTGCAATCTTCAAATGCATATGACTTCTGGTTTTCGAGAAAATGTTAAAAAACCGCTTTTTGCGATTTTTTTGGCGGAAAATTTAAAAAAATAAAAATCGCTGAAACTATGTTTATAAGTTAACTGAAGCACGAGAAAATTAATGCCGTTGAGCGCGTTTTCATATCACATTTAGTTTTCGAGATATAGCCTCGGAAAAGTAGAAAAACTGAAAAATTCGAAAAGTTCACTTCTCCGGAGGCTATATCTCAAAAACTATTTGATATTTTTATATAATGGATATATATCATTGCAAAAATATGACGATATATATCAAAATAAATATCATGATATATATCAATCGATATATATCTTCGAACCCTGATTTAAACGAAATTAATATTTTCATATTCCGTTGATAAACATTTCTAAATTATTTTAAAGAAAAATGCTTCAAACTACAGTGGAAGAAAATTTATTGTATCTTTAATTTGAAGCATTTTCCTCAAAAAGAAATTTGGAAATGTTCACGCCAAATTATGTTAAAATACTATAGATAAAAGTTACTGTTAAGTAATTGTCGACATGATTTAAATTTAACGAATAAAAATAATGGAAATAATAAATAAAAATAAATACCTTAAAATATGCGAAAATAAATTGGTCATTTGAGACTTACCTGAAAAAAGAAAAAGAAATTAGTAAAATGCAACAAATTATAAACAAGAATTAATAATCATAATAAAGAGTCGTAAAAAACGAATAATAATATAACTATATAAATAAAAATATCATCACGTCCAGTACCGGGTTCTCTGCCAAAGCAGATCTATGCAAATGATATATTTATGCACGTGAAATGAGGTTACCACCCGTTAAATAACTATCTCGAAAAAGTTTAGTGGAAGAAAAGCCACAGGAGTAATATTAACGTGGTGAAAATTGTTTGTCAGTTATGGGAATTGAACTCGAGTTCTCAAATCCACAGGCCAACTTGATACCACTAACCCACCTACCACATTATAATATATATATATCATCACTTTTGCCATTACTGGGTGTGGCACTCTGCCGAAGCAGATCTATGTAAATAATATATTTATGCGCGTGCAGTAAGGTCAAGTCATGACCTCGAAAGATGTTAATGAAGGGGGAGCCTCAGGAGGTAATTTTAATGTGGTGAAAATTGATTGTCAATTGTGGGAATCGATTTCGAGTTCTCAAATCCACAGTCCGACTTGATACTGCTGACCCACCTACCCCCATTATAATACTAATATATATTTTACAATAAATGTACTCATAATTGTAAATTAAATTAAAGTTAAAATAGATTAATTCACAATTGAATCTTGCGCAAATCACAGTAACAATGCAAACAAATAGCTTCAATTATTGTCTCATAATTTGCAAATCATTTCAATTTGTCTATCCATTTACGCAAACATAACACAATAAATATTTGGCGAATTTTCATTTTAATTAATTAGTTTATACATTATTATATTAGTCGCCATATTTGCCAGATACTAAAATAATTATTTCAGTAATTACTGCGTGAACCTTTCGATGTTTACTGGAAATATAAATCTAGTTTCTCCATTCGTAAACGACACTTTTATGCATTACTACATAACGATTTTACTGCCGTATAAAAGGGATTTTTCAGACGTAAAATTTTATGGAAGGCGTCTTTGTCGATGTGATGAAAGATAGAAAGTATTAAATTTTATGTATCCTAGTTAAAAATACCCGTTTTTCAATGCGAGATGCAATACCCATTAAAATAAAACTTTATTTACTTCAAACCTGCAACTACCAAAACACTGATAAAGCTTACTAAAATTTAATGGAAAAATATTTCATAATTTTCAGTTGTAGTTATTTATACCTTAACTCTATTTTACATTGTATTTTTTTTTGACCAATTTCATATTAGGTTTACTTGTATAATGTAATTCCTGAAAAAATTACTAAAAAAGTCTTATTTTTTAAATCCAATTTTGATTCAAGAACCGTGTTTACCAACCTAACCGTCATTTAATCTGCTATCAGATTTTATATGACATTAGTGATTTGTGAATTAAAGAATGCAAATATTAACTATAATGTCACCAAAGAAATAGGCCTCAGAATGAACAAAAACATTAATTAATCTATATGAATTATAACCAGTTCTCAGTTTATTGATAACATTAATGGGGTAGGTGGCTCAGTGGTATCGAGTCGGCCTGTGGATATTGAGAACCTTAGTACGATCCCCACAGCCGACAAACAATTTTCACCAATTTAAATCTACCCCTGTGGTTTCCTCTCCACTAACATCTATGAGGACCGTGATTTGACGGCTGGTAATCGCACTTCACGCGAAAAAATATTTCATTTACCGAGATCTGCTTCAGCAGAGTGCCACACCCAGTAATGGGTAAAAGGCGTGATGATATATTTATTTATTGATAACATTACATAATACTCGTATATACAATAGTAATGGTTTTCTTTTAAGTGAATTCTTCCAATTATCACAATTAAATGATGAGATCAATTGCAATCAACATAAATATAAAAGACCTGGAGTCAATATATAAAGACTTATTTACTTTTATTTATAGTTTCTAAAATCTAGTTCAAGTTTCTAGCCAAAAAATGTATAATGTAAAACAGGTCTTAGGTAAAATAGGTCCCAAGTTTTTCGTTTATTTGTTACTCTACATGACAGGAATTTAATCCCAATTACAGTAGCAGTTAAGTGATATATTTTTGCACGTGAAATGCAAATTACCAGTCGTCGAATCACGGCCCTTATAAATAGTAGTGGAGGGAAAGCCATAGGGGTAGTTTTAATGTGGTGAAAATTGTTTGTCGGCTGTAAGAATCGAAACCGTATTCTCAAATCAACTGAGTTACCTACCCCAAAAATTTAAAGTAGAGATGGGCGAATATCAAATTTCTCGAATTCGAATATCGAATACGAATATTCATCAGATCTCGAATATTCGAGGTACTCGAATATTCGAATACTCCTAAAAGTTAATTTATTTATTATTCATAATTATTTAATTATGTCCTTTTCATTATTTGAAATAAATTGTTAAGATAAAATAAAATTAAAACAAAAAGTATACACAAAAAAGAAAAAGACGAAAACTTCAAATTTAAGGTGAAACGTACGGGCTGATGTTGGTGAAAAACAAATTTGAAATATGGCACATCTTCATGGTTTTGAAACAAACTATCTTTGTTATTAATAACTTCAAAGTATTGTAATAGCTTTATGTTTATGTACAAATGATAAAGAAAAACATAGTCAAAAATTGAGGTCAACATATAGCGCGATATTCGAGGTATTCGAATGTTCGCTAAAATCTCGAATATCGAATAATGTCAATATTCGCGGCATTCGACTATTCGCGGATGATATTAGCCCATCTCTAATTTAAAGATATATATTATTTGATTACTAATTACAAAGCAAAAATAATTGCACATTCTTCGTACCAAAGCACCAAATTTCAATTAAATAAAATAAATTTTTAAGTTTACTAATTTTTATTCATTACCGTAATATATCAGTCATCTTGTTGATATTCCGAAATAATGATCACCTAAACGGGTTATTAATAAAACAGTTGATTCACGAATACTTTATCGTGTAAAATTAATAAATTATTTTTAATTCCGTGACTGACCGATCTAGATTGGCTGGTTGTCATATATCAACCGGTAACTACGCACGGAAGAAGTTTGCTTCTAGACACGAACGCACCGTGGCACTAGTGTCGAAAAAATTCACCCCCTGTTAACCAAGAAGCTCACGACTTGCTATAAGTAATTTTTAATCAGTTTGACAGGATGTGTTCATTAAAAATTCTAAATAGTGGTAATATTTTGATATTGTATTTAATATACACATCGTGTATAATATGATTCTAGTCTGTGACTCGTTTCGTAAAATGCATGCTCGTGGAGTATTAGCTACAATAATAAACTATTTTCTACTCCCGTTATTATCTTTTTCAGGTCCAAATCATAATCTCTTTTAAAAGACAAAATTTTATTTACTTTCTCAAATTCAAATAACATAAGATTAATATAAATAAGTGTATGTGACCATTTGATCAAAGAATATTGGATAAAAATGGTGTTTTTTCCAAATGAAATTATATATCGCTAATATTTTCGTTAAAAGATCTATAATCCCTAATAGAAAACAATCGCTTAAGTAAATAAATATGTTTAAGAATATATTTACTACATCAAATTACGAAATTTAAAACAATAAAGATAAATTCACGAAACAAATAATCACTCATGGTTATTTGATAATAAATACATACATACATAACATCAAACTATATCCTATTAAATGGGGTAGCACAAACCCCTGAAACATTCATAGAGCATCCAGTAAAAGATTCATACAAAAAAAAACAGTTCACGTCAACATTCTCATCCTAACACAGGATACTTGTTTCGACCACATTAACACTTCCTCCATAAGAACTCTTTCCTTCCTCACAACCAAAATCCATCATCACGCAACAAACCTTCATTCACATACATCCATTCGCTCATGTACACCTATTTCGTAAATCTTCACTTACGCCCACTTCTCTAACAACGAATCTATAAAGAAATGAAGGCAGTATCGCCTGTACTTGTTTAAAAATACATTTAACACAATTGCAGTTACACACTGTATAGTAAAAACTGAAAATGAAAAAAAAAATGAGGAAGGAAGGGAGTATCTACCTGCACTTGTTTTTGAAACTGAATAATAAATTTACTGACAGCCGTTGTTTTATACCAATTGATCAAATTTTAACAATATATTGCAAATAACACCGGTTAGATTTGTCAACATCCGTAGTACAGAATTATAACATGAAATTCTAGCTGACCAAAACATTTGAGCTCTAACTAACGTTATGCGCCAACAGATAGCATTGTTAGCTATGACGTACGTAGGTGGTTTTAGAATGTAACCAATGGAATGCATAGAATTTTTTTTTAAATAATAGTTTCGTAGTGAAACTACTAAGAAAGAAAGGGTTAAAATTTAACATACTGGTTTTCATGGCGCTAACATCTTAATAACATGTGGCTTCGAATGTTTTAGTCACAATTTGAGATATTAGGCACGGGGTGAAGTTAACTTAAGATATTTGTTATTGTAGTTTAACTTTTTTTTAAATTCATAGTATAAATTGTAGTCTTAATTTACGATCGTAGAAAAAGTATCCAACCAAATACAATATCAAAAATTAATCTCGTAACTAAAGAGTCGTTTAAAAAAAAAACTTGTTACATAAAAAGCTAATATTTATTACAACACAGGGAAACTTAATTTTCATTTAATTCAAATAATAAACTAGTTAATATCGTCACCATCTATAAATTAAAAAGTTTAGTTTTTATTTCTAAATTACTGTCAAAAACTTATAAAGAGTAAATCAAATGAAATGTTTGTGACATTCTATGGCAGATAATTATCCCACCCCCATCAATTTATTCTTCGAACATCCCCCTTCCATGGTCATCATGCCTTTCCCGTTTCATTTCAGATTTATCTCAGTTCGCATCGTATGCGTAACTGTCCTTACGTGTCGACGAGGGACGGACCAGGACAAGCGAACAGCAGGACAGCAACAAAGATAGCTACAGTATCTTGCAAGTGCGAGGGAAGAAGATAGAGAAAGGACGACGATGACGGTAGACATTTACTTTCATGGAATTCCGTGCAATCAATGGTTCGTTTCGCATCGGACAAGTCGACTGGATTATATCGAAGGACACGTGGTACTGATGTCCTTGATGGAAGGGATGATTTCTACGATTTAGGATGCTGGTTTGATACAGGATATTGACAGGAAAAACAAAAATTTATATGGACATTTTCACAAATATCATTAAAATTAACTCTTCTCTATGTTTACTAAACAAACAAGTTTTGTTACTTTTACTGATGTCCTTGATGGAAGGAATAATTTCTACGATTTAGAACGCTGGTTTGATACAGGATATTGACAGGATCAACAAAAATTTATATGGAAATTTTCACAAATATAACTAAAATTAACTCTTCTCCATTGTTACTAAACAAACAAGTTCTGTTTCTTTTACTGATGTCCTTGATGGAAGGAATAATTTCTATGATTTAGAACGCTGGTTTGATACAGGATATTGACAGGAACAACAAAAATTTATATGGACATTTTCACAAATATCACTAAAATTAACTCTTCTCCATGTTTACTAAACAAACAAGTTATGTTACTTTTACTGATGTCCTTGATAGAAGGGATGATTTCTACGATTTAGGCTGCTGGTTTGATACAGGATATTGACAGGAAAAACAAACATTTATATGGAAATTTGCACAAATATCACTAAAATTAACTCTTCTCCATGTTTACTAAACAAACAAGTTATGTTACTTTTACTGATGTCCTTGATAGAAGGGATGATTTCTACGATTTAGGATGCTGGTTTGATACAGGATATTGACAGGAACAACAAAAATTTATATGGACATTTTCACAAGTATCAATAAAATTAACTCTTCTCCATGTTTATTAAACAAACAAGTTCTGTTACTTTTACTGATGTCCTTAATGGAAGGGATGATATCTATGATTTAGGATACTGGTTTGATACAGGATATTGACAGGAAAAACTAAAATGTATATGGAAATTTTCACAAATATCACTCAAATTAACTCTTCTCCATTGTTACTAAACAAACATGTTCTGTTACTTTTACTAACGTCCTTGATGGAAGGGATGATATCTATGATTTAGGATGCTGGTTTGATACAGGATATTGACAGGAACAACAAAAATTTATATGGAAATTTTCACAAATATCACTAAAATTAACTCTTCTCCATTGTTACTAAACAAACAAATACTGTTACTTTCACTGATGTCCTTGATGGAAGGAATAATTTCTACGATTTAGAACGCCGGTTTGATACAGGATATTTACAGGATCAACAAAAATTTATATGGACATTTTCACAAATATCAATAAAATTAACTCTTCTCCATGTTTATTAAACAAACAAGTTCTGTTACTTTTACTGATGTCCTTAATGGAAGGGATGATATCTATGATTTAGGATACTGGTTTGATATAGAATATTGACAGGAAAAACAAAAATTTATATGGAAATTTGCACAAATATCACTAAAATTAACTCTTCTCCATGTTTACTAAACAAACAAGTTATGTTACTTTTACTGATGTCCTTGATACAAGGGATGATTTCTACGATTTAGGATATTGGTTTGATACAGGATATTGACAGGAACAGTAAAAATTTATATGGAAACTTTTACAAATATCACTAAAATTAACTCTTCTCCATGTTTACTAAACAAACGAATTCGGGTACTATTACTTTTAAAAGTATTTCCGTGCGTAATGCTTCTAGAATTATTTCAGACAAAAATACTTGAAATAGAAGTTGTACAGCTTAAAGTTCTACATTCTGCAATCTTATATTATTTGCGATTTCGCTTAAATATATCGGTTCAGATAAATAGTCATATTTTCCCGCGCAATGGCCGCGCGTGTTGAGGGCCTGACTGACGACCATAAGGTCGTGAGTTCGGGTCCCGCCCATACAAAGGACATATCGGCATATGACCTAAGTAGTTGGTCGGATATATAAATTAAAAAAAATAAAATAGGATTACAGAACTAACTGACCTGAACTTTTTTTTATTCACCCGATAGCTCGTTAAATGTTTATACTAATTTTGATCAAACAAAAATAAATGGGAAGTTATGAAAGAATTTATTAGTGATTTGTACCTGCAAAAGGATTATGGCTCCGAAAAGTGTGAAAATAAACAAAATAAAACCATAGCGACGGTATGTTCCATTATTTCACCATTCTAGCGGTAAAGTTTTAATTATACAGTTTTTAATTAAATGAGAAAAATGAACAATAAAACTCATTTAGATTCATAATTTAACATGACTAAAAAATCTCATATATTATCAAAACATAGCATTTGCTGTAAATTTATGCGACTATAATTCCACAAAGCAAATTGTGTTAAAGAATGCTATAGTGCTCTCCAAATCTCATTCATTAACATGGCTGTTATAATTAATTTTTGTAATTAATAACTGCTTTATACATGTTTCACATTTAAAAATATACTAACGTGAAACGGGAAAGTATTTAAATACTATAATTATTTTAGTACTTTATCCATTAATCTCGTCTTCAAGTAATACAGTTTTCAATCTTCGTTTTTAATGTTTTTATTTCTGATTGTCTGCGGAAGTGTACAAATGGAAAACAATTCTTTCTGGTTTTATTGTGTGCTGTTTCCATATTTATATCTTTCGTCTGTTTTATTTTGAGGTTTGTATTTTTCTTCAGCTGTTTCCGGTTGATATAAACACGAATTCATGATTTCTCAATACATATTCGCCTTTTGAACAATATTTACATATTCACATATGTGTTTTTGTGTTTGAAATATTATTGCATTTTTTGTCTTGTACTCGCTTTATTATTACACTGCAAATAATTATAGGAATGATAAATATGAAACTTTTAACAATTGAGCAGATGACATCGAATTCACAATTGGCACTAGAAATATCATTTTTTATTTCTACTTCCGCTATTAAAATGTCATTTAACGTAGTTAACCACATGTTCGCTTCGAACGTTTTAGTCACGGCTTGAGGTATTAAGCACGGGATGAAGTTAGCTTTAGGCATCCGTCATTATAATTTAACCTCACTTTTTAAATAATTCATGAAACTTTACTGATTGTAGTTGTCTTAATATGCGATCGTTGAAAAAGTATAGTATGTGATTAGATTTATGAACTCTTTAGATACTCGTTTTTTATGCACTCGCTTCGCTTCGCTATTTACAAAGCAGAATATTGCTGAAGAAGGCGATAGCCTTAGAGCAGCTGACATAATTAATTAAGTATGTAACAATTATAATGCTATGTATTCCTTTAATAATAATAAAAGTACAATCAATCAATCAATCAATCAAGCAGAATATAGTTTTAATTTAGAGTAAACCATTATTCTACTTTATTATCAGTATGTTAGTAATTACAAACAATTTTAATTTTTAAAGTTAAATTTTTTATGAAAGAAAAATTCGGATGACGCCTGGATTCGAACCAGGGACCCTCCGCTTGCCGGGCAGAGATGTTAAATGAAAGAAGAATTCGGTTGAAGCCATACATCGGACACAGGTGACGTGGTGTAGCGGTTAACATCTCTGCCCGGCAAGCGGAGGGTCCCTGGTTCGAATCCAGGCGTCATCCGAATTTTTCTTTCATAAAAAATTTAACTTTAAAATTATCTTCATTACTGTACGTTCAGTCGAAGTCATATGTTAAAAACAATTTTAATATTCATGATTTTATTTTAATCTGCCAACTGGATGCCAGGCAGGGTTCGAAGATATATATCGATCGATATGTCATGATATTTATTTTGATATATATCGTCATATATTTGCAATGATATATATCCATTATATAAAAATATCAAATAGTTTTTGAGATATAGCCTCCGGAGAAGTGAAATTTTTCGAATTTTTCAGTTTTTCTACTTTTCCGAGGCTATATCTCGAAAACTAAATGTGATATGAAAACGCGGTCAACGGCATTAATTTTCTCGTGCTTCAGTTAACTTATAAACATAGTTTCAGCGATTTTTATTTTTTTCAATTTTCCGCCAAAAAAATCGCAAAAAGCGGTTTTTTAACATTTTCTCGAAAACCAGAAGTCATATGCATTTGAAGATTGCACCACTGAATTCAGTGGGTCAAAATACATATGTATGTAAATTTTCGTTTTCATAATCCTACGATTAAGGATTTTTGGGAAAATTTAATTAAAATCTGAAAAAACCAAAGGGGTACCCCTTAGGAAATAATTAAAAATATTAAATTGCTTAAAATTGTATGAATATTTGCTTATAAGTCAATTCGGACACGGGGAATTCAACGCCGTTGAGCGCATTTCCATATCTTGTTTAGTTTTTGAGATATAGCCTCCGGAAAAGTTAAATTTTTCGAATTTTTCATTTTATCTAAATGTGTACAAAAACTAAAATTAAAAAATAAATATCCAAAAAGTGATATTTATCTGATATATATCCTATATATCAGATATTTTGATATTTATTATAAATATCATGATATTTACGAACCCTGATGCCAGGTAATATATTTTTTAAAAACATAAATATTTTATGAATTTCCCATCCAAAATAAAAAAAAAACACATTTACAATGGTTTTAGTGAACATATCAACATAGATAATAATTTTAATTTCATAAATATATATCCCACTGTGAAACACATACTTTCTTGGATTAAAATTTAATAAAAAAAAACCTCTCGAAAATAAAAATCACACAAGCTACAAACATTTATATTTGTTAGTAACTCTGTATCCTTAAAATTGTATGTAAATATTCCCAAAACAAAGCAGATAGAAAATAATCATTTCCGGACGGTAACGATATTTTTAATAGAACTGCACAAATTCAAAAAAAGCACAAAGAATTCGCATAGATACATCACACGCTCATAAAAGATGCAGGATTCAATAACTATATGCAAAACACTTCTGGCGTCACTGAAAAACAAATGCAACGGCTGATGCTGATATCATGTCGGCCACGAAAACAAGACCCCTTGTGCAATATTCTCTCAGAGTTCCCGCCACAATGGATTGTTTTTATACTTTGTTGAATTAATCAAAATGCCAAGGAAAACAAAATTTGAGCGGTAATATTGTTGAACGAAATATGTGTTTTTGTTTCGACCCTTCTCTAGATTATATAGAAATTTGGTTATTCATAGGGTTAATAAACAGAATGAAAATAGAATTTCATCAAAATAATTTGGAATAAATAATATTATGAATTAATAATTAATATTGGAATAATTTTATGCACAAACGAAAAAACAATCAATACGTTTGAACAGGACAGTAAAAATATATGCAGTATATATTGGCGATAAAGATCTGCTATTGCAGAGCTACTGTGGTTCGAATCGCACTCAAGCAAAAAATTATATAAACTATCACACTGCGGCTCGGTGAGTGCGGACCCTGTACTGTAATTGGAATTAAATTTCTGTTGTAACATAAATAAATAATTGTGTATCGCATCAGAAGCCGGTCAGTTTCATTTCTCCCACTGATTGTGAGTGCCTTTAAATGACAGGGATGCACTAATCAAAATGGCTAAATATGATATATACGTTGCCATTTTTACCTACATTTTATTGTTTAATTTGTTTTTAATTTGTCCAAAATGAATAAATTTTATAATATTAATGTCTGGTTAAAATTTACTTCCATAGAAAAAGGATGTCAATATTCAAAGTCAAATCTATTTAATTTATTTTATAGCATATGTGCTGTCAAAAGTTCGCCTGTCAAAATAATATAAACTCCCTACAAGAATTATGTGCACATTATTAGCTTAGGGATAAAATGTTTTACTTTTGTCCCGATTTGTATATCATAAAAACTATCAAATACTGTCGGTCGTGAAATAATAGTTATATACGTAAAAAGTCAGGAAAGCGTTCAATTACAAGATGAGTAGATAGTTTTATGCAGAGCTTGAAACAATTTACGAATCCTGTACGACGCTTTACTGACGTGTTACGTATAACATTTTACCTGAAACTTATAAACAAATAATAAATATTTGAAATTAAAATAAATATTTGACTTACTTATACACAAGTATACATATAATATTTCAATACATAATCAAAATGTAAAAAATAAATGAATGTATCATCACGCCTTTTACCCATTACTGCGTGTGGCACTCTGCCGTAAAAAAACACGGTAAGTGATATATTTCTTGACATGAATTTATTATTCTCTTGAAAGATGTCACTAATATCAAATAATATCGCTGCCATGAATATGGGTTTACTTTCCTTCCCTGGAGATGAAAATTATCAGTTTCTTCTCTTAATTAAAGGCAACAAATATTAGTTTGTGAGAGAGGCATGAAATAAATATATTTTGAATGTTGATTGTTACTATACAGTGTATAACTGCAATTGTGTTAAATGTTTTTTTAAACAAGCGCAGGCGATGCTGCCTTAATTTCTTATAGATTCGTTGTTAGAGAAGTGGGCGTAAGTGAAGATTTACGAAATTGGTGTACAGGAGCGAATGGATGAATGTTTGTTGCGTGTTGATGGATTTTGGTTGTGAGAAAAGAAAGAGTTTGTATGGAGGAAGTGTTAATATGGTCGAATCGAGTATCGTGTGTCAGGATGAGAATGTTGACGGGTTCGTGCTACCCCATTTAATGGGATATAACGTCATGTTATGTATGTATTGTTACTCTAATAACTAACAAAATGAGTAGATAGTGTCAAAGTGATAGTAATCTAATAAAATAATATGAAAATATGTGTTATTGTATTGTCAAACTTGAAAAATCAACAAAGAACATCCAACGATGATATATCTCAGATGTTTGCCAATCAAATCAAACAGTAACAGCACAAGCTAGACAGAGAAACAGAAAACAGACCGAGGCGAAGAAGAAAGAAAATAGATCTCGCGTCAGTCCCGAAGGACAAACACATCCCGCTGGATGGAAAACGAACCGATAGTGGATGCATAAGACACTCTCTGTCACGAGATTCTGGATTCCGCAATGACTGTTGTGACAATCGTGTAGCGCCATTATCATGAACATGTATCTTTTTTTGTATGGAAGATATTTTTGAGCAGAATATTACACTTGCGTTGACAACTTAGGTGGCGATACATAGAAAGGAATTATTTATTTATTTATTTAAGCTAAATCTAAATTACAGTACAGGGTTCGGACGTATCGAGCCGTAGTGTGGTATATATATATATATATATATATATATATATAGTGATATATTTCTTCACATGAATTTATTATTCTCTTGAAAGATGTCACTAATATCAAATAATATCTCTGCCATGAACATGGGTTTACTTTCCTTCAGCTTGATTTCGATATATTTCACATAAATTTGACAAATAAACTGTACACAAACATATACTTCCTATAGGAATAATGTGCACATTATTTGCCTAGGGATATTTTGTATCATACACACCTGGTCGTAAAAAAAGTACATTATGTTCCTAAGCCCGTACTAAGTCAATTTTAACAAGTTACTAATTTTACACGACTTTACATAGATGTTTCAACCTAGGAACGTACAAAATTTGTTGTCAAAAGTGCATCTCTCTTCAATTCCATTTTATTTGTTTATCAAAATTTTCGCAGGACAAAAAAAATCAAACAAATTACAATCACTGACATGAAGTTAGTCACTATGACCTCACGTTCAATTATCTAGATTTGTAATTTAATTATCATTAACGTTTGGTTTTAGGGATATAAGATTTTTACCGGCCAGAAACGGGCGACAATGAAACCACCTGAAAATAGTTATTTGTGTATTAGTAATTCTTTGTTATAATATCAAAAGTATGAGCCGTTGGCACTTGGTGAAACATTATGAATAAGAATAAAGAACGTAGACACTTGATGTAGTTTCACAAAATTAAATTTTGTGAAACTACATCAAGTGTCTACGTTCTTTATTCTAATTCTTTGTTACTCGAACATGGTAATAACAGCGCGAGCCGAAGGCGAAAGCTGCAATAGGGTTCACTTTACGCTGGTGATACACACATAATTTTTTCTACGATTGCATCTTAGATTATTAAAAAAGTACAGGTACTGAAAATAAATTCGTTCTGTCCACTGTCAATATGACAAGTCTGTTTTGTTTGTGTCCCTGGTAACTATCGAAATATGCGCGCATTTAATATCTTTTTCGCGTGTTGCTATTGGAGACGCACGACAAAGATATTTTTCGATTGTTCCACAGAAAACGTCAACTTTACAATGACAAATAAGAGCATAATTGTCAACTTTTCAAGGCAATCGTAAAAAAATTATATTTATTACAAAAAGGATGTGACAAAAAATAAATATTGAGTGACATGAATCAACAATAATTTGTGTCATCTTATGCGTTCTGCAAAAGGTAGACTAGTAATACCCATAATTGGGTAATTTGTTATTTATGTTTGTGTAAGTTTTGAGGAATCGGGCATCGTCGTCGGAAAGAAGCGAAGGAAGTCTTAGCTTGCCGGAACTAGGAACCTTTTCCGGGTTGTCACATTGTATAGATTTTTTTATCGGCGAGCGTTTGTCGTACGTGACGCGTCCATGTCGCGAGACGTCGCATTAATCTTGCAACGGAGTCCGGCCGAAGCCAACGCTGATCCCGTAATCTGTGTCTCGCTGGATTTATCACTCCTTTGTCTGATTGCCTGATGCGTTACCGCCGTCGTTGCCGGACACGGCCTCCGCTGTTTCTGTTCGCGTGCTTGTATGTCCGTCCATCTTCGCTCGTTCTCGGATTTCGTTACCACCGGAACAGCTGTTGCGCACACATCAACGTGAGGTAAATTGGCAAACAACGACTCACGAGCAAATAAAGAAAAATTGAATTTGGAGATTTCACTGCATTGCAATACGACCAGGACTTTATAATTTCAAATTAATATTTGAAGACCACATCTATTTATTTTTCCCTTATGAACCCCCTTAACATAAATGAACAATATATATGTATATATATATATATATAATGGGGTAGGTGGCTCAGTGGTATCGAGTCGGCCTGTGGATCTTGAGAACCTTTATTATTTAATTAACTTATTTTTTTTCTGTAATAAAAAATGGGGGTTCCCATTTAAGGTTTCAAAGTAGCCCCCCGCTCCACCCTTTGGGAGGGAGTTGGGGTTTGTGTTTGGTGTGCTTAGATAGGTTTTTTGCAAAATTTGAAACACGTGTTTTTTTGTTTCTTGATTCGATGTGTATTTCTCGAGATATTTCACCGTCCCGGAACTTTTTTAACACCCTGTATATATATTTGCACGCAGTTTTGAACTATGCAAAATAGAAGAAAGTACTAATATTTATTTATTTATTTATTTATGTTACACTGTACAACTGGAACTTAATCCCAATTACAGTACAGGGTTCGCACTCACCCAGCCGCAGTGTGACAGTTCATATAATTTTTAGTTTGAGTGAGATTCGAACTTGGGATCTCCGGATTCGAATTCCGTATCGCTATTCACACCACCGTACTGACGGACAATAAATAAATAAATATATCACGCCTTTTACCCTTTAGGGTGTGGCACGCTGCCGTAGCAGATGTCGATAAATGAAGTATTTTTGCTCGTGAAATGCAGTTACCAGTCGTAAAATCACGGCCCCAAAGATGTTAGTGAAGGGGCACCACAAGGGTAGTTAGAATATAGTGGAAATGTCAATTACCCAATATATATTAATTACAAAACAAAAATCTAGTAAATATCGGTAAGAGGCAACACTTTGAAATTGATATTAGAGTGGTTTGAACCGACTAATTCACGTAGTGTAGCTGTTATGATAGTATTACTCTAATTGTCCCTAAACGAACATTAAAAGTTCTGATACGAAAGTAGAAACTTTTTTGCAAGATTCCGTTGGGGCTCATCACAAACTTGATATTAGTTCTCGACCCTGTAAAATGTAGTCTAGGATACGAACATCTCCAACTCCGTAAATCTTATAAAAAGTACAGATGTGCTCAGCCGAACTACACAAAAAATAAGTTTACATGATTCAATTTGTATTCCAGTTTCTTGCAAAAAATTGAAAACGAAATGGTCAATAGTGTTCCCGATCGAACTTATAACTCAGCGAGGAGAGGACCCTCTACAAGACTAGAATACAAATACACCAAAAAGAGAATACTTTTCCTGTTAGGTCACAAATAAATATTTGGAGATTTGTGGCCAATATGGAAATGTTCATTACAAATAAATACGAGTAGTATAATGGAAAATTGTAATCAAGATACATAAATAATTTGCAATTTGAATAAGTTTTAATTTAGTCTGATTTATAATTTACTCATTCAGTTTGATCAGTTAGCCACGAAACAAAACGCGGGTTCAGAAAGAAGAATATTCCATAATAAAAAGTGAAGTAATTCTATTTATAAGATTGTAATTCATATATTGTTGTACTCAATATCATTGTTGACTTCAGTATATTATTGCAATCAGTATTAATATTGTGTTCAGCTTATTATTGTGTTAATATTATTGTAACTGTATATTATTGTAATCAATATATTGTTATAATCAGTATATACTCGAATATATCAGAAGCTCTGTTTTTACTGTTTTAACAGCAGTGTATTTGGTAGTTTTAGGCTATCTCTAACATGTTAAAATCGTGCTCTTAAAACACCTAAAAACAAAGCTTGTGGTACCAACAATATTGTTGTAATCAGTATATTTTTATAATAGTATATTGTTTTAATCAGTATATTCTCTAGTATATTGTTGTGAACAGTATATTGTTGTAATTTATATTATTATTGTGTGCGGTATATTATTGAAATCAGTATTTTGTTGTAACAGTATATTATTGTAATCAATATATTGTTGTAATCATTATATACTCGAACATATTGACTGGTACTAAAAGCTTTGTTTTTGTCTGTTTTAAGAGCAATGTATTTGGGTGTTTTAACTATCTCTAACATGTTAAAATCGTGCTCTTAAAACACCCAAAAACAAAGCATATGGTTCCAACAATATTGTTGTGATCAGTATATTGTTATAATAATATATTGTTTTAATCAGTATATTCTCTAGTATATTGTTGTGAACAGTATATTGTTGTAATTTATATTATTATTGTGTGCGGTATATTATTAAAATCAGTATATTGTTGTAACAGTATATAATTGTAATCAATATATTGTTGTAATCATTATATACTCGAACATATTGGCTGGTACTAAAAGCTTTGTTTTTGCCTGTTTTAAGAGCAGTGTATTTGGGTGTTTTAACTATCTATAACATGTTAAAACCGTGCTCTTAAAACACCCAAAAACAAAGCTTGTGATACCAGTTATATTGTTGCAATCAGCATATTGTTGTAAACAGTATATTCTCTAGTATATTGTTGTAATTAACATTATTATTGTGTGCGATATATTGTTGTAATAAGTATATTATTGTAATCTAATATATTGATATTGTAATTAGTATTATAATTGTGTTCATTATATTGTTGTAATCTGTATATTGTTGTAACCAACATATAATTGTAATCAGTATATTGTTGTAACACAATATTGTTGTAGTCACTATATAATTATAGGAAATGAATATATTAGTGTAATCAAAATATTATCGTATTCAATATAAATTGTTGTAATCAATATATTATTATTGCAAATCATATTTGGTTGAAATTAATATATTGTTGTAATCAATACATATATATTGCAAGACTTGATCATTTTGCTAGTGTCCATGACATTTTCCAAAATGGCATTTTATTTACTCGTGTAAACAGGTACACTCTTGTACACAATAGACAAATAATACAATTTAAATGAGGATAATAAAAATTCAGTGTACGAGTACCTATTTATAATTAGAAACACATGTAGCTTTACACAATTCCATGGATATTTTGCGTAGGAAGAATTGTTGACGTAGTTCACAACTCACCTACATATTCACCAGTTTACAAACTTTCCAAAATCAATAACTACCTTTGACGTATTTCGGCCAATAGTTCCCGATTATCTTTAAAGTAGGTAGCAGTAGTTTACCTCTGCTTATAAATGCAAACACATTTGCCCTTTGATCCCAAACAAATCCTAGAACTTCAAATAGTCCAATAAAAAGAGTTCGTACTTCAGAGGAGAGGTTCTCACAAGATCTAACAGTTTGAGTAGCACTGTGTACAGTGCATTGCAGCTAATGCCTCAGCAAATACCTTCACTACCTTGGTTGATTCAGTTACAATGTTGACATACCTTTCCTAGCAGTCAATAGGGCTTTGGCATTTCAGCCATGCCTATTTCGACAAGTCATAAATTGGAATATACTATTCTACTGGAAAATATTTAAATATTATTTTGACATTTTAAATTCTTTTAGTTGTAGCAAAAAATAACATTTAAAAAATGACAGGTAATATAAATTTTCGATATCACGTTTATAAATAAAATTTTGTATAATTGTTTTGAGGATATTTTTTGCCAACTTGTCAAGTTGTCAAGTTGTAAATATGTCTATATTCCATCAGTTTAGCTGTCATTGCTTAAATAATATAAAATTATTGCAATTATTTTATTATATAATAATTACATCAACTGCAAAATATTAAAGGCATTTAATTTTATTCCATACCCTAGATAATAATGTATTTTTATTCTAACCCTAACTAATATCAAAAAAAATTTAAAATGTTTATTGAAACTGTCAGTGTTACCACCTTGAAAATGTATTCTTATATATATTTTTTTAATTTTTAATTAAAAACTGATGAATACGATATAGGAAAAATTGTATGACAAACTGATGTTACAATAGCCAATTATAATATTCGTACAATAATAGTAGTTTATGTAACAAGTACATAATTTAGGTCTTTATTGGACGAGCCGAATTTTATGGCAGAGCGAGCGCAGCGAGCGAGGCTAATAAATAAGGCGAGTCTATAAAGTCCGATTATGTACGAGTTGCATACAACGTTTTATGTTCGACTGCATGAAGAATATTTTCTCTTAAAATATGATTGTCAATACTTATATTTAAAACATTTAATTGCATCTCAAAGTGTGCTTCGTTGTTATGCATTTGTTGCTTTATTTATCAAATTGTCAAAGTGAAAATAGTGTTGAGATGGATGAAGACATTGAAGACGTTCCAAAAGAAATAAAAGATCTTGCCTGTAATGCAAGAGAATATCTAACAATTGTATGAAGATACATATAATACATACAGAAAATGGTGTTTAAATATTTCTTTTGAATTTTGTTTTAATGTGACATTGACAGCAGTCCAATTTTGAATTTTTATCGTACTAGTCCAATAAAGTACCCGATTATGGACAGTAAACAGTGTCGTAAAACAAGGTAATATGATGCAGTCGAACATAAAAATTATTGTAATACATATTTTTAAATATACTATTTCATCATTTGAACTATAATTTCGATGCGATATTTTTTGTTTGTTTGGCAGATAAATTTAAAGGTAGGAAACTTAAATATCGGCCCTTAAAGTATGTTTTGATTGGTGCTATGTTGCCACATAAGTATGTTTAAGTTTTATTCATTAATTCATTAATTCAGGTAATTTGTAAACACAATTTATTAACTTGAAATCGTTGTCGTTAAAAATTTCGTCCAAAAAAATTGTTGTAGAAATCAAAATATATGTGGGATCTTTGTGCCTTCAACGATATTAATACAAGAGAAACAATAAGAGTAATTTTTATTGGTGAAAATTAGTTGTCGGCGCTAGTTGATCAGCCCGTTTTGAAAATTTGATACTAGATATTTTAATGATATATGAAACGGCGATAATAAACGTTATGCAATTAAATGAAACTAGCTATGTTTCACGAAGCTATTAAATATGAAAGAAGAAAAGTGTGAAAATAAAAGCTGTGCTACAATTTTTAAATATTTGTAATCCCTACATTGTTTTCGTATCGAGATAGGAGCGGACAAAGTAAAACCATCTCTCATTGAGCACGTAGCATCCCTGAAATGTAAATAGCTTTCTTCGGAGGGCAGAGGGCGAACCCACAAGCATTAATTGAACCCCTCATCCCTAGTAGAGTCACCCATTCTCCATCAATGTCTTCCCTGATTCGTTGAAAGGGTGACGGAACCACAATTGAAACTTAATTGAGCGGACGACTTTCAGTTTTCCAGCTATTCAACCTTCCCGCGTCGGTGACGTTTGGTTAACGGCAACTCTGTCATTTTGATGGAGTTTGTGACGTCACGAGTGACGTCAGTAATAACATTTTGGAAATTGTGCTGTTTTATTGATTAGGGAAGAGGGATTTAGGTGATTGCAGCAGAAACTTTTCTTTTAAGGATCGATTTCTTTAATAATTTCAAAGTTTCAAATGGGTTTAATCTTTCAATTTCACTTTCTGAATACTTTTTCTTTTCTTATTATACTCCAATAACCTTTCCTGCTGGCCCTAAATTAAGATCCTATTGCATACGAAGCATCTTTACAGACAAGAAGTAACTAATGGAAGACAAATTTTATAAATTCATATCAATTTAACTTTTTACTTCCTTGTACGAAGTAAAGGAAGTATTGTAATCGCAAAAATTTTCGGTTTTAGATTTCAGTGGAAATACGCATTTTGGCCCTCCCTGAGTCCATTTTGACTAATTTCGTCGTGACGTCTGAACGTACGTATGTATTTCGCATAACTCAAAAACGGTAAACCGTAGAAAATGAAATTTTATATTTAGGACTGTCAGAACATCTAGTTGTGCACCTCCCTTTTTGGTCATTATATAACTTTCGGAAGTGGTACTTTACTTGAAGCCTATAATAGATTTTCATGAAAAACTATATTCAAATATAATTTAAAACTTTCCAAATTTGGTATATAAGACTACTATATCAATGATAATTCACCACACGTCACTGTTAACCAATAGGATCACGAATTTGTTTGAAAATGAACCAATGAAATGTACATTTCGTCGGAAATTCATCACTAGTGGTATTTCATCGGAAATACCACTGTTATTAATATCCTTGGTTACGAATAAAATAAATGATATTTTCAATATTTTCATAAACGTCAATTGAAAAATTTTTTCAGTGTACATTTCATATTCAAAATTTTCATAACTGTAATAAATAAATAAATACCTAACTATTCTTGTTAATTAACTCTTGTTTGGTAAATTCTCAAGCCGAATACAACTCGTAGTATGAAAATTGACAGATAATATTTTGACATAAATATACATTCTTTGTTATGGAAATAGGAAACACAACTCGTGCTTCGCACTCGTTATGTTTCCATTTCCATAACAACTCATAATTTAAGTCAAAATATTTTCAGCAATTTTCATACTACTTGTTATATTATATATGAAAATAACATAATAGATTTTGGTTAAAATACACTAACCGGAAGTGACACATTACATGAAGCTGCTAACAGTTTTCCTTGAAAAAAATGGTATGATTTTAATTTTAGAAATAAATGCTGCAAATAAAAGATTTAGAGAATTAAATTCTGCGACTAGCACATTAATAATTTTTAAATTAGCCCTTTGCATTAGCGATATATCTAAATTTAAATATTATATATTTTTTGTTCTTTTTTTAAATTAAGTTTGCTATGGATTAGAACAAAAATAAAAAATAAAAGATTTTATGTCAAATATGTGCAATTAAAAAAATATCTATAGTTTAATACGCGTACAAGGAAGTCATGTGGTGTCCACATAAGATTTTTTACACATATTTTAGGATATACTATAAAATGGAAATATAAAAAGAATTTGTTGACAATATTTATATATAGAACGACAATATCTTGTGTTATTTCTGGATAAAATATCGAAAATAGAACGAACTTTTCGGAATATAGGAATGGATCAAAACCCGATTAGTGGGATAAGAACTAATCTAACAATCCAACAGTGAAAACAACACAAACAAATCCTTAACACCGCGTCAACATTTTCACAAAATCAATAAACAATGAGCCAAATTCTCCAACATTCTCACGAAAGCGTACAATCTCCTCGGCACGTAAAACAAGAATTAAAATTAACGTGCGGTCGACAGCAGCCGGGCTGCATATATCCAAACCCTCCCCGCGGGTAGTGCTAAGTGAGATGGATGAAAGCACAGCTTCATATTAAACTCGGCCGAATAAAGCACGGTTAATGTCTGTTCCAGCCGCAATCTGCCATGGAATGGTTTCATTTTCATTTTAATCTGAGGCTAGTTCTTGCTGCTCTGTAATAAAATTGTTTTTCTTCTGACAGATGGTGCAATTATGATGGAGGGTGAACTGTGTTTATCTTCTTGCCTTTCATTCTAATTCTATTATACAGTATATTACATTATAACGACGAATAACACCACAAACATGTGTTCTAAATTAATTTTAAGTTATAAATAATTTACGATCTAACACGAACGGACTTGGGTGAATAAGTTGATCTTACCGGACTGCGTCAATTGTAAAACGAAAGGAAGGGATGCAGTCTTGAAATTTTATTAAACATACCGCTATTAAAGTTTAAACTGAATTGAACACGAAACGTTATAATTTAATATGAGGATGGAAACAGAATAATGATTTAAATTAAACTTTTATTAATTATAATACTGAATTCACTAATCTAGTTTAAATAAAGTAAAACGCGAACACCGCGTGATGTGAAGAACTACATCTTCACGCTTTGAGTCGATGGACGAGACTGCTGGTTTCCCCCAAAACACTTGCTGTCCTGGGTACGATACCCACATCTGGAATCTATCCCTCACACATCGGGGTGGACGCAGATGTCTCAAGTGTTTTGGTTATGTAGTCTGACACTCTGGCACTGCCGATAACGCGAACATGAAATCTTGTTGGAATTCTAAGAATATTAACTATAACTGTCTCATTTTATAATTTAATGCCCTATATTCGAAAACCAAAAGATCTCACACTCAGCCTTAATGGCACATGTGGTCACGAGTGTCAAATTACACGAAACCAATCTTACCTAAACGCAACATAACAACAATGAGATAGCTCATATTGTTACAACGACTTTTCAACACATTTATTTTAATTACATATTCAACTAAGACTAAGTCTCTAATTATAGGCGAAACAGAACATCGGTTACTAGTTTTACACCGCTGATTAAGGATATGTAACTTTTTTTTCTTGATGTTTTCATTAAACAAATTTTTATTTACAACTACAAGAAAGTGATTTTAGTTGAGTTATCTCAAAGAAACCAAGGTCGAGTGAAGGACATAGAAATTTGAACTGAACATTGAATAATATTTGCCTAATTGAAACATAAATCATCAAATGTCAAGAGTAATAAATAATTACCTCCCTGCTACGCTAAGCTACGTTAAGCTACGCTAAGTTGGTTCCAATAACTAAAAAATAAAAAAAATATATCATCACGCCTTTAACTCATTACTAGGTGTGGCATTCTGCTATAGCAGATTTCGGTAAATGATATATTTATAAGCATGAAATGTGGTTATCAGCCGTTAAATCAAGCCTCTGTAATATGTTAGTAGAGAGAGAGAGAGAGAGCCACAAGAGTAGTGACAACTACACTATTGATATTTATGTGGCAAAATTTTCAGTTTTGAACTATATTTAGTGTATTTAGTAAACCTTTAAGAAAGAAAAATTATTCATTCAGCCTTGAAAAGATGTGCAACTGAAACTATAATATATTTTTTTTAATTTGAATTTTTAAAGTTGTTAACTCTGCCAAAAGGATTCCTATTGCTACTGTAAATTCCAATTTGATTTTACATCAAAGGAAATTATTTTTAAAAAATTGTACAATATGTTTCAATTATAATAAAGTAAATATCTTATTTTAAAAAGATAAGTGACTGACTCTTAATAAAACGTATTATTGTTTACTATCTATCGTGGTTAGGTTAGATTACAATTGATCAACTTGAAATATATTTTTCTGCTCATATTATTGAAATGTCATTTATCTGTACTGGTTTCCATGGCGCTAAATAACATCTTAATCACATGTTGACAAGCCGTGGCTTTGAATGTTTTAGTCACGGCTTGAGGTATTAAGCACGGGGTGAAGTTAGCTCTAAGCATCTGTCATTAATTTTAACCTTGCTTTTTAAATAATTCATAAATATTTACATTTCTTGTTTTCTTAATTTGCGATCGTCGAAAAAGTATAGAATATGACTCGTTTTATAAACTCTTTAGATACACTCGTAACTAAAGAGACGTTTATAAAACTTGTTACATTAAGAGTAGTTTTAAATTAGTTTACTTTTTGCTTGGGAATTATTTGCAATGAGTTTTGCTATATAGGTTAAAACATTTTCATTTTAAAATCAGTTACGTAAGCAATAAACTCCTAAATACAGTATCATCCCCGTAAGTGAATTCCTGATCGCAAACCTATAGAAGAGACGACCGAAACAAATAAATAAATCATCTATAAAAATTAAATTTCCCATTGTATCTAAAATACATTTTTACGAGCAAATATCATTCTTTTATTAGTTTGATTTGAACAGAACTTGTATCTCGCAGTCCGTCTACAAATGCCCGCCGATAATGAGATATGGAAGATATAAAAATGAAATAAAAGAATGGATTCAGAGAAGGAAAGGAATAAAACAAGGTTATAGGCAGCCCGAAAAATATCCCCCGGGAAACGAAGCAAACTGATAGACTCGAACAGCGCCTTGCACGTCCAGAGAGGGCGATCGCAGCGGGAAATTGGGGCACTAGATGATAAATTGAATCACACGATGTTGCACTCATCGTAAGAGAACACGACAAATGTAAGCGTTTGTTGCACAATGCACTTTTCACAACATTATTAAACAAAATTCAATAGATTTGATTATAAAACGACATGACAAATTTGCTATTCTGCACAACAAGAACTGAGTCTCAATTACAGTACAGAATTTCTGCAGCTTATAGCAAAATTTGAATCATTCAGGCACGATCATATTTTATTTTTTCTACGATTGCTATGAAAAGTTGACAATTACGCTCTCATTTGTCATCGTAAAGTTGACGTTTTCTGTGGAACAATCGAGAAATATCTTTTTTGCGCGTCTCCGATGGCAACGCGCGAAAAAGACGTTAAATGCGTGCTTATTTCAATAGTAACCAGGGATACAAACAAAACAGAAACTTGTCATATTGACAGTTGACAGAACTAATTTATTTTCAGTACGTATACGTTTTTTAATAATTTTAAGATGCAATCGTAGAAATAATTATGTGTGTATTACGAGCGTAAAGTGTCTTTGTTCCTCTTACACTATTGCAGCGCGAGCCGAAGGTTCGAGTAACATAGAATCACTTTATGCTCTTCATGCACAAATAACTATATTTGTTTCTACGATTGCTATGAAAAGTCGACAATTACGCTTTCATTTGTCATCGTAAAGTTGACGTTTTCTGTAGAACAATTGAAAAATATATTTTTTGCGCGTTTCCAATGGCAACGCGCGAAAACGACGTTAAATGCGCGCGTTTCCAATGGCAACGTGTGAAAAAGATATTAAATGCGCGCTTATTTCAATAGTGACCAGGGATACAAACAAAACAGAAACTTGTCATATTGACAGTTGACAGAACGAATTTATTTTCAGTATATATATGTTTTTTTTAATAATTTTAAGATGCAATCGTAGAAAAATTATATGTGTATCACGAGCGTAAAGTGTCTTTGTTCCTCTTACACTATTGCAGCTCTCGCCTTCGACTCGCACTGCAATTACTGTGTTCGAGTAACAAAGAATCACTTTACGCTCTTAATACACAAATAACTATTATATAAATTGACGTCTTCGAGTTTTGAACCTGCTTGATAAATGTATGTCTACATTAAAGCCACCGTTAAAATATCGCAAAATTCAATCGCTATAAAATAATAATGAAGTAACAAAAGCAATTGTTTTCAATTTTCTGTAACGATTTCAACATTACCATCAACATTATTTGGAGTAATTTAAACTTTCTACATACACAGTAATCACAGTTCAAGTTTACGACACATTAAAATGTCCTCCGTGGACAGAGACATACAATTTACCTGTCACTTAGCAGCAGATAGCGTTCCACGTGCAGCATTAACCCTATTCCTGTCGTCAAAGAAGAAGAGAAAAACTTCGCCAAGCGTTTATATGTGCGACAGAAAGTTTCTGGTGTGTCTGGATTTCTTCAATTCTTACTTTAACTTGTGGCGTTGATCCGGACGCGGTTGCTGTTGTCAGTGACGACGTGTCGCAAGTATAATTGTCTCTTTCTATCGTGGTGAGGTTTATGAGGGTTGGTGAGAGAGAGGGATGGGAGTAGGTTGAGGGATATGTTTGCGAACCGCAACGTGAGAGAATCGTATCTTTTCGTTTGTGAGTTAAGCTTGATCTGGTGAACTGGGTGACTTCTTGCACGCCGTACCCTTTTTTAGGTCTTTCGGTAACGTACATAAGTTTATTTTCTTACTAAGTTGTGGAATGAGTATGAGGATACTTGCTTCAAATTTCTTTTGATTTTTTCTAAATGGATGCCACTTATTTGTTAAAATAAAAGTAAATATATGTAATTATTAATGAATCAGCGTCTAATTTAGTAATAAAATACGTGGAAACATAAAAAGGAATACAAGAGAAATACTATCAATTTCGGAGAGAAATAGAAGTTTAAACTATTATGAATATTTGACCTATCTACACATTTTATTTAACATACCTAACTTAATTTTAAAGTGATATTAATTAAAAGTTTATTTTATCTAATATATGAAAAATTAATTATTATAATAAAATAAATATGTCATCACGCCTTTCACCCATTCTCTGTATTTAAGATTAAGCTGAAAAACTGTTTAGGGATTTATTAATAATTACTACTGTATTTATTAGAGATGGGCGAATATCATCCGCGAATACTCGAATGCCGCGAATTTTGCCATTATTCGATATTCGAGATTTTCGAATATTAACGCCAGTATAGCGAACATTTGAATACCTCGAATATCGCGTCATATGTTGACCTCAATTTTTGACTATGTTTGTCTTTATCATTTGTACATAAACTTAAAGCTATTACAATACTTTGAAGTTATTAATAACAAAGATATTTTGATTAAAAACCATGAAGACGTACCATATTTCAAATTTGTTTTTCGCAACATCAGCTCGTACGTTTCACCTTAAATTTGTCTTTTTCTTAACAATTTTATTCAAATAATGAAAAAGACATAAATAATTATTAATAATAAATAAATTAACTTTTAGGAGTATTCGAATATTCAAGTACCTCGAATATTCGAGATCTGATTAATATTCGTACTCGATATTCGAATTTGATATTCGCCCATCTCTAGTATTTATGTTATGTTATGCTATGTCATGTATCAACATGATTTGATTTATTTACTTTTGTTCTGAGGTTATTATTAATGATACTTATTTTATTCTATTTGTTCTCTTTGTAACAATGCTCTTTTTTTTCCTCAATTTTTATGTGTATGTATTATTATTCTGTAATTGGGTTTTTTTAACCTGTTGAATAATAAATAAATAAATAAATAAAAATAAATTACTGGGTGTGGCATTCTACCGTAGCAGATTTCGATCAATGATATATTTCTTCGCGTGAAGTGCGGTTATTAGCTGTCAAATCACGGCCCCTAAAGACGTAACTGAAGGTGGAGTCACAGGGATAGATTTAAATTGGTAAAAATTGTTTGTCTCCCGGGTCTCAAATCCACAGTCCGAATTGACACCACTGAGCCACCTACCCTATTAATATAATTAATAATACTATAATAATGACAGATAAAAATGAAAACTTTTAATTGATGCATTTGTTTTGTTATTTCATGGCGCTGATGATTTAAAAAAAAACTATCAATAAACATTTCCAATATTTTTCCAGGTCCTGGTAGAGTAAAATTATAAATATTAGTGTCACAAAATGCTGAGATTTAAATATAAATAAATATATCATCACGCCTTTTACACATTACTGGGTGTATCACTCCGCCGTAAGCAGATCTCGGTGAAATATATCTTCGCGTGAAGTGCGGTTACCAGCCGTCAACTCCCGACCTCCAAAGATGATAGGTGAAGGGGGAGCCACAGGGGTAGATTTAAATTGGTGAAAATTATTTGTTGCCTGTGGGAATCGAACCAGGGTTCTCAAGATCCACAGGCCGACTCGATACGACTGAGCCACAATAAACTATTAAACTTATTTGATGTAAAATAAAAAGAGAAGCGAATAATTGAACATTTCAAAAATAACATTAAAAACGCTATGGGGCATCCTTCGATTCACCAGCTTGTATGCATATAGTCTATAGCCCTTTGTACATATTATACCTCATAAAACAAAGTCATGCATTTTTTCCATAAGTATATAATATACTACTATTTATTATCATAACAATAATGTTGAATTCTTTTATTATTTGCGATGAAGTAAGAAAAACTTTTTGTGCCTATAATTTCTGCATGCTATTTTTTTTGTTGAGGGGAGTAGAAGGGTTTATGTAAAGTTTTTTTCTCTAAATGAATTTGGGGACATTTGCAGCTGAAAATATGAATAAATATGACGCATCAAATTTTTTTGCATATTTTCTGTAGTTTGCAATATATAACCAAAAAACCAATGGTAGTAACAGATATAAGTGAAAGAGATCACAAAATATGTCAAAGGTTGAAATCTAATTAATTAGTTGGTTTTTTATAAAAGTCTAGTTTAAAAGTATGTTATATATCCTCATTAGAGTCGCATTTACAAAGAATGTACGTCCTGTTGCTCTTTGTAGCGCAGTTAAAAAAAACATTTGCAAATGTAGTATAATTAGGCGAATGGACAAAACAAAATAACGGCGAGTTTTTAAAAGTTAAAAGCGTCTGTGTGATTTAGTAGAAAACATAATTCAAGCCATTTGGCAACACTCTCCAGACTGGTAAAACCTATTTCATCCATTTGCAATGGAGCACGTAAAATCTTCTAAAACAGCCAACATATTTCAGCCCGAATCAACGCAGACCAATCCAATTACAAAGTACAAGGCAACGCTCTTTCGGTCTCGTGTCCACATAAACGCGAATTATAAAATTCCAGCGGACATTTGATGTCCTGCCGGCTCGATTTATACACGGAATTACAACAGATATGTCTTTTCACACCGGACAGCTTTTAACTGTATTTAGTTTACTGCCAGCTTCATCTATTCATGTTTTACAACCTAAAAACCATGCGAATTGAACAGAATATTTCATAAATACAAATATTAATTCTAGGTGTAATACTTTATCAAATTGTTGGGTCCTTTCTTAAGAAAAACTCTATATCTGCAAATATGAATAGATGGCAAATTTTTATCTCAAAGTAAGTTTACTTATCATCAAATCAGGAGACCCACAAATATTAGTAGTCGTCCTATAAAAATTTACTCATTCTACTATACCAGTAAACATCCGGTATTGCATTTGGTGATGTGGTTTTGGAAAATATTTACAAAAATATTGAATTTTATATAAACAAATTTTAGTCCACTCGTTTGAGAATTTATTTATAAATACATTTAGTGGCAAAATAATTGATTATGGTTGTATATTTTTTCCTAAAATATATGTCTCTAAAAATGGAAAACAATTGAGCTCGATAGACTTGCCGCTTGATTAAATTTTTTTATAGTATTTTTCAAGTTGATATTGTATATTTTCTGCTGTCAAAACTTTTTAATATTATTTAAAAAAAATACTTTAATTAGTTGGTAGATAATTTAGTTCTTCGTAATTTTTAATTGAAGCATTTTTCTATAAAATAATTTAGAAACATTACAAGAAAAATGCAGTAACTTCTTAATAACTATTTGTATATCAAGGGAAGAAAATGAGACCTTTCTTCTCAAAGGTTTCGTTGCTTTTTCCGAGCCGAAAGTGAAGGTTACAAAGAGCCTGAGGGAAGAATGATACTTTCTTCATAAGGTATGTATATAATTTTTTAATTACATTATCAGAGAGTAAAATTTTCAGAAATTAATTAGATTTATTATTAACTTTTTTTCAATTACCGTGCGTATATGCCTTAATACCTTAAGGATAAGAAGTCTCAGTTTATTCTTTCAATTAATGGTGCTATTCTGTAATTTTCTATAAAGCTACAGTTCTGTAAATTTGAACAAAAGCGCATAGATTTTTATTGCTAAATACATTTAATGCCATTTGACAATCAAATATGATACGGTTTTATTCAGATTTACAGATCTGTAGAGTTATAGAAAATTATAGAATAGCACCATAAGAGAAGAAAATTTTACTTTATGACAGGGTTTAAAAAACATATTTTATATACAACCGATAAATAATATTAATTTTATTCTTATCAAAATAATTATTTAATATGCTTCATTATTTACAGAGAAAAATAAAAATAACAAATATTCCCTAGGGAAATAAAGTGATTCAAGGCTATTGGCAGTGCCAAGACTCTTTTGTTAACGAATTTTTTCTTATGTATATAAAATATTGTATATAAGACGTAAGTAAAATGTTATTAATGTCTCAAAAGATTGCACCCCTCGAGCTACACCCTCAAGATTCAATCTTCTCGACAAATAATGACAAACTTTACTCCCCTGATATATAAACTACTATTATCTTACAGTATCGGTTGTTAATGTACATTACACAAACGTTGTCAGTGACTAAAATCAGCTTTTATTTACATATGACTAAATGTTGAAATAAATGACAACCATAAACAACTAACAATTTATATTAATGCAACAGCTTGGTAATAGTTATATTTCATTTCAATTTAATTTGATCATTTTTCTAACTCTATTATAGGAAAACCACTACTGTAAGATAAAAAATTGTATATTGTATTGTCAAATTCGTTTATAATGACGTATTTCACTCACTCATAATATAATGTACTATTATTTATAATATTTTAATGGCATATTATAGAACGAGTTTTATAATGCCTATGGCACCCTGGTCGATGAGCGTCGATGAGCATCGATGAACTCCTCGATGAAACAACAGAACGCACTCTTCATTGACAAACAATGAAAGCTTCTAAAGTTGAGAAAGAAAAACTACATTTCAAAAATATGCTAACGTGAAATGATACACAAAAGATACGAGTGAAATGAGATACGTTCGTTTCATCGATGAGCTCTTCGATGGAAATAGAGGAGCCTCTAATTTTCGTCGATGACGGGTGTGTTCTGTTGTTTCATCGAGGAGTTCATCGATGCTCATCGACGCTCATCGACCAGTGTGCCATAGGCATAAGACATGTTTTCTAAAGGACAAGTACGATAAAATTTTATAAATTATTATTTTTTTAAAATCTGCGATATTGTAAACCGATTCAATTTATGGATATGTGTATATGAAATGTTGTGGTTGGTATCAGTTATTAGCATTTATGCAATTAATTAGAAATAAAGGTTTATATTGAAATTTAAAAGATTCAGTATGTCATCCGCTACTATCAACCGTCTAAAACAAAATGTTGCGTATCGTAATGAACGCAACTAGGTTTCATAATGACTTCATTATGAACGCAAAATAGAAAAAGAATTTTAGAAAAGCTTTCTGCCAAATATATCACAATACCAACCAAAATAGAAATAAAGTTCAACCTTTGTTAGTTATTGTGTATTTCATGTACATTTCATCATTGTCTAAACGTATAAACGCAACAATAAATCTCTGTTTCGCGTCAATTAAGCGCGAGCATGCAAGCGTGGGTGTTGCGCATCGTGTCTGATTGTTGCAGGAGGTGCATGAAGTGCATTCTACCGAGAGCACACATGCCTAAACACAAGAGACACATACCTTCGTCCTTTGGTAATGTGATATTTTGGCAATTGGTGTAATACCCTACAATAGAAGGCACGTATGAGTAGGTTTGATGACATCTAGGTGCTGGAAGCTACGGCGGGTGATGGTGAGCCTTTGCGGTAGTGCTGGTGGTGCTTTTGAGGGAAGGTGAGGGTTGGGTTCATTCTTACCTACTTTTATTTTAGTGCACTGTTCGAAAGTTAAAATAATAGTTATTTCATTTGCCACTTGGATCATTAAACATTCATCTTTCTAAAAGGATATCAATTTTTAATTCGACTGTTTATAAAATGTGAAAAAACATACTTTTTTGGATTTCATTTTTCTAAATACTGTTTTTTAATATTATTTACAAATATATTTTGACATTTTTAAAATATATATATATATTTAATTATAATATTTAAAAACATTAATATCATTATTAACATCTTTCCATGAATGTTATTTATTAATTATTATTATTGTAAGTATTTTATATTTTCTATTAATTATTTATTATTGTTAATTTACTTAATTATAATAGAGTCCTGAAAAAGGCTAAAGGGTTAGCCGAAACGTAGACTGAATAATAAAAAATAAAAATTGATTGAATTCCAAAAAAGTCTGTTTTTTCACTTCATCTTTCTGATATAAGATATCATTGCTATTTCCTAAAAAAGTTTTTAATAAATTTAACTGTCAAACAAACAAGAAATATTATATCGAAATCATGGTTCAAATTATAAAAATTATATTAACTATAAATAAGTGAATATCGAATAAATAAATATACCGTGAGTTTATTTTAACTTGAAACATGGGCTTTACTCATGGTTACGAATTTACAGTAATGTATCAGAGCGTTCATTTTAAAATGAATCATAAGAAACTAAATATTGTCATTGATCAAAATTATAATAAATTTTCAAAAATGTGCTCTGAAATAATACTCTAATCGATTATAAAACTCATTCATAACATTAATATTTAGGCAGCTATCATACTTCCAAGCACGTTTTGAATTTAAAATAGACTTTTAAAAACTCCCAGTAAAAAAATCCGGTGGTACTAGACCGGAAGTCTTAGCAGGTCATTCAATTCCGCCCCCCTCGTTAAGTTAAAAAATTAAATATTTAAACATTTTCATCTAATGCATATAAGGTTTAGAGATAGCAAATCGTTAAAAACAATGCAACACTAATTTATACAAATGTTAAACTTAACAACCTATGCTTTATTTTAAAATAAACGCTTTGATATATTGCTGTCAAATTCATAACCATGCATATGGCAAATCTCATGTTACACTTTAAAATAAATTCATGGTATAGTAAAAACTTTATTAAAAAATTCAAGTATTCAAATATTTATGTGTAAATTCAACATATATTTTTTAAGTTAACTTTTGACGAAATTAAAATAAATTTGAAAATATTCAATTTAAGTTCAAACAATAATGAAAAATGATGTCAAAACTTGGATTTAATTTATCAAAAATTGTTGGGAAAAAGTAATAAAAAAAATCGTATAATTATAATATGTATCTTAGTCAAATTTTTATTCTATTTAAATCCTTCAAAAGAGCCATTTTAATACCGGGAGTTTTTTTTTATCAGTAAACATAGGGATATGCCATTACCATAGTTACAGTTACAAAGTTTGACAGCAATGCATTAGAGCGTTTATTTTAAAAGTAAACATAGGGAAAATAACATAGCTGTCATCTACAGTTGTCAAAGTAATAAAACTGTCCTCTTTCAAAATCAGACCGGGTTAATAGAAGATCAAATAGAGGGGCGTTTTTATATAAATGGAAATTTAAATGGGGAAAATTATTTAAAGTTGTTACAAGAAAGAGTAATATTGAGTAAATATTGAGGAAGTGTGGTTCCAACAAAATGTACGAAATTATCTGCACCGGATATTCCCCCAACGATGGCTAGGACGAGGTGCAGAATTGGAGTGGCTTGCAAGATCACCAGATCTTGCGCCAAACGATTTTTTTCTTTGGGGTCACTTAAAAAGAAAATTTTATAATGGTGGTAGAATGAGTGTAGAACAATTAAAACGTAGAATTTGTGTTGCATCGCATGAGATTCCTCCAGAGCAAATAAATAATGCTATATATTCATTTTATAATCGTTTAGGCTTTTGTTTACTGGTAAATGGGGGTAATTTTGAACAGTTATTGAATTAAAACTCCTATTTAAACAAAATACAATTTTCTTTTTTGGTAGTTGTGATTTGACAACTGGTTACTGTACTTAACGGCTTAAAATGTATAGTTTATCTCTGCTATTGCAGAGCTGCCATGTTCATGAATGACCAAAATTTTGACATGCAGATGTGAATTCCTGGTTGAACCAGTTCAAAAAGTCTAAATTTCTATAATATGGTTCTATATAGTTCAGAGCACAAGAAATGCACTCGTTCAAACCGCGTTTCAATATCTCTTTTAATTTTGGAGTTACAGCGATTTTTGACTTTTTTTAAAGATCAACTTTGAGACGCCATAACTCAAAAACTAAAAGAGATATTGAAATGCGGTTTGAACGAGTGTATTTCTCGTGCGCTACTTAACTTGTACCGGTATTTTGAAAAATTTTCAATTTTTCAATTTTTTTCGAAATTTTCTTTTGTCGATATTTCAAAAAGTTGAAAAAATAATGTAAATATGAAAACACCAGTGAATTCCTAGCGTGAATATACATAGGTATGCAAATTTTCAGAATAAAATTCGAACGGATATATTTTTTATTACAAAAAATCGAAAATGGCCGTTTTTAGAAGATTTCTTAAGGGGTTAGCCTTAAGATTTTTACGATTTTTGGCTATTTTTCGTTTTTTTGTAATAAAAAATGTATCGATGCGAATTTTATTGTAGAAATTTGCATACTTATGTATTTTCACGCCAGAAATTCACTGGTGTTTTCAGATTTTCATTATCTTTTCAAGTTTTTGATATATTGAGTAAGATCAATTTTGAAAAAAATTGAAAAATTGAAAATTTTTCAAAATACCTGTACAAGTTAAGTAGCGCACGAGAAATACACTCGTTCAAACCGCATTTCAATATCTTTTTTAGTTTTTGAGTTATGGGCTTTCAAAGTTGAGCTTAAAAAAAGTCAAAAATCGCTGTAACTCAAAAACTAATAAAGATATGAAGTTGCGCTTTGCGCCATTCGATTTCTCGTGGTCTATATTATATAGAACTACATTTGAATAATTTTCGTTTTTTGAACTGGTTCAACCCAAAATTCTCATTATTTGTAGGTATGAGCTTTTAAACGAAGAATTTGCGAACAAACCTCTACACAAAATAACTTTTGGATTGTTTTGAGGTTCTAAATTTATACCTAACGTTTAGTTAATGTAATTTAAAGTAATTCAAATTCATTTATTTTGTTTAAACTTAAAATGTTTCTTTTACACTATAGACTATTACACTTCAATGCATTGCTGAAAATATCATTTTCCCTATGTTTACTTTTAAAATAAACGCTCTAATGTATTGCTGTCAAACTTTTTAACTGTAACTATGGTAATGATATATTTCTATGTTTACTGATAAGAAAAACTCCCGGTACAAATCAGACTGTATGACTAAATGATCTAAACACAGTAATTCATAAATATAAGAAGACAAATTACTTTAAGTTAACATTGAATCAGTAAATTTACGCGTAGTACTGCAGGAAAAATATGCAAAGATAGTCAAAATATATTTCAGTAGGTGTAAGTTAGATGTGACCCAAATCTCAAATTCAATGCATCTAATTTCTTTTTTAGAAGCGATTTGATGTTTACAAGTGAAAATAAATTTTGATGACTTCCTTTTAAACATATTACCTGAAGGTACAAAAATTGAAATAAAATATACAGAAAGTATTAAAATGTACCGAATGTATAGGGTGTGGCACTTTGTTTTAAAAAGTGATATATTTTTGTGCGTGATATGCAGTAACCAGTCGTCAAATCATGGGTCTCCAAAGATGTTAGTAGTATGATTGCAATTAAAAAAAATACAATGTCGTTATTAACAGCAAGAAATTATTGTAGCAAAATATGTTTGAAAATAAGTATAGAAAACGAAAAACTAAATATTTTGCCATAATTATTTAACAGTATGTCATTATTGTCTAATTATTATGAATTCAGTTTGACTGTTACTCAATTCCGTGTGTGATAACTCTACAATCTGAAATATATTTTCTAAATAAAATTGTAGTACGAAAGAAGTTATGCTCAGCTTACGATTACATACAAGTATATCTTGTGAACATCTAAGGAAAGAAAATAATGTACACAACACCAAAGTTGACAGCAAATACCAACCGAAAAGAAATCCAACTCTGTATCACCTTCCTGAGCCAATCAAAGATTCAGCGAAAGAAGAGAATTCGAAACCACGCATCAAACATTCAACGGAGCGCTCGTTATCGACCTTCAGCATCTCCACTGGACACACAAACACACAAACATACCCACATACAGAAAAATCCACCCTCACACACGTATCTACTAGGCCTTGCAAGCAACGCGTTCGTCAGTTTCTCCAGCCCCCGCTAGAATATTTGATTGACATGAACCCCTTATTGGATTCCAATATTTATGATGTCCATTTCCATACCCTACCGAGGGCATCTTCGACGCTTTTAAATAAATTACTTTCTACCCTTAGATGTTTAAAAGCTGCGACAGTTGTTTTGTGAGCAAATCACGGAATTTAATAACAAGGAGGAGTAGACATTATAATGGTTTATTATTTTGTAACTACACAATTTGTAAAGCAAAAGGATTGACAACGATTATGCTGCATTTTCTCAAGCATCTATTCTGTTATGCTTAAAGCGCTTGCTTGTTGCATTGCAAAAGAGGATTCTGAGCTTTCGACGAGTAGTATTTTCAAGGAGGTGCTTTCATGATCTCGTTATACTTTATATATTGCATAGGAAGATGCGAAATAAACTCAAATGATCCTAATATTGTTCCATGTCTAGGACTCGAAACAAATCATCAGTTACATTATTTAAAATTATGGATCTTAGCTAGAGGTAGCTTAAGAGATACTATCCTAGCAGTTGAATAATCTTATTTTTCAGTTTGGACCAAGAAAACTTAAATAAATAAAAGCAAATCGTAATAAAGTGCCATATAAAGAAGTTAACATAGTTGTCAAATATTTGATGCGATAGTATCAGTTTATATCAAGCTTACAATTTAAGTTTCGTTGGTGAAAACGGATATAAATAAATTTTGAAGATTCAATTTAAAATAATTAGTTTTGTCGATTTTTATTTTGCAGCATTTATCTCTAAAATAATTGAGAAAAAAATAAAATAAATATATCATCACGCCTTTTACCCATTACTGGATGTGGCAGTCTACCTAATCGGTAAGTGATATATTTTTTCGCGAGAAGTACGGTTACCAGCCGTCAAATCACGGCCCCCAAAGATATTAGTGCAGGGAGAGCCACAGGGGCAGATTTTTAAATTGGTGAAAATCGTTTGTCGGCTGTGGGGATCGAATCAAGGTTCTCAAGACCCACAGGCCGTCTCGATACCACTGAGCCACCTACCCCATAAATAAATAAATGAGGTACATCTTGTTTTAAATACCCACAGCCGACAAACAATTTTCACCACATTAAAACAACATCGAGGACCGTGGTTTGACGGCTGGTAACCGTACTTCATGCGAAGAAATATATCACTTACTGTTACGGCAGCATGTAACACCTAGTAAAAAATAAAAGGCGTGATGCTATATTTTTATTTATTTATCTCGGAAAGTGATATATTTCATCACGTAAAGTGAAGTTATCAGCCGTCAAATCATGGTCCCCAAAATTATTAGGGAAGTGGAAACCACAGGGATAGATTTATAGTGGTGAAAATTGTTTATCGACTGTAGGAATCGAACCCAGGTTCCCAACCCCAAAGGTAAAGTCGATACAACTCTGTCACCAAATGACATTTGAAAAACTTTTTTTTTACTGAAAATAACAATTAGTGTAACTTCCGCTAGGAGAGAATTACCAAATTTCAACACGCTTATGAGGGAAGATAAGCCTGCTTTCAGTTAAAGTCGTAGAAAAAGAGAGCATCACTTTGATATTGGAAGGTGATAAACGACAAGCAAACCCCGTTCAATATAAACAAAACATTATATTAGTTACTGATTTTAAGGGTAGCAAAGTTATGTATAAAATATATCAACAATTTGTTAATCTTATTGTAGGTGTACATATATCGATTCAAAACAATGTGCAGTCACAATTCACAAAGTGTGAACAAAGAAACAAAAACAAATACTAAATAATTTGTGTTGATAGGAATGAAGTGAGTGCAAGAACTGTTATCATGGTGCAAAGTGCGTGCAGAACATGTGAACGTCAGACCAGGAGGGCAGAAGGGGTAGGAGGAAACCGCGGTATAACTGACAACACAACGGTACAGTTAATCCAGTAACGGCGATGCGAAAAACCAAAAACAATCAATCGCATCGCGAAATAGCAATTCATGGAACGTACTCGCCTGATAATTTCCAATTAGTTTTCATTTCATCAGTTTAATTACAACCCAGAGTGTAGAAATCAATAACGCGAAAATGCTCCAGAACAATTTAAAAGTAAAATTAAATTATAATAAAAAAAAAACTCAGCTCGTTTAGGAGGATAAAATGAGGGAATTTTTCATAGGGACAAAATGCAAAATTTAATTCAGCTCCACTGACATTTTAATAACTAAGTTATTTCGCGAATTATTTATGCGACAGTCGGACGCTGTGCCGCCTGTCAAACTGTGATTTTACAACATTAATAATGAACGAAGTGAGTGTAGTCCTGCAGTCGTGCTATCGGCGGTCAGGCAGCAGGCGACGACCATTTGAATGATTTAAAAGCGGAATATATCAGGGGTTCTTTGCAGGGACACATTCCCGGATTTTAAAGAACCTGTCCGCTCTCTCGTTGTCCGTTATCCGCTTTGGGAGAAGAGCGATCGACCATTATAGACGTGTCATCAATGAGTAAACTTTCTGGATAGTAACAATTCCGAAAGGCAGTCAATAAGCCTTTTATGCTGCCAAACAAAAAAGTATAAAAGTCATTTAAGTCGCCGTGTAGTCTCTTTCAATGGATCGGAAAGAGAAGCAATGCGTGTGGCAAAAATGCGCAATGCGCAGGGCCGGATCTTTCTTCTACACCTTTCAATATTTTTCACGACTCGATCAGACAGCAAAGTGTTCTTCTCTCAATTGAGAGAAAGTCTACATTTCATCCATAGGAAAAATAGTAAAACCATATCCATGGCAACTGCAAAACAATAATTTCCACAGCAATTGTGGTGTTCAGAATTTTTTAGCCACACCCAACATTCACTGCCGTAAGTTCGTGTTTCGAGAATCCAATACCTTGCAATCCGCAGATACATTTCTTTAATAAATATTAATATATTTTTCACGGCCCCGTCAAAAAGCAAAATTTTCTTACCTCAATTAACAAGACAATTTATTGTTAGTAAAGAAAGTAATTTTTACCTTAATAAGAAAGACAAGTAAAGCCATATTCATGGAAACTGAACAACAACGGTATAATTTGACATTAGTGACTTATATCAAGAGAATAATAAATTTTATTTAAATTTCTAATTTATTTATGAAAATTTTTTATTTGATAGAGTAGTGAAATAACTATTTGTATAAATAACGTAGAAGGAAAATATATTATTTTCTCCCGCAAGGGTGGAATACCACTTCAGAGGTAAACACATGATTTTTTAAAGCTATTCTTTAAACTTATTTAAATAAAAATAAGGGAGGAAAACAGTCTCCTCTGAAAGAAGAAAAATAGTTACTTTCTTCCCTAGAAAGACAAAAATCAATTTTTAACTTGCATATGAAAGAAGAAATGGCTATAGAAAAAAATGTATTTGTATTTCGTGAAGAAAGAGTTATTCTTCTTTTAGATAACCCTCGCCCCCGGCTATATATATATAATTTCAAAATGCGATAGTTCTACTAAAAGAAATGAAAGCAATATAAAATCTCCGAGGCCTCTATTTTTTCGGGCCACAAAATCAATTAGGCATATTCTGACCTTATACCAAAAAAATATGAAAATCTTCTTAAGATTCAGATTACATTATGAACTAAGGGTTCCTTGTACTGCAATTGGAATTAAGTTTCTATTGTACAGAGAAGTAAATAAATCAAATTAATAATTAGAAGTATCTACTGATTATAAAATATGTTCTGTAATTAATCCTCACACACTGATTTTCTAAGCTTGTTTATTCCTTTCATCAAGAATTTTTTGGACACAAACCATCAATCATGCTCATTCATTATTTATAATTATTTTTAGTATTTCTTGGCGACAAGTATAATTTGACCAATTTCAAAGTTCTTATTAAGATAATTAAAATGTACAATTAAAAATAGTAGTTATTTGAAATTGAAGTATAGATAGAAGAACTTTTAGTAGGGTCTGAAAATTTCTAATGCAGCCCTGGCAATGCGTCGGGAAACCGTCTGGAAAACGGGAAAATAAATTAACGTGGAAACACTGCAAATTACCACAAAGTTTGGCTTCATTCAAATCCTGCCTTTCGGAATTATTGACACAGACTAACGGCATTCATAAACACTTGAATGAACAATCCTACTCGACCGATGCTTCGGAAAATTTACACAGGGATCTTGCAATTTGTTTCCAATGATAACAGACAATAAACGGAAATGAGAAATTATTGCACTGAAAAATATCATCATCTACTTCAACAGCTACGAAAATTACTACTCTACTTTTCTCACTTTGCGGAAAATAAATAAGTGCTGTGCAAAAAGAAATAGACAGTTTTACAGTACCTGATGAGAGAAGAGTTCATGATGATGTAGAGATAATGATGATGATGATGATGATGATGCTATGATGATACTTACAATGATTATGATATGAATGATGACAAAAACTAATAATTAAAATAACAACAAAGACAAAATTAATTGTCATCCAACAGTTAATTTATATTATGACAGAAAAATTCTGATGACGCCTGGATTCGAACCAGGGACCTTCCGCATACCGGGCAGAGATGCTAACCGCTACACCACGTCACCTGTGTTCGAAATATGGCATCAACTGAATTTTTCTGTCACAGTGTCTAAGCGTAGCTTCGTTCCGAGAGACTCCTATATAGGCATTGACAACCGGGTTCGTCTACAGTGACACAGTTTTTGATTATGAGGGAATCATACCCAAGCTTAGAGCTAATATTATTAAGTTGTGTGATTATTAAAGGTAATCATACCTGTAGTTTTTGACTAAAGTTAATTTATATTATGACAGAAAAATTCTGATGACGCCTGGATTCGAACCAGGGACCTTCCGCATACCGGGCAGAGATGCTAACCGCTACACCACGTCACCTGTGTTCGAAATATGGCATCAACTGAATTTTTCTGTCACAGTGTCTAAGCGTAGCTTCGTTCCGAGAGACTCCTATATAGGCATTGACAACCGGGTTCGTCTACAGTGACACAGTTTTTGATTATGAGGGAATCATACCCAAGCTTAGAGCTAATATTATTAAGTTGTGTGATTATTAAAGGTAATCATACCTGTAGTTTTTGACTAAAGTTAATTTATATTATGACAGAAAAATTCTGATGACGCCTGGATTCGAACCAGGGACCTTCCGCATACCGGGCAGAGATGCTAACCGCTACACCACGTCACCTGTGTTCGAAATATGGCATCAACTGAATTTTTCTGTCACAGTGTCTAAGCGTAGCTTCGTTCCGAGAGACTCCTATATAGGCATTGACAACCGGGTTCGTCTACAGTGACACAGTTTTTGATTATGAGGGAATCATACCCAAGCTTAGAGCTAATATTATTAAGTTGTGTGATTATTAAAGGTAATCATACCTGTAGTTTTTGACTAAAGTTAATTTATATTATGACAGAAAAATTCTGATGACGCCTGGATTCGAACCAGGGACCTTCCGCATACCGGGCAGAGATGCTAACCGCTACACCACGTCACCTGTGTTCGAAATATGGCATCAACTGAATTTTTCTGTCACAGTGTCTAAGCGTAGCTTCGTTCCGAGAGACTCCTATATAGGCATTGACAACCGGGTTCGTCTACAGTGACACAGTTTTTGATTATGAGGGAATCATACCCAAGCTTAGAGCTAATATTATTAAGTTGTGTGATTATTAAAGGTAATCATACCTGTAGTTTTTGACTAAAGTTAATTTATATTATGACAGAAAAATTCTGATGACGCCTGGATTCGAACCAGGGACCTTCCGCATACCGGGCAGAGATGCTAACCGCTACACCACGTCACCTGTGTTCGAAATATGGCATCAACTGAATTTTTCTGTCACAGTGTCTAAGCGTAGCTTCGTTCCGAGAGACTCCTATATAGGCATTGACAACCGGGTTCGTCTACAGTGACACAGTTTTTGATTATGAGGGAATCATACCCAAGCTTAGAGCTAATATTATTAAGTTGTGTGATTATTAAAGGTAATCATACCTGTAGTTTTTGACTAAAGTTAATTTATATTATGACAGAAAAATTCTGATGACGCCTGGATTCGAACCAGGGACCTTCCGCATACCGGGCAGAGATGCTAACCGCTACACCACGTCACCTGTGTTCGAAATATGGCATCAACTGAATTTTTCTGTCACAGTGTCTAAGCGTAGCTTCGTTCCGAGAGACTCCTATATAGGCATTGACAACCGGGTTCGTCTACAGTGACACAGTTTTTGATTATGAGGGAATCATACCCAAGCTTAGAGCTAATATTATTAAGTTGTGTGATTATTAAAGGTAATCATACCTGTAGTTTTTGACTAAAGTTAATTTATATTATGACAGAAAAATTCTGATGACGCCTGGATTCGAACCAGGGACCTTCCGCATACCGGGCAGAGATGCTAACCGCTACACCACGTCACCTGTGTTCGAAATATGGCATCAACTGAATTTTTCTGTCACAGTGTCTAAGCGTAGCTTCGTTCCGAGAGACTCCTATATAGGCATTGACAACCGGGTTCGTCTACAGTGACACAGTTTTTGATTATGAGGGAATCATACCCAAGCTTAGAGCTAATATTATTAAGTTGTGTGATTATTAAAGGTAATCACACCAGTAGTTTTTGACTAAAGTTAATTTTTCATAATATAAATTAACTTTAGTCAAAAACTACAGGTATGATTACCTTTAATAATCACACAACTTAACAATATTAGCTCTGTCATCCAACACTTGGTGAAAAAAAAAATGTACACTTCTTCACGTGAACTTTGTTCTAGGTGAAGAAGTGGGTTATACCATACTGATGAGCTCTAATAAGAGCGAAACGCGTCTATGGTTATTAACTGTGCTGGCCAGCCTCTGACGATACCCTCATAAGGTGATTTGGAGGCTGAATTTTGTGAAACTTAGCCAAATGTTTATTTTATATTTTTTACTAATAATTAATTTGAATAAATTTCTACGTAGATTACACTGTCCTAGGATTATTATTTTGACGGCATTTTAATATTACTCTTTTCTTGTTATCTTTTAAAGACAAAAATCTTTAATTATTAATAATTGATATTTATGTATCAAGAAAAAGAAGTGAGACATTTCCTCCTGAAGATGTTCTATCAGAACAATTCTTCGCGGACATATAAATTTTCCAAACATTTTTTGCGCCCTCTTTCCAGTTTCTACTAAAATTACGACTATGGTATCCCCACAGCAGATCTCGATATATAATATTTATACGCATGGAGTGCGGTTACCAGCCGTAAAATCATGCCCCCTAAAGATGTTAATGAAAGGGGAGTTACAGGGAGTAATTCAAAATATATATTTTTATATCTTTTACCCGGTATTGTATGTGGTGGAAGCAGATCTCGGTAAGTAATATATTTATGCGCGTAGTGTGCGGTTACCAGCCGTCAAATCGCGGCCTTTAATGATTTTAGTGAAATAGGAGTCACAGAAGTAATTTAAAATATATATCACCACGCCATATATCCATTACTGGGTGTGGTAATATATTTATGCGCGTAAAATGCGGTTACCAGCTTTTAAATCCCAGCCCTTAACGATATTAGTTAAAGGGAATAACTTTAAAATGGTGAAAATTGTTGTCCATTTACTCCATAAGAAATTAGTTAAGAAAAAATGCTACATGTTCATGTTATTTTGAAAGTAGTTTCCGTGTAAAGTACAAGAAAAGATTGTACATAAGACAGTAGAAAATATAAATGAATAAAAATTGTCTTTGTGCTTTCGGAAATCAAGTTATCTGTTAGGAGTCGTAGAAAACAGAACGCAAGCAAAGAACAATGGATATTTCAAGGCAGACGAAGTAGTAAACCTCTTCCCGACGTGCATTATTCCCCAATACAGTTATTAAAAGAGCTCACGAGACAAAAGTAACGTGTGCGGTTTATTGATTCGTTGGTGCAGACGCTCCCGAACAAAGAGGAGGAAAGTGCTAGCATCTCAGAGGTCCGGGAAACCTTATATCTTTAAACGGTCGAGTAGCATCACGAGAACGGTCAAAAGCGATTCCGTTTTAGTATTATCCCTTAAAAGTTCTAACCAATACAAGCGGCGCAAAGAAAAGAAAAATATCCTACCGAAGAAAGGGCGACGCGCTCAAACTTTCAGCGGGGAAATGGAGAAGTAGTCGCTGCTGCTCTGCGCTCAAATGGTGCAATTACTGATATGTTATTTCGGTAATTAAAGTATTCTTCTAAACTCGATTTAGACGGAACAAAGATCTTCGACTTCGTGATCGTGAAGCCAATCACAAATAAATAACTACAATTACACAGGATATTTTCAATCGTTTTGTTGCACTTTTACCAACAAGATATTTAATTTAATTTTACACTAAACGAAATTACATTTTTTTCCTAAAGATATCAAGAATCTCTACAAGAAGGAGAAGTACAATCATATAAAAAATAAATCAATTACAAATATAATAAGAAGAAATTTAAGTTAATTTTATGATAATTAAAATAACACTATAATTTATGAAATATGTTGTGGAAAAAAATTATATAAAAATGAAACTAATTACAAATGTAACAGCCCTATAATTTCACATCTCGACTAATGATACAAACAAATTTACTTTACTTTAATTTCTATGTAACCAAAATAACTTTATATATAAATGATTCCAAGATCCAGTTTTTGAAAAAAAAGGGAGTTGATATAAAAATATAAGCATTTTAATTTCGGAAAAATTTAGTTTTTTAGTTTTATTGACTACATTGTTTTTGATGTTTTTGTAACAATATGAGCTATCTCATTGTTGTTATGTTGCGTTTAGACAAGATTGGTTTCGTGTAATTTGACACTCGTGACCACATGTGCCATTAAGGCTGAGTGTGAGATCTTTTGGTTTTCGAATATAGGGCATTAAATTATAAAAAGAGACAGTTATAGTTAATATTCTTAGAATTCCAATAATATTTCATGTTCGCGTTATCTGCAGTGCCAGAGTGTCAGACTACATAACCAAAACACTTGAGACATCTGTGTCCACCCCGATGTGTGGGGGATGGATTTCAGATGTGGGTATCGTACCCAGGACAGCAAGTGTTTTGGTGGAAACCATCAGTCTCGTCCATCGACTCAAAGCATGAAGATGTAGATCTTCACATCACGCGGTGTTCGCGTTTTATTTAATTTTAAACTAGATTAGGGAATTAAGTATTATAATTAATAAAAATTTAATTCAAATCATTATTCTGTTTCCATGTTCATATTAAATTATAACGTTTCGTGTTCAATTTTAGTTTAAACTTTAATAGCAGTATATTTAATAAAATTTTAAGACTGCGTCCATTTCTTTCGTGTTACAATTGACGCAGTCCGGTAAGATCAACTTATTCACCCAATTCCGCTCGTGTTACATTTTGTATAAATTTTTTACAACTTTTTAACTATTTACACTTGTTTTTGGCTCTGCCCTGACGAAGTTTTATTTGGCAACGAAACGTCGGCTTAGAAAAATACCCTAATAATATTGACTGGATTCCTGCTTATTTATATTTCCATTAAATAATATTTCCAATTGCATTATCAAATATTATTGTATGAATAATACAAGTTTTAACAAAATTATTTCTGTTCGTGTTCTATTTTACTTATTTTTAATAAAGTTTTAATATTTAAATGATTGCTTACTTAACAATTTTTGTCAGCTAACTTCATGAATATTATTAGCCTCTATACTACATCGTATTTTTGATACAAGATTAATTATGATACTCAAATGTTTCTGATAATTCCGTACATATTAATATATTCTTAAAAAAAATACCTCCAGTTTCTTTACAGTAAAGATATAATCAAAAATATGATATAAGATTTGTTGCTGAGTTTATTTTCAGAAACGGAGTAATATTATTTTATTAGTAAATTTAATGTATATTTCTGATTGGCTATGAAAATATTCTGAAATAAAAATGCTAGCAATATAATTTTGAACCGGTAGCAACCTAATGGAAAACAAATATAATGATATGAATAAAAATGTTGACAACATTTTATGAAACATTTTAATAAAAATGCCAATATTTTTGAATATTCTGTTTAGGTAAATAAAACTGAAATATGTATAAATGTATAAAATTTACTGCCCCTATTTTCGGTTATCTAAATTTGTTTATTCATACAGACATTCTTCGTACTTGTAGAGAATTCATAAATCTGAAGATTTTATTGTTAGGTTCTTACCAGACGGTAGAATTTTGATGCTGAACTAAAATAAAAATAATATATTCCGGGTTTTGTGACGTATTTCTTTGTCTTGCGTCGGGGCTGGAGATGACACCAGGATATATCAGCACCCTCTGTGAACAACTCGCCCTTAAAACTACACGGCAGATCGTTTCGTTCGGAGGGAAATCGTCAGAAATAAATTTGTCAAAGTGTTTTGTCCGAACTAGAATATTTGAAAATTAAAATTCTTCAAATAAATGAGGAGCAATGTTTATCGTAATTTTTAAATGAGGTGTTTTTTTTTTAAATAATAATATAGTCCATCGTTTAGTATTTGTAGAAAGTAGCTTTATTAATAAAAGTAAATTGAAGTGACATGCACTTAAATATATATATATATATATATATATATATATATATATATATATATATATATATATGTCATGATGCCGTTCACCCAACACTGAGTGTGGCACTCTGTCGAAGCTGATCTCGGTAAGTGATATATTTATGCACATGAAATCCGGTTACAAGCCGTTAAATCAAGGCCCTCAAAAAATGTTAGTAGAGTTAGAACTACAGAGGTTATTTTAATGTGGTGTTTGTTGGGTACGAGAATCGAACCCGGATTCTGAAGTTAAAAACTTGCCATAAAGCGATTGTCTAATAGTCTTTTAAATGTCAAAAAAACTATGAGACCAATTTTGTAATACAAATTTGTGAAGCACCATAATTGCTAGAATTCGCGATCAACAATGTTTGCTAGGAAGATTGTTATTAAAAGATTGTTGTAATAATTGTTATTCTTGGCAATTTTTGTTATAGAACCGACATTATTATTGTCCAACTAGTGAAGATGCTACCAACTTTGATTAATGTAACTTCGTTAATTTTTATCCACATTTTTTTTTTCGTTTCTTCTTTTAAAGTTTACTTGAATTATAACTTTTATAACTGACATAAGTTATTTCCTAGAATCTTGCAAATTATTAGCAGAAATTATCATATATTTATTTGAATTTTAATATGAAAAGAAAGCTCATAGTTTATACAAATACATATAGATTCACACGGCTGTAAAATTCAAAATTTTAAATTTAAATTTGAGAACATGGGTTCGATTTCTACAACCGACAAACAATTTTCACCAAATTAAATCTATCCCTGCGGCTCTCCCTGCACTAATGTCTTTGAGGGCCGTAATTTGACGGTTCTTCACACGAAGAAATATATCACTTACCGAGAGCTGCAACGGTGAAGTGTCACACCCAGCAATGGGTAAAAAGTGTGCTGATATATTTAATTATTTTATTTTAAGAAGAAGGGGTAGGTGCTTCAGTCGTATCGAGTCGGACTTTGGATTTGATTTCCACAGCCGCCAAACAATTTTCACCACATTAAAACTACCCCTGTGACACCTCTTCCACTAACATCTTTTGGGGACGTGATTTAACAGCTGGTACTTCACGCACACAAATATATTTTTACTGTAATCTGCTACGGCGGAGTACCGCACTCAATAATGGATAAAAATAATGACGATATATTTATTTATATTTAACAAGAACAGCGGTTCCCAACCGGTGGGTCGCCTTAACTTTTTTGGGGGGTCGCCTTGGCTTTTTTGAGGGGAAAAAATATAATCACTAAGTCCTAAAATATATTTTGTCAAACCTTCTATTTTTGTTGTATTGATCAAATATGCGAAAGGGGGGTCGCGAACATTTAAAAAAACTAAAAAGGGTCACGATTAAAAAAAGGTTGGGAACCACTGAACAAGAACAACCCGAGTTCGATTCCCGCAACCGACAAACTAGCTTTCACCAATTTAATTTCAACTCCTGTGGCTCCCCCTCCACTAACAACTTTGGGGACGGCGATTTGACGGCTGGTAATCTTCACGCGTAAAAATATATCACTTACCGAGATCTGCTACGGCAGAGTACCACACCCAATATTGGATAAAAAGCATGACGATATATTTATTTATTATTTACAAGAACTTAATCTTAATTTCTAACACAACCACAATTTTTGAGATATAAGTTGAAATCAACGCGATTTAAATACATCTCTCCTGTTTGAGGCAAAAGTTTTATGTACATATTTCGGTTTTATCCAGCCTTGCAAAATTTTGGAGAAGTATACAATCAAATGAAAATAAATAACGGTAAATCCTGGTCGGACAAAACCCTTCTGGTGGAAGCGCCCCATCACCCTCTTTGAAAACTTGCCGCTCTGTCGTACAACCAGTGAGATTAACATCGGACCAGACAGTCAAATCTCCACCAACTGTGACATTCATATTTCAGCACGGGGAGTTATGTTACGAAATTAAAGGAAATTTATCAATTCTCTCTCCACGAGGTTCGTTCCATGGCCGCTTGGTACACAGGCGCTACTGTAGCGCGATCCCGTTGCTTCATTATTATTCATCAGACTTGCGAACAACGCGCGCAATTTTAAAGTTAATTCGAAGGCGATTATCTGCATAACATTGTTAAATTTTGAATCGTTTCTTGTGAAATTTCTCGCATTTCATACTCAGGTTGCGTGGCAAATATTTGAGAGAATGAAACGTTTTACGTGCGTCAAATAATTACGAATTAGAGGAGCTTATTTCCCAGCGAAATTCACGACTTAAGAAAATATTGTTTTCTTCAATAAGGTACATAATGGTAAAGTTGACAAATAAAAAATAAACAAATTTATCATCACGCTTTGTTTTATTATTTTTGTTCTTCCCTTGTTAAACACTATTTAGATTAAACATTATTACTGACAATAAATGAATCGATAATAATTTCAAAAAATATTTGAAGCAAAATTTGTTTAAAATGAAATTAGGATTAATTATTATTATTTTTTACCTATTTTATTAAAGAACTCTGCCGTCTATGAAATAAACAAAAAAGCTTAAAATCTCTTGTTTTTAAACATACAGTTTCAATTCAAAATATCTCTTCGGTTTAAAGTTATCCACCTAAAACAATCAACTACTATTTGTGGGTCAACAGGGCCCAAAATATAAAGGTTCATCAAAATTTCGAGATCGAAAAGAAAAACACCATTAAAAACTGTCTATTTCTGTCAATAAAATGTCATCTCGTATAACGTACTGGTTTCCATGGCGCTACATAACAGCGATGCAACTTTACATTGGACTTCAGTTACATTTATATTTTAAATATTGATACAAAATGGAATATTAAAGTTAAAAATTTGCGCCATTTTCATTACAAATTTTTTTCGATAAGAAAAATTAAATTAGTTGCCCTTTTATCAATATTTTTTCTAATCCCGTTATTAAAATGTCATTTAACGTACTGATTTCAATGGCGCTAACTAACATTTTAATCATATGTTGACACGTTGTGGCTTCGAACGTTTTAGTCAAGGCTTAAGATATTAAGCTCGGAGTGAAGTTAGCCTCAGACATCTGCCATTATAACTTAACCTTAGTTTGGAAATAATTCATAAAACTTTATCTTAAATTTATAGGATGGGCGATTCAGTGGTATCGAGTCGGCCTATGGATTTAAGAACCTGGGTTCGATTCCCACAGCCGACAAACAATTTTTACCACGTTAAAACTACCCCTGTGGCTGCCCCACTACTAACGTCTTTAGGGACCGTGATATGATAATGATAAATAAATATAGTTCTAAAACATAAAAATCTATCCAAATGCATTGATTGTCCAATAAAATATTATATAAAAAAATTAACTTGAAAGGTCGAGGTGTCATCAATTTATAAAACCCACAAATATTTGAGTACATGATTGTCCAATGATAACATTATTAGGGCCCTATTCCTGAAACTATTTAACTAATCGTTAGCCAAATATTGATACAAGTCTTTGTGGCATTACATAGATTGTAATGTAAAGTTTATCATTGTAATAAAGCGTTAAAGTAAATGATAAATTATTGTTCTAAATTACAGTTTTAACATAGTATCCTAAATAATCTAAATCTAAACTGAATAGCAACAAAGAGCATGAAAGTGGCGATAAACAAAAGATAATCTTGTATCTGATTGGTTAATGTCTGCGAACACTTCTGGGCAGTAGGGCGATTCCTCCCAATACAAAGAAAATCGAATTCCGAACGATCCACTCGGAGACAATTGCCGTTGACGTCACTACCGGTTCCGCCAAGAAACTTTTTCTATCCCGTAACGATTATTATAGAAAACTTTGTTACTTATTTAATGACTCTACGAAAATAGTTGGACGGAAGTAGTACGGATTTATTTTCAGGTTATTTAAAAAGTTGCAGTATTAGCAGGAATATTTCTTCCAGAGGATTTGTCACAATGAGAAATGAACTGGAGGAAGTATGCGGAGAGAGAATAGAACTCTGGTGATTACCCGATCCAGATTTATTGCAAATACGAACCACGGCTTCTGTAATTAAAACTACTCATCTTTCAAGCTTTAGTTTCTTCTATTACTTCCTTCGTTCTACGCTATATTAAAAATTTTACAATTTCGTTGTCCATATAAAATACTACAATACAAACATAATTTTTTCTCAAGTCTTACTTCACTACAAAAAACACATTCTTATATAATCATTTTGAACATTTGATTTCATATATTGTTCGCTGCAAAAATTTTCTAATTTATTTAAATAAAAATATTTTAAATAATAGTCATTCAAATTTTAGTAAATATGCTTATTGTACATTATTCTATTTATTTATTTATTTATTTATTTATTATTAATCGATCCAACAGGATACAAGATCCCAATTACAGGACGATTATACAGAATACAAAAAATAAAAGAATGAGTTGTCACAAAAGAAATAGACAGAAATATAAGAAAATATACAAGTAACTTAAACAGAGAAATAATTAATTAATAAACGCTTAAATCTAGGTAAGGAATCGCCAAATATGTCAATGTCAATGATACATGATATACTATTATATGCTACACAGAGTTGTCTTATAGGGGATTTCAATTCATAATTAGTCCTAGCTCTTTTGCAATGAAATAGTGTTTTATTTCTTGAAGTGACCCGTGGAATATGAAATAATATTAGCTCAAGACTACATGCATCATCAATATTGTTATTAATTAATTTATATAAGTAGAGAGATGATTGTAAAGTTCTTCTGCTACTTAATGACATTAAGTTCACTTCAGGCAATAAATTAGAATAGTCTTGGTCCCAACTAGGATATTGTCCATGCAATTTAAAATAACAATATTTCATAAATTTATGCTGAATAGACTCAATTTTAGATACGTATCTGTTATAAATTGGATTCCAGATTTGTAGACAATATTCTAGCTTAGAACGGACAAATGCGCAATATAAGCTTTTAAGTGTTCTTATTTTACAGAAAGACCGACAGTTTCTAAATACAAATCCGAGATTTTTGTAGGATGTTCTTACAGTAGTCTCTTACAGTAGTATCATTTTCATTTGAAGTATTTTTCCCTAAAGTAATATGACCTGTTTTCTACCAATTAAAATGCGAAACATTTGTAAATCTAACCAATAAGCATAGTTTTGTACTGAGAATTTGTCCCGTGTATGTGGAAATCAATAGAATCACGAATTTGTTATTGTTCATAACTTTGCTTGTCATTGCGCGAAAATAGAACATCCGGTAGAAAAACTTATACTGAAGATATGTGGGTATTTTAATTTAAAATAAACATTGTTTAATAGCTATTTATGAAACTAGTAAGGAAATGAAGGTAATAACCTTATTTCCTTACTAGTTTCATACAATATTTTTTCTACTTCCGTTCTAATAAATACGAAAGAGCGTTTTTGAAATTATGAAATTTTGACATATTAATGACAGTTATAAATTCAAAAAATAAATGAATAACACATCAGAATTCGTCTACCAAGATATTTTTTTTTTGTGTTGCTATGTTACCTCATTATTTCACTAGTTAAATAATGCAGTTCATTACCCATTACTCAAATAAGTGAAATAAAACGTCTATTTCCTAACGGAAGTACAAAAAATTATGTTTTTAAATTGAAACAAAATATTAAAATTATGGTAACCAAGACATCAACAGAAAATCAATCTTTTCGGTACTAGTACTGAAAAATAATTACTTTTCGGTACTAGGACTAAAATATAACCATCCGAATTGCGTTTTAGAAAACGATTAATTTTGAAAAACGGCTGATATCTATATTCTTGCGAACTATTAAAACTACCTTCATCATGGAATATTTTGATCATAATGTTGAAGCTTTATAGATTTTACTTAATGCTGAGAAATACGCTAGCAGAATATTTTCAGACACTTTCTTTATTTATCCTTGTATGCACTAATCTTGGAATTTTTTATATTCATATTCGTACTTCTCTCCCGATTTTGAAGGCAGTAAATTTAAAGTTGCTGCATTAGCAGCCTCTGCAATTTCAGGTGGAGTACCCGGATATTCAAAATCACTTTCTTCACTGTTTTCGTCCATAATTTTATCAATAATTTTCTTAGTTAAATAACAATTTTTATTACATAAAGCGCCTGTCAAAAATATTATTTTTTTCGTTGTCAATAAACATTTTCTATTGTCGTCTCCTTAAAAACGATAGATTGATTTTATTTAAATAACGTCGTTCAAAAACTGCATAATATGTAAATTTTCTTGAATAACACAATTTAAATAAAATATTATATGCATCTTGAACAGAAACTGCGTTTTCAGCGTTGCCTCGGGCTCCAATTATCCATGTTTGTAATAAGAATATGCAATTTCGGCACTTGATACATAAATAACTATTTCGGTAATATATAAAATAATCGAGTAAAAAAATATAGACACCTGTATACCAATAATGGGGTAGGTGGTTCAGTGGTATCGAGTCGGCCTGTGGATCTTGAAAACCCTTGTTCGATCCCCACAGCCGACAAACAATTTTCCCCAATTTAAATCTACCTCTGTGGCTCCCTTTCCACTAGTATCTTTGGGGGCCGTGATTTGACGGCTGGTAACCGCACTTCACGCGAAAAATTTATCACTTACCGAGATCTGCTTAGACAGAGTGCCACACTAAGCAATGGGTACAAGGCGTGATGATATATTTATTTATTTATACCGGGTGGAACATCATACCTGTGTACATACGCGATTACCATGAAAAAACAGTTTTTCCGTGCGCATTGCTCCCCAAATTATTTTAGCCAAAAATGCTTCAAATAAATATTGTAGAGCATAAAATTCTGCATCTAAATCAATAAATAGAATTACATTTACATGCGTTGTAACGACAGAAATTAAATAAAAAAATATTAAAAATTACGTTCAAAATATCAAATAGCCATGGAAGTGAAACAAAAATAGATAAATTTTTGACGTTTTTCTATCTATTTGATATTTTACCCCCGACAAATTAATCATTCAATAAAATTCATACAAAAAACTCCATACTTATGATTACAATTTAATAATAAATAAACAATTGTACATTTCAATGAAACGTTTATTTCTTATAGGGTTGGTCATGCAAAAATTATAACCAATCTATTATAATTCAAATATCAAACAATAATTCTCTCAATAAAATAATCACTACAATTTATTATTACAATAAATATTCAAATAAACCTCCATTTTCAGCCAAGTAATAACCAAGTCTATTGTAGAAGGAATGTCGTACATTAGCGAGCTGCCTATTTGTGATTAAGGCACACTTATCCACAATAGCTTCTCTCAAAGAATTAATATTTGGGTGACGTTGCTTATAAATTGCTAGGTGTTAAATCAGGAGATCTGTCAAACGTCAAGCATCTATCTATTTTTGTTTCACTTCCATGGCTATTTGATATTTTCAACGTAATTTTTAATATTTTTCATTTAATTTCTGTCGTTATAACGCATGTAAATGTAATACTGTTTATTGATTTAGATGCAGAATTTTATGCTCTACAACATTTATTTGAAGCATTTTTGGCTAAAATAATTTGGGGAGCAATGCGCACAGAAAAACTGTTTTTTCATGTTAATCGCCTATGTACACAGGTATGATGTTCCACCCGGTATATACCAAGATCTATATATGCAAATATCCATTTTCAAAGTTGGGTAGCTAAATAAATTATTTATATTTTATTAGAAACATTGTTCTTAAAACTAAACATGTAATGCCGAAATATGTAAATTAATTTCAGTTTAGACCATGCTAAAACTATTTCTGTTTGAAAAGCAAAATTAATCTCCTTGAAAACCCGTCTGGTAGTAATATCGTGAAATATGGAATTGAGAGAAAATGTCCGCTAGGCAGTTGATGATCACGAATGAATGTAAAACGAAATTATTTAGTAATAAATCTGAAATTCTAGTGAACGCAGATTTGGCGGATTACAAGCTGACGTTATGTGTGTAAAATGTGGATGGCCTTTAACACCGCTCGTAAATCTACTCGGATTATTTTATTTTTCAATTACGTATGCCGCTGATGAAGCAGAACAATGTTCATATTTCGATGACGTAGGAGCGATAATGTATTTTTCTTTTCTTTGGAATATATTCAAATGAAGCTCTGTGCATTTCGGGATTGGTTTTTCACAGAAGAACTTTTCATAATTGCATTGTGTTATTTATTCATGAGATGCTCCTTGAATTTCAGAATATTAGCAAAAGTTTACGAGTTGGGAGTTTTATTTCTTTCTCTACATAATTTTACAATGTGCACTCTAATTATTCTTAAACTTATGCAAGTTTAATACTTAATTTTCATTTTACTTTTTCTCTGATTCTCTGTTGCATAATGAAATACTCTAACCATAAAAGTTTTCAACATATTCTTACATGCCTCCAGACATTCTAAACGTGAAATATTAAATTGAAAATTACTTCTAAATCTAATTATTTGTTCTATTTTCATGGTTACATGCTTCATAGAATTCATATATTTTTAATTTTCTATTCTTCTACGTGTTTTATAAATTAATTTACAATTCCGTACAAATTTAAAATACATATTACGACTTATATATATATATTTAACAAGTATTTCCCCATCTACAATTTGCCATTTCAGTATATTTGTTTCAATTGACATTTATGAAAACAAAATTTATTTTATGTTCGACAGCATCATATTACCTTATTTTACGACACTGTTTACTGTCCATAAACGGGTACTTTATTGGACTAGTACGATAAAAATGTAAAATTGGACTGCTGTCAATATCACATTAAAACAAAATTTAAAAGAAATATTTAAATACCATTTTCTGTATGTATTATGTGTCTTCATACAATTGTTAGATATTCGCTTGCATTATATGCAAGATCTTTTATTTCTTTTGGACCGTTTTCAATGTCTTCATCCATCTCAACACATTTTTCACTTTGACAATTTGATAAATAAAACAAATGCATAACAACGAAGCACACTTTGAGATGCAATTAAATGTTTTTAATATAGGTATTGACATAATCATATTTTAAGAGAAAATATTCTCCATGCAGTCGAACATAAAACGTTGTATGCAACTCGTACATAATCGGATTTTATAGACTCGCCTTATTTATTAGCCTCGCTCGCTGCGCTCGCTCTGCCATAAAATTCGGCTCGTCCAATAAAGACCTAAATTATGTACTTGTTACATAAACTACTATTATTAGTAATCAAGGAGATTTAATAGCAATGACAAATTATCACTTATTAATTTCAGTAGTGAAAAACTATAAAAATAGGTTTCAATTCAATGATTCATTTTCAAACAAATTCGTGATTTTATTGGTTCACACACATACTATGTAAATTTTCAGTCACATAACTTGTAAACTAAGTCAGAGACCAAGATTGATAAAAAGTATATTCGTATTTATACTAAAATAAAGCAATCAGCCAGAACAATGTGTATAACTCTTAAATCAACTAACAAGTAACACTATCCAACTGTCACTCACCGATTAAATGAAACTTGGCACACTTATAGAACTATAAAAATGTTAAACCCCTGTGTTTTGTTTCTTCCGGAAGTTGCTTTTTATGGGTACAAATTACTCCGGAAAGATGGTAAAAGCAAGAATCCCCATAAATGAAATTAAATAATACCAAAATATTACGCGTTCAACTTTGGTTACCCAGAGGTTTTTGAGATCGCCAAAATCTATTTTTGGGGTAACTTTGATCATATGCACTTTTTTAAGGGTTAAAAAAGGACATTGGGAATGAAATTACGATATTCACCTGAAATAGAGTTTTAGGTTCAAAACTAGTTACTCGGGGGTTTTTGGGGTCGCCGAATCTATTTTCAAAGTTACCCTCTCAAAGTTTAGATATGGTCTTATAGTTAAAATTGGTGATACATATTTGAATAAATGTTTATTTTAACTATTTTTGTTAAAAAAGATCTTGTTGAAATGATGAGAAAGTTGAGATAAACTATAAGAGAATTCCAATTTATTAATACAACAATGCGTGCTCAAGCGTTGAAATTAGAATTACAAGTACGATATTAATTGTAGTAAAATGTAAATAAAACAGAATTTATGACAATTTACGAGCTCCTTAATTCAAAATTCATTTCATGTAGTTTCACTAATTTGAGATTCAAGTCACAAGGTTTAGTTTACATTCCATAAATTTAATCTCTAATACAGCACATGCCCCAATAATAAATATACAACAATTGCAGATATCAAGTTGGCGTATCTTGTTAACGCTTTGCTACCGTGACTGAAATTTCACTTCGAATCGCAGTTTATGCAGCCTTGCAATTCTTAATTAAAATTGCGTTTAGTTGCTCTGTTCTACGACTGTGAAATGCTAGGCAAACACGCGACTTCACAGAAAAAGTTGGCGATGATGAAGGAACGGAACATTTTATAATTAATAAAGTATGTAAATATATCTAACTATATATTCCGCGCTGAATTGTTTCTAACTTATTTTATATTAAAATATTTCAAATAAAACTTGCACAGGACTAAACTTTTTACTATTTTCATTTGAAATACCTATTTTTCTTTCTAACAACTTACATACGGTTGTACATGAATTTGGGAGGTTATGAAATGTCAATTTTTTCATAACTGTCATTCGAAAGTTATGTAAAGAATTCTTTACATAACTAGTAATGTAATGAATGTTTACAGCTTAAACTTTCTTAAAAATGTTTGCAAATAATGGAAAAAGCTATTTACTAAAATTTTTAGGATTTATATACATTAAATAATTTTTCTGATATTAAACAGTTCATGGCCAAATTAGCAGATTCTTCGATATCAGACGGAATGCCTGTATCGAATACAGAACTCATTTTCAATGATGACATAAGCTTTAAATTTAAACATTTTATTCATTTATTTTCACGGCAACGCTTTGGTAAATTGATTGATTGATTTTGAAATATACTGAGCTGTCATAAACCTAGAATTCTATGTATTTTAAAAATTATTTTAGCGGAGTTAGATAAAATTTTGCACGTAATACGTTATGAAAACGTGATATTGTTTGACTCACATAAATTGCAAAACTCGCTTCGTCCGTTTTTGCAAATATTATGTTCGTCAAACAATATCAACCTTTTCAAAACTGGTTACGTACATACATATCGTATATAACATAACTCTATATCTCAAAAACTCACCACGTTAGCTTCATACCTCCATGTAGCTTATACTATAAAATATTTCCAGACATATATACTTTTAGGGGTTTGAATTGATAGTTTTTACTTCCTTGTACGAAGTAAAAGAAGTATTGTAATCGCGAAAATTTTCGGTTCTCAGATTTCAACGGAAATAGGTATTTTGACCTTCCCTGAATCCATTTTGACTAATTTCGTCGTGCCGTCTGTATGTACGTATGTATCTCGCATAACTCAAAAACGGTAAGCCGTAGAAAATTCAAACTTTATATTTAGGACTGTTATAATATCTAGTTGTGCACCTCCCTTTTTGGTCATTATACAACTACCGGAAGTGGTACTTTATTTGAAGCCTATAATAGATTTTCTTGAAAAACTATATTCAAATATAATTTAAAACTTTCCAAATTTGGTATATCAATGGAAATAACATAATAGATTTTGGTTAAAATAGACTAACCGGAAGTGACACATTACATGAAGCTGCTAACAGTTTTCCTTGAAAAAAATGGTATTATTTAAATTTTAGAAATAAATGCTGCAAATAAAAGTTTTAGAGAATTAAATTCTGCGTCTAGCACATTAAGAATTTTTAAATTAGCTTTTTTTTTTAAATATTATATATTTTTTTATTTAAAAAAAGTTTGCTATGGGTTAGAAAAAAAAATACAAGATTTAATGTCAAATATGTGCAATTAAAAAAATATCTATAGTTTAATACGCGTACAAGGATGTCATGTGGTGTTCACATCAGATTTTTTATATTTGTAAAAATTTAAATGAAATGTTTTGGAAATTAGATCTTTTGCCTTGCCTTTCAATTAAAAAATTATTGGAAATAAGCCATTTTGAAAAAATATCTATTGGAAAAAACGCCATTGGTTTATAAACTATTGGAATAAAAAACTAGTAGAAAAATTGGATTGTATAAATTGACGTATAATCCTCGGATTTGAATCATAAAACTATTCAATTTCACTGAGTAACAATTACAACGCTGTCCAATATCCCGGAAAGGAAAATTATTTAAACAATTAAAGTTTGTTTATAATGAAACCCTCTGAAAGACTAACGACAATCTAATCTATCCCCCACACAACGATCCGCGACAAATACAAATGTATACCATTTGTATGTCACACAATGTAATTTCATAATTGTTCCATTATTCAAACCCGATGGTTTGAAACTGTGTGCGCATGTGTACCTATTATTTATAACTCACATTTCAAAGTAATTAAACATCATTATTGTACTGCGATTCTACAAAAACTCTGTACATGCACGCAAAGGGAAACCATTTGCTCATACGGCAATAAACAACACTTTCAAGAAGAAATACATGTTATATAATCATTCTTTGAGTTATAAATATAGCATCATGCCTTTTATTCGGTAAGATATATATTTATGCGCGATACCAGCCGTCAAATCAAGCCTCCAAATATGTTAATGGCGGAGGAGGCACAGAGATGTGTTAAATTGTTTGTCGGCTGTAAAAATCGAACCTGAGTTCTCAAATCCACAGTTAAAATCGATACCACTAATCCATCTATTTCTTTAAATAATTTACCTAAATAAAAATAAATATATCAACACGCCTTAAACTCATTACTGGGTGTGGTACTCTGCCGAAGCAGATCTCGGTAAATTATATATTTCTTCGCGTGAAGTGCGGTTACCAGCCATCAAATCACGGCTCCGAAAGATGTTAGTGGAAGAGGAGCCACAGGGGTAGATTTAAATTGGTGAAAATTGTTTGTCGGCTGTGGGAATCGAACCAGGGTTCTCACGATCCACAGGCCGACTCGATACCACTGAGCCACCTACTTCATTAAATAATGTATCCAATAAATATAAATAAGTACCCATTCTTGGGTGTGACAATTCGCACAATAAAATAAAAAAAATATGATTATATATTATATAAAGTGGTTTGGATTCTACTAAATAAAATATAGTATATTTTAAAAATAAGTATTATAATAGGTCAATGAAACATGTATTTTTCGTACTATTTTTTTTATATCGCACTTATTTATTATTATTTGAAAAAGTTTATGAAAGAATAATAATAAAATTTGATGGCGATGGGAATATAATTTATTTTGACATTTATTAATTAGGTTAAAATTCCATATTTATCTGGGTTATTTGATACTAAATATCTTTCAATGAAGAATTGTTTTGCAGTTCCACATAAAATTAATTTCATTAGCAGAGCAATAACAGCTAAACTAATAAACTTATGTTTGACCTTTTTACAACTAGACAACTTGACAACTTCATAAAAAATATCCCCAAAAGCAGTAGCACAAAGTTGAGCTTTGTAAACTGGATATAGGAAAAATACTTTTCTGTATTTTTATAAATTTGATATTCTTTACGTAGCTTAGAATAAAATATTTAAATTAATTTAAGTAAAATCGTACAAAAGCCATTTTATACGTCCATTGTAATCAATAATACTTTAAATATGAAATGTATATTTCAATATTTCATCAAAATTCATAATTAATATAAATATCTATGGCTTTCTGTTGTAATACCTTGAATCGTTGAATCTCGACCAAAAATTATTTAAATGGAATTAAATTCTGCGATATTAAATTATACATTCTCGTCTCAATTTCAGTAAACTTTAATCAATATATTTTACAGGACAATGTATTTATAGCATTTGTATTTATATTTAAAATATTTTACATTAAAAAAAAAAACAAAATTTCTGTATGGCATCACGACCTCCATTTCTTTAATTGCTTCCTTATATAGCAGGAACTTAATCCCAATTATATCGGACTGAAATCCTAGAATAATGGAATCCGAAGCACTCATATATAATGAATATGTTCGACTCAATACACGAATACACTTAAAACCCGAAAAATATCCTTCGTGATTAGTTTTCTAACATGATCTCAATTTGTACTAATTAATAATATACTAAAAACTATTTTTAGTATGCCTAATCTAGTTTTAGTTTAAACGGGGATTAAGTAGGGCTAGGAAATATAAGCTGTTATTTCGCGATTAACCGTATTCCTAGTTATTTTCAAGCTGGTTTCGTTACTGACATGAATTTACGATGATCCAAAATATTCTGGTTTGATCCACAATATTTGACATTTCATTTGAGTTTTCTTCCAAAAAAAAGTATATTAAAGAACTAATTTTATTAGACATGTTTTTATCGCACACATCTAAGTTTAGAAAATGAGCCGCAAGCAAGTTTTATAAAGAACAAATGCGATAAAAGTCTTTTAAAGTGAGTTATTTATTTATACTATTGTTTTAAATTTTGCGTCTTTTATAAATTCAAATTAAAAGAAAAATCTGTGATATTTTAAACCAAGTCAATTTAGGGAAATTTGTATATGAAATATTGTGATTGTTAACTGGTATACACATTTAAGCAATTGTTCATATTTTGAGGTTGTATACAAATTTTAAAATTAAAATATATCATCGCACCTTTTATTCAATACGTGTTTTCAGAGTGTTTGCTCTAAAAGTCTTTCTAGTACGAATATTGTAACAATTCATATACATATGTATTTTGACCCGCTGAATCCAATGGTAAAATCCCCAAGTGTATATGTCTTCCAGTTTTTGAAATATTATTCAAAAACAATAATGTAAAAATTTTGGTGAGATTGTTTTGAAATATAAACATTGCTGAAATTTTCTTTATATGTTAATTGAAACGTGACGATATCAATATCGTTGAACAGATCTTAAAATCTTGTTTTGAAATATAGCCATGGAAAAGGTCAAAATTTAACCCTTTGCACTCCGTTGTCGCCGAATTTGCGACATTTCGTATGTTAGGAATAAATCCGTTGTCGCCGCATTTGCGACACGCTTGTTTATCTCACTCAGCGCTCTTAAGTCTTAGATAATCAAAACTGTTGACGTTTGCATTCCAATGTGTGATCTGCATTTGTTTGGAGTTACTGGTTCCTACTATTGCTTATTAGGCTGGAGTGCAAAGGGTTAAAATAAATAAATGCGATAAAAGTCTTATAATGTGATTTATTTATACTATTGTTTTAAATTTTACGTCTTTTATAAATTCAAATTTAAAGAAGAATCTGTGATATTTAAAACCAAGTCAATTTAGGGAAATTTGTATATAAAATATTGTGGTAACTGGTATAGACATTTATACAATTGTTCATATTTTGTGGTTGTATCGAAAGTTTGATGTTCTCATCTTGACAGTTTCAGTATGTCATCCGCTACTACCAACCGTCTAAAACTAAATGTTGCGTATCGTAATAACCGCTCTTTCGATACGCAACTGGGTTTCAAACTGACTTCCTTATGAACGTAAAATATAAAAATGTATTATTGTTGTAAAACTTGAAGATTTAGAAATAATATGTATTAATACTAGAGATGGGCGAATATCAAATTTCTCGAATTCGAATATCGAATACGAATATTAATCAGATCTCGAATATTCGAGGTACTCGGATATTCGAATAGTTCTAAAAGTTAATTTATTTATTATTAATAATTATTTAATTCTGTCCTTTTCATTATTTGAATTAAATTGTTAAGATAAAATAAAATTTACACAAAAAGAACAAAAAAGAAAAAGACGAAAACTTCAAATTTAAGGTGATGTTGGCGAAAAACAAATTTGAAATTTGGTACGTCTTCATGGTTTTGAAACAAAATATCTTTGTTATTAATAACTTCAAAGTATTGTAATAGCTTTAAGTTTATGTACAAATGATAAAGAAAAACATAGTCAAATATTGAGGTCAACATATGGCGCGATATTTGAGGTATTCGAATGTTCGCTATACTGACGTTAATATTCGAAAATCTCGAATATCGAATAATGTCAATATTCGCGGCATTCGACTATTCGCGGATGATATTCGCCCATCTCTAATTAATACCAATTATCAAACATCTTAACTCGCACTGTAAAACAGTTTTAACATTTTTATAAATTTTATCAGCACAACAACATTCAGGGTGAAATTCTTTTCCGTGATCCAGATATCGTTTACCCTCATAAATGGGTTGTTGTCCAGGATAGGAACACGACAACCCCTTCCCCGCTAACTCATTGGCTCCCCTCTGCGCTTTGCTTTCATTACACAGAACGGCGTTGTTCTGTAATTGATATCTATAAGGATATCTCCAACGCGAGTAGTACGTGCTATGTCCTTGTTTTTACCAGAATGCACGTTTACAAACCCTCAGATATATATACTAAAATATCCTTTTATACTTTAGTAAGTTAGTACACTAATATTGTATTTGGAATGTATGTCAGTATCTATAATTCGTAAAATAAATAAATAAATACTGGGTGTGGCACTCTGCCTAAGCAGATCTCGGTAAGTGATATATTTTTTCGCGTGAAATGCGGTTACCAGTCGTTAAATCACGGTCCCCAAAGATATTAGTAGAGGGGAAGCCACAGGAGTAGATTTAAATTGGTGAAAATTGTTGTCGGCTGTGGAGATCGAACCAGGGTTCTCAAGATCCACCACTGAGCCACCTACCCCATAATAATAATAATAATTCGTCAAAGTTGTATATGAAATATGTTTATTTAAGTCTGTGTAGAGGTAGTGTTTGCGAGTGTACATCCTTGGGTCGCACCCAACAACGATAAAAACAATCTGCGCCGGCCCTGTGTTGTTTGTTGCCAGAACCCAACCAAGCTGTGCTTATTATATATCGTCGACTTCTAATTTAAAACAGACAATACGTTTAGAGCAAGTAAAATTTAACGATGAGTCCTGATGTGTCTTTACTACCATTTCGACATCTTTTTTCGACAAGCTGTTGCAGAGTTTTAATTCATTGCTGTTTTTATTTGCTACGAAGAAAAACGAACAAAATATGCTACGAGAAAGGGTTGATATTTTATTTTAATTTATTTGCAAATCTGTACAACGTGCACTTAATTCCAATTACTGTACAGGGGATCAACAGTATATAGTGGATTTTAAATCACTCAGGCATAGTTATATCTTATGGATATAAGTTGACGTTACGAGAGATTTTAACCCTCAAATTTTTGCTTAACAGACGTAAAATATACTTGCATATAATGACATAAAATTGTGGCATAAAAAAGTATGTCTGAGATTAATTAGGTAATTATCTGTCATAAATGATAACGAAAATTATCACCGATTGTTCAATTTTAAAGAAGTTTTTTTTTAATGAAATAAATGTAATTAATGGGGTAGGTGGCTCAATGATATAGAGTCGACCTGTGGATCTTGAGAATCCTGGGTCGATCCCCACAGCCGACAAACAATTTTCACCAATTTAAATCTACCCATGTGGCTCCCCCTCCACTAATATCTTTGGGGCCGTGATTTGAAGGCTGGTAACCGTACTTCACGCGAAAAAATATATCACTTACCGAGATTTGCTTAAGCAGAATGCCACACCCAGTAATGGGTAAAAGGCGTGATGATATATTTATTTATTTTATTTATAATTAATTTGGTGGTTGGTGAAAGCCATACCATTTAAATATTACAATAATCAATAAGATTCAAAATTATAAATTCGAAATTAATTATCTGTCACAATTGATAAATTATCTGTCATAATTGACAACGAAAAATGTCACCGATTGTAGTAAGCTCAGACAAGCCCATTATATCTATCTTTGTTTACATGGTAAGATTTGATGCCATTTTTCACCCTATTTCTGCTGAGTTATGATTGTATACATGAAAGTGTTTTTTGGTGGAGGTGCAGAATATAATAAAAAATTTAAGAATAGAACAAATTTAACAAATGAAAACTTACTTATAGTAACTGTAATTTTACTTTGTTGTTAGTGTCGTCTATTTTAATTGGGAAAAAAATAATGGGCGTCAAAACTTAATAACATCAGGTACAGAATACGCCTCTCAAATATTTAATTTTTTTATGTATATTATATAAAATTAAAATATATCATCACACCTTTTACTCAATACGTGTCTAATTTCAGAGTGTTTGTTCTAAAAGTATTTGTCGTACGAATATAGTAACAAAAATTTACGTACATATGTATTTTGACCCGCTGAATCCAATGGTAAAATCCCCAAGTGTCTATGTCTTCCAGTTTTAAAGATATTGTTCAAAAACAATTATGGGAAAATTTTGTTGAAATTGTTTTGAAATATACAAATTGCTGAAATGTTAATTGAAACGTGAAAATATCAATATCGTTGAGTGAAACATGATATCTTGTTTATTTTTTAAATATAGCCTCGGAAAAGGTCATAATCTAAAATGTATAAAATTTGGGAAAAATTCAAGTTTTCCAAAGTTTAAATCTTAAAAACTAAACAAAATATTAAGTTGCATCCAACGGCATTGAATTCCACGTGTCCGAATTGACTTGTAAACAAAATTTTAGTTTTTTTGAAAATTTCCTTAGGATACCTCTTCAGTTTTTTTCGATATTAAACCAATATCAGACTGTTTGCCCAAACAGTCTTTGTCGAACGATTATTGTAACAAAAACATATGTATTTTGACCCGCTGAATCCAATGGTAAAATCCCCAGGTGCATATGTCTTCTGGTTTTTAAGATATTGTTCAAAAACTATTTTATGAGAAAATATTAGTGAAACTTTTATGTAAATTTAATAGTTGCTGAAAATTAGTTTATATATTAATTGAAACATAAAATATCAATGTCGTTCAACGTATCTTCATATCTTGTTTGGTTTTTGAAATATATCCACAGGAAAGCTCAAAATATGAACTGATTAAACTTTGGAAAAAATATAAGCTTTCCAGTCCAAATCTTTAAATCCAAATAATGTATGAACATCCGGTGAACGCATTGAGTTTCTTGTATTGAAATTAACTTTTAAGCAAATTTTTAATAATTTTTTAGTTTTACTTTTTTCAAAATTTCTCAAGGTTTTTTTTCGATTGAATATCATATTCAGAGTGATTGCTCTAAAAAAAATTCTGGTGTGAATTTTGCAAGGAAAATTTACACACATACGTATTTTGAATCTGCTGAGCATATGTTTTCCAGTTTTTGAGATATTGTTAAAAAACAAATGACCTCAAGAATAAACTCTTTAACTATAGTATAGGAAGGTTGGTTGTAAGAAGGACAAACTGAATTTATAATGTTTTATATTATATTCTATGTGCGATCGATTTCGAGACTATGCTCATCTTCGGGCAAACAGCTGAAAAATACATTGAGAAATAATACGAATATAATACTCGTATACAAAATAAGTGATTGGTTTATCGTTGTATAAATAAATAAATAAATGGTCTCTTTAACTATGTTACACTAATCCTGATTTTAATTTATTTACCAGCCAGCTACGAGCTGCATCTGAAAATTCGCCAAATCTAAAATTGTGTTTTAACAATTCGTAGTAGGTTTGGAACACATGTAAATCCTGCTAATATTTCTAAATGTGAATATTGCCTTTGCAATGTATGATAAATTATTACCGTATGTAAAACGCTGATGTAGGATAACGCCTATATTGAATTTTTTCTGGTTTACTGATATAAAATATTGATAATATTAATGAGTAGATTATAATCTCTGATTTAATATCCGATTATCTACAACAAACTTCGTTTAATTAAACATTGATTAAAACTATACTAGCTGCCATTGTTGAAAATATTGTTCATTATAATCAGCATTTCATTAAATAATCCCTGTTATCTGGATGGTTTGGCCTAAATAATGATATTAATTATATTCAGCATAACATATTTTTCCAAATAATTATCATATATTTGACATCATAAATAACAAGCCCAAAAGATATTGGCAATTATTCATTATCATTTAAATGTAAATGTTTTCATATTTCAACATAAATATATGACATTAAATTGGTGTACAGCCTGAGGTAAAAGTACGACCAACTTTTTTAAAGCGAGAGTTGTACATGGTTACTTAAACTTTTGAGCAGATTTGCACTTGTAACATGTTGTCAATTGTTTCTTTTACATACAAGTAGCACAGGTATTTATGTACTTGAAAAATGAATGCCTATTGAAAAACTGTATACTTAATGCTATAAATAAGACTTGCATCGAGTTGTAATTCTTTTTAAATGAATTGTTTTAACTGTTTGCACTTCGTTGTCGCCGTAATTGCGACATTTACATGCATGTACTTGTAACTAATATAGTGTTGAAGTTATTGGTATCCTCTATAAGTTTTTAGGCTGGAGTGTAAAGGGTTGATTAGTAGCTGTTCAAAGACAAATAACAATCTTTAGTTTATCTATTAAAATTAACTGCAAAGTGTAACATACTAGTTATTGTATTAACTGAAAGACTGATGCTCGTGCTACAACTAGTTGAGGTGTACATATCCATTTCTCTACGATCGTAAATTAAAGCTACTTAATCAATTTTTAATTATAATTAATTAAAAATAGAATGTAGATAATTAGCAAAACACTTACATTTTTTTGTCAAAAATGACAGAGCATTAAAATTAAAATCAACCCTAATTAAATTTCTCGTGCTCGAATTGTAATATAAGTAAATTTTTAGCTTTTAAGTTTTTGAAAATTTCTTAGGAAATATCCATTCAAGGTTTTTCGATTTTTTTTAAATACAAAAATTACTTAAAGTTTTATAAGTAAGTTCAAGACTGTATAGTGCATCTTTAAATCTCGTTTAGTTTTTGAAATAAAACCTCCGGAAAATTCAGAATCTGCATGTAAATTTTCCTGAACCCATATCTTAAAAACAAAGCAAGATATGAAGTTGCGTTCAACTGCATTGAATTCCATTGGTGGTAGTACAAGCTCTGTTTTTACCTGTTTTAAGAGCAGTGTTTTTGGGTGTTTTAGCTATCTCTAACATGTTAAAACCGTGCTCTTAGAACACCCAAAAACAGAGCTTGTGCTACCAGCCCATGTGTCCGAATTAACTTATAAACAAATTTTTAGTAAATTCTTAAGGTTTTTATTTTTTTAATTTCTCAAGGGGTTTTCCCTTCAGTTTTTTTCGATTTTATTCTACTTTCAGACTGTTTACTCTAAAATTCTGTTTCGTGCGAATATTGCAACGAAAATTTACAAAGTTATGTATTTTGACCCGCTGAATCCAATGGTAAAACTCCAGAAGTGCTTATGTCCTCCAGTTTTTGAGATATTGCTGAGAAACTGTGTCATGGGAAAATGTAGGTGCTATTTTTTTTAAATATAAAATTATATAAAAATATATTTATAAGTAAATTGGAGCACGAAAAAATCAATGTCATTATGAAATATGAAATATATTCACCGAAATGTACAAAATTGGAAATGAATATAATTTGGTAAAAAATAAAACATACATTGAATTATTCGTGTATGAAAGTACAAATTTTGTCTTAGAAGATTTCAGATGGCTATAGAACCCTCTTATGATAATTTACAGCATCCACCAATATTTTTTGCAATAAATTAACAGCACAGCATCTTGTTAAGTTCATCCTTAAACTAATTGAAAGACGATACAACATTACAACTCAACCAAACGCACACTATACAACAGAGTATAATATAATTCCTCCTCTACACGTTTGGAGTGTTTCGGACACTGACTACAAGAAACCTTGCTAGTTCGCGAGTCGGCCGTATGATTTAGCGTGGCGTTGCGGTGGCTACGTACATGTTGGCCGCGCCCACTACCCATATATTAAATACAGTTTGAAATTAAATTCGCAGTTGTATTTATTACTTGCCTGGCTTGTGGTGCATCGCGAATGAAGGAGAAGGGATGGAGGATGAATCAGGGGTGTGACTTATAGCGTGTGGTGTGATTAAAAGTAATGAAACGTGTACAGCACCCTGGAGTTATCTACTAACTATGATTTAGGGTTATTGTTATTTGATTATTCCATAAATTGGATGTGTTAACGGACCATGGACTACACATTTAGTTCTTGATTTCTAAACCGAACTTTTCTTTTATAATTTACTACTACTACTAGCAAATAGGCTTCTTATAAGTGCGCGATAACATATTTAAATTATCCTCTTGCAAAATATCTACCGAAGCCATTTGTACTAGAATTATCTCCCGATAGCTGTAATTTTACACTAAGCTAGAAAAAACAATTGACAATCGCTTAAATGGTATTTTTAACAATATTAAACATTGCAAGAACTGTTATAGAACTTCAATTAAATAGCTCAGTGATATCGAGTCGGCCTGTGGATCTTAAAAACCCTGGTTCGATCCCCATAACCGACAAACAATTTTCATCAAATTAAATCTACCCCTGTGGCTCCCCCTCCACTAACATCTTTGGAGGCCATGATTTGACGACTGGTAACCGCACTTCACGCGAGGAAATATATCACTTACCGAGATCTGCTTCGGCAGAGTGCCACACCCAGTAATGGATAAAAGGCGTGATGATATATTTAATTAATTTAATTACATAACTTTTAATGCAACATTTTTATTCATTACTGTAACCTATCAATTCAAACGCTCGAAAATTGTTTGCTTCAAGTAATGTGCAATTATTTTTTGCGATTTTTTCACGTTTCATTTGTTATAACATATCACTAGTACCAAACACATATTGTTTTTGAATGTTTTCCTTCAATTTACATGAATAAATCATTCATTTTTGTACTATTCTTTTTTGACAGTTGTAGAAAAAATGTTTTTTTGGCGCTTTTGAATGACTTTTTTGTCTCGACCTGCGGTCTTGACTAAAAGTAACATTCTCACACGTTACATAAAAAACTATCATTTCGCGCACTTACAAAAATATCTATACTAATTTATACTCATTGCTGTAACTTATCAATTTAGTGGCACGAAAAATGTTTGTTTCAAGTAATGTGCAATAATTTTTACAAAATTCTTTTCGGCATTGTAATCAATATATCAAATAATATATACCCTTAAATTATTTTGTAATAATATTGAACCATCTTGTACATATTCTGTATCGTAATAGTTTCTTTATTTTGTGGTCAATCATTCATTCGTTGCTTCATTCTAGAAGTGAATAAGTAATTAAACAGTGTACTCCGGTTGTTCGAACTCCATCCAAATGAAAGTCGAAGCCATAGCTATCTTTATTAACAAATTGCCTGTAATAATGTACGCATCAAACCGATTAGTCTAATTGCCAGTTCGGGCGTCGGCAGATTACATGTTTGCGTTCAATTTTATTTTAATTGGTCAGTCCGCAGACGAAGTTCACAAAGGGAATTAATTTAGTCAATTAGCTGCTCCCTCATTCGTCAAAAGTCGCGGGTGACTTTGGTGAACCTGACAGAACCTTTTGTTTTCATTGATGTTGCCAAGGAGATGGAGAATAAATCCTTATTTTATTTCTAACATTGGATAAATAAAAATTTACTATTACGCAGTTTTATCAATATTTGAATAGCACATTCAGTAAGTAGTTATATTTTAATTTAAACACCCTTGTTTAATAATCATTAATAAATCTTGAGAAGAAAGTAAAATATTTTTTCTCGGAGGTGGTGTTTCATTTCACGAGCCGAAAGCAAGGGATATAAAGACCCTAATGAAAGAAAGACACTACTCTATCAGAAAGAAAATTTAAAAATAGAAATTTAGATAAGATTTATTATTCTATTGATAGATATAACCAGGATGTCACTAATATCAAATCCAATTGCTCTGGATATAGCTTTAATGTCCTTCCCTAGGACAGGAATATTTACTTTCCTCCCTAGGAATGAAAAGTATCACTTTCTTTTTTTAAATAAAATCAAACAATTTTACTTTCTGACAGGATGGTGAAAATATATATTCGACAAACTAGAGAAAAACCAAAGACAATTCATGTTCGAAGTTTGCATCACGAGCATAGAGAGTGCAGCATTCGAACGAAAATGCTTCAAATTCAAAACGATTTATTCGAATTTTAAATAAATTCAGGAGAAACCTAATCGGTACAATAAAAGTAATATTTTGTTTATATGAAATTAAATGTAAAGAATGTGATGCCATCTACATCGGACAGTGGTAGAAATTTCAAGACTAGAATAAAAGAATATTTGAAATCAATTAAAACAAATACTAATAACACAGAATTCTCCCAACATTTTATTCAACACAACCATTCACTATTAGATTATAGGATTCTCCATATTGAGCCGAAAGGCGTTAAGCTTAACTTACTGGAAAATTTACAAATTCGCAAGGCGGTTAATTGAATGAAAAATATAGTTAATGACCAATTGGACGTAAGTAGCTCCCCTCTTCTTAATATTAATTTTAGCATATAAGTGTTGTACTTTTGTAAGCCATTACCTGATGAAGACTGAAAAGTCGAATCGCGTCGTATAAAAATAAAAAATTATGTGAAATTTACCAAGTGTTTTAATTTTATAATTTAAAATATTTCATCAAATGCCAACCACACAAACAATTAATATATTTTATTTATATGAATCAATTTAATGTATATATATATATTGAAATTAGTGCAATTGTTTAATGTTACATAAATTCAACCATTTATAGTAATATTAATGGTAATAGTACTGCAAAAGATTTTAGTTTTTATAGAGTTTTCAGTATTCTTCTGTAGAGAGTGAAAACTAATTTTCGTCACTATTTCACAAAAAGAGACTTGAATGAAATTAAAACTGTAACAAATATTTGATAGTTTAATAATTTTAGCAAACGTTGCCAATAGCAACTAACATATACTCAAATTGAAAACAATAGTTTAAATAAATATATCATCACGCCTTTTACCCACTACTGGGTGAGGCACCAGCCGTCAAATCACGGCCCCCAAAGATATTAGTGGAGGGGGAGCCACAGAGATAGATTTAAATTGGTGAAAATTGTTTGTCGGCTGTGAGGATCGAACCAGGCTTCTCAAGATCCACAGGCCGACTCGATACACTGAGCCACCTACCCCATAAAAAAAACAATAGTTTGACCAATCAAAACGGAACAATTATTTTAGTATTATTCTACTGAAATAATTATTTATTTAATAGTATGTGTTTGAAAAGAAATGTTTTTTGAGAGTGGCAAAAAAGGGGTGATAATGATAGCAAAACATACAGAAATTTATAAGAGTTAGTTGGTTGATAAGGCAGTAAAATGACAACGGCAAGTAGAGATGCGGCAGTTGATAAGGGCGACAACAACGTAACACAATGAATTAGTGTAGTGTAAACAGTTCGGCCCTTTGCAAGTGTCACTCATCGTGGAACTTGTAATTCTGATAATTAACCCTCTAACAAGCTCGCTTGGCGCTTCATCCAAGTCGACGATGAGTATCTCACGTCTCACCCCACATGCAAGTGGTGACGCAATGGAAACTTTGCACCAGCAACGCCCTCGGTACTTGCACGGAGGAAATGGGAACTAAAATTTCATATTTCTGCATCGTGGTTTTGTTTTGCACTTCCTTCATAGTTTGCGAGAATATGCTACTTAATTACCGTGACGAAAGATAAAATTAGACACGACATTTGATTCTAACCATTCTTACTTAAAATTCATAGTTTCTACAGCAAATTAATAATCGTACCAAAAGTTATATATCACACTCATCTTTAGGGAATTAAAAAAGGAATTTATACTGTTCCTAGAAAACTAATTCTTAGTTTAAAGTTTATCGATTGCACCACACATACTTATATACTAAGGATTCCTTCAATTTACTGCAAAAGGTATACGTTGTGTCAGGTACAATTCATTCTTTGTAGAATAATGCAGAATTTTTCAAAATTTTTGCTTCATAACACACAAACTAAAACATACCAACAATATCTTATATAATTTCGAACATCTGACAAATAGTATATTACATAATAAGTCAGGAAAGTGATGCTTTACTTGACGAAGCGGTTGTTTGAAGTACGAGGCCGACAGGCCGAGTATTTTAATTAGCTGAGTCAAGTAAAACACTTTCGTGACGTATTATGTATACTATTTTTTCTGAAATCGTTCATATTTATATTTTATCAATATAATTAATAATAAATATTTCAAAATGTTTAATTTTTTGGTAAGAATTATATTGGCAGCAAACTACATATCCAAGATGATAACAAAAGTTGTTGAATACAATATATTATGTGAAAAATCTATTGAACATATTTGTGTCAAAAGTAATATAGTTGACAGAGAAGATTTCTTTATAATGTTGGAAAATATAGCTGAAAATAAGTATGAGGCGTTATTTTCAAGTACTCCTCCTGAAATCTTAAATCAAGCAACTGCGGCTGTTGAAAATTTATTACCAAGCAAGTCCAAAGACCGATATGATTGGAAAAAGCAAAATTTGTCATAAAATGTGCTACTTGCTTATTTTATTCACTGAATCTCCAAGTGGCTCAGTGGTATCGGGTCGGCCTGTGGATCTTGAGAACCCTGGTTCGATCCCCACAGCCGACAAACAATTTTCACCAATTTAAAAATCTATCCCTGTGGCTCCCTCTCCACTAATATCTTTGAGGGCCGTGATTTGACAGCTGGTAACTGCACTTCACGCGACAAAATATATCACTTACCGAGATCTGCTTAGGCAGAGTGCCACACCCAGTAATGGGTAAAAGGCGTGATGATATATTTATTTATTTATTTTATTTTTAATCTCCAAGTAATTTATCAATTGCAACAAATAATTTGGCTTCAAATTCGCCAGTGTCATGCATAAATTTTATTAGCTTAAACAATTGTATATTTAGTATTAACGTTATTGATAAAAATAAATAAAAATCTTATTACATTTTTTAGTTATTTAGTTTATTTACTTGAGTCAGGTAAACACTTACTTTCCATACTAAAATGCATCAGGAAAGTAGGCATTTTCTTGACGATTTCAGAAAAAAGTATATATTTAATGATTTACAAAAATACAATAGTCTATTATGCAATAACTTTATAATGCCAGCTATTCTTACAAGTGTATTAATAGCCATTATATATATATATATATATTTTATTGAACAAGCCATGGATACAATGAGATAGTAAATGCTGAACTATTAATGGCCTAAAATTTTTAGCAAAATACAAATTTGTCTTAATGAGTGTCACAGATAATATATTCTTAATAAATAAGTAAATTAAAGTATGGGAATAGTTGTGTATGCAACTAGTATTAAAAATGTCACTTTATTGCAGGGTTCGTAAATATCATGATATTTATAATAAATATCAAAATATCTGATATATAGGATATATATCAGATAAATGTCACTTTTTGGATATTTATTTTTTAATTTTAGTTTTTGTACACATTTAGAAAAACTGAACAATTCGAAAAATTTCACTTTTCCGGATGCTATATCTCAAAAACTAAACAAGATATGGAAATGCGCTCAACGGCGTTGAATTCCCCGTGTCCGAATTGACTTATAAGCAAATTTTCATACAATTTTAAGCAATTTAATATTTTTAATTATTTCCTAAGGGGTACCCCTTTGGTTTTTTCAGATTTTAATTCAATTTTCCCAAAAATCCTTAATCGTAGGATTATTAAAACGAAAATTTACATACATATGTATTTTGACCCACTGAATCCAGTGGTGCAATCTTCAAATGCATATGACTTCTGGTTTTCGAGAAAATGTTAAAAAACCGCTTTTTGCGATTTTTTGGCGGAAAATTGAAAAAAAATAAAAATCGCTGAAACTATGTTTATAAGTTAACTGAAGCACGAGAAAATTAATGCCGTTGACCGCGTTTTCATATCACATTTAGTTTTTGAGATATAGCATCGGAAAAGTAGAAAAACTGAAAAATTCGAAAAATTTCACTTTTCCGGAGGCTATATCTCAAAAACTAAACAAGATATGGAAATGCGCTCAACGGCGTTGAATTCCCCGTGTCCGAATTGACTTATAAGCAAATTTTTATACAATTTTAAGCAATTTAATATTTTTAATTATTTCCTAAGGGGTACCTTTTTGGTTTTTTCAGATTTTAATTCAATTTTCCCAAAAATCCTTAATCGTAGGATTATTAAAACGAAAATTTACATACATATGTATTTTGACCCACTGAATCCAGTGGTGCAATCTTCAAATGCATATGACTTCTGGTTTTCGAGAAAATGTTAAAAAACCGCTTTTTGCGATTTTTTTGGCGGAAAATTGAAAAAAAATAAAAATCGCTGAAACTATGTTTATAAGTTAACTGAAGCACGAGAAAATTAATGCCGTTGACCGCGTTTTCATATCACATTTAGTTTTTGAGATATAGCCTCGGAAAAGTAGAAAAACTGAAAAATTCGAAAAATTTCACTTTTCCGGAGGCTATATCTCAAAAACTAAACAAGATATGGAAATGCGCTCAACGGCGTTGAATTCCCCGTTTCCGAATTGACTTATAAGCAAATTTTCATACAATTTTAAGCAATTTAATATTTTTAATTATTTCCTAAGGGGTACCCCTTTGGTTTTTTCAGATTTTAATTCAATTTTCCCAAAAATCCTTAATCGTAGGATTATTAAAACGAAAATTTACATACATATGTATTTTGACCCACTGAATCCAGTGGTGCAATCTTCAAATGCATATGACTTCTGGTTTTCGAGAAAATGTTAAAAAGCCGCTTTTTGCGATTTTTTTGGCGGAAAATTGAAAAAAAATAAAAATCGCTGAAACTATGTTTATAAGTTAACTGAAGCACGAGAAAATTAATGCCGTTGAGCGCGTTTTCATATCACATTTAGTTTTTGAGATATAGCCTCGGAAAAGTAGAAAAACTGAAAAATTCGAAAAATTTCACTTTTCCGGAGGCTATATCTCAAAAACTATTTGATATTTTTATATAATGGATATATATCATTGCAAAAATAAGACGATATATATCAAAATAAATATCATGATATATATCTTCGAACCCTGCTTTATTGCACAACTGGGAAGCTTGCAATAAATAAACTTTTATAACAACAAAGACAAAATTAATTGTCATCCAACACTTGGCGAAACAAAGTTTGAATACGTTGTGTCAGGTACAATTCATTCTTTGTAGAATAATGCAGAATTTTTCAAAATTTTTGCTTCATAACACACAAACTAAAACATACCAAAAATATCTTATATAATTTCGAACATCTGACAAATAGTATATTACATAATAAGTCAGGAAAGTGATGCTTTACTTGACGAAGCGGTTGTTTGAAGTACGAGGCCGGTAGGCCGAGTATTTTAATTCGCTGAGTAAAGTAAAACACTTTCGTGACGTATTATGTATACTATTTTTTCTGAAATCGTTCATATTTATATTTTATCAATATAATTAATAATAAATATTTCAAAATGTTTAATTTTTTGGTAAGAATTATATTGGCAGCAAACTACATATCCAAGGTGATAACAAAAGTTGTTGAAAACAATATATTATGTAAAAAATCTATTGAACATATTTGTGTCAAAAGTAATATAGTTGACAGAGAAGATTTCTTTATAATGTTGGAAAATATAGATGAAAATGAGTATGAGGCGTTATTTTCAAGTACTCCTCCTGAAATCTTAAATCAAGCAACTGCGGCTGTTGAAAATTTATTACCAAGCAAGTCCAAAGACCGATATGATTGGAAAAAGCAAAATTTGTCATAAAATGTGCTACTTGCTTATTTTATTCACTGAATCTCCAAGTGGCTCAGTGGTATCGAGTCGGCCTATGGATCTTGAGAACCCTGGTTCGATCCCCACAGCCGACAAACAATTTTCACCAATTTAAAAATCTACCCCTGTGGCTCCCTCTCCACTAATATCTTTGAGGGCCGTGATTTGACAGCTGGTAACTGCACTTCACGCGACAAAATATATCACTTACCGAGATCTGCTTAGGCAGAGTGCCACACCCAGTAATGGGTAAAAGGCGTGATGATATATTTATTTATTTATTTTATTTTTAATCTCCAAGTAATTTATCAATTGCAACAAATAATTTGGCTTCAAATTCGCCAGTGTCATGCATAAATTTTATTAGCTTAAACAATTGTATATTTAGTATTAACGTTATTGATAAAAATAAATAAAAATCTTATTACATTTTTTAGTTATTTAGTTTATTTACTTGAGTCAGGTAAACACTTACTTTCCATACTAAAATGCATCAGGAAAGTAGGCATTTTCTTGACGATTTCAGAAAAAAGTATATATTTAATGATTTACAAAAATACAATAGTCTATTATGCAATAACTTTATAATGCCAGCTATTCTTACAAGTGTATTAATAGCCATTATATATATATATATATATATATATATATATATATATATATATATATATTTTATTGAACAAGCCATGGATACAATGGAGATAGTAAATGCTGAACTATTAATGGCCTAAAATTTTTAGCAAAATAAAAATTTGTCTTAATGAGTGTCACAGATAATATATTCTTAATAAATAAGTAAATTAAAGTATGGGAATAGTTGTGTATGCAACTAGTATTAAAAATGTCACTTTATTGCAGGGTTCGTAAATATCATGATAATTATAATAAATATCAAAATATCTGATATATAGGATATATATCAGATAAATGTCACTTTTTGGATATTTATTTTTTAATTTTAGTTTTTGTACACATTTAGAAAAACTGAACAATTCGAAAAATTTCACTTTTCCGGAGGCTATATCTCAAAAACTAAACAAGATATGGAAATGCGCTCAACGGCGTTGAATTCCCCGTGTCCGAATTGACTTATAAGCAAATTTTCATACAATTTTAAGCAATTTAATATTTTTAATTATTTCCTAAGGGGTACCCCTTTGGTTTTTTCAGATTTTAATTCAATTTTCCCAAAAATCCTTACTCGTAGGATTATTAAAACGAAAATTTACATACATATGTATTTTGACCCACTGAATCCAGTGGTGCAATCTTCAAATGCATATGACTTCTGGTTTTCGAGAAAATGTTAAAAAACCGCTTTTTGCGATTTTTTTGGCGGAAAATTGAAAAAAAATAAAAATCGCTGAAACTATGTTTATAAGTTAACTGAAGCACGAGAAAATTAATGCCGTTGACCGCGTTTTCATATCACATTTAGTTTTTGAGATATAGCCTCGGAAAAGTAGAAAAACTGAAAAATTCGAAAAATTTCACTTTTCCGGAGGCTATATCTCAAAAACTAAACAAGATATGGAAATGCGCTCAACGGCGTTGAATTCCCCGTTTCCGAATTGACTTATAAGCAAATTTTCATACAATTTTAAGCAATTTAATATTTTTAATTATTTCCTAAGGGGTACCCCTTTGGTTTTTTCAGATTTTAATTCAATTTTCCCAAAAATCCTTAATCGTAGGATTATTAAAACGAAAATTTACATACATATGTATTTTGACCCACTGAATCCAGTGGTGCAATCTTCAAATGCATATGACTTCTGGTTTTCGAGAAAATGTTAAAAAGCCGCTTTTTGCGATTTTTTTGGCGGAAAATTGAAAAAAAATAAAAATCGCTGAAACTATGTTTATAAGTTAACTGAAGCACGAGAAAATTAATGCCGTTGACCGCGTTTTCATATCACATTTAGTTTTTGAGATATAGCCTCGGAAAAGTAGAAAAACTGAAAAATTCGAAAAATTTCACTTTTCCGGAGGCTATATCTCAAAAACTAAACAAGATATGGAAATGCGCTCAACGGCGTTGAATTCCCCGTGTCCGAATTGACTTATAAGCAAATTTTCATACAATTTTAAGCAATTTAATATTTTTAATTATTTCCTAAGGGGTACCCCTTTGGTTTTTTCAGATTTTAATTAAATTTTCCCAAAAATCCTTAATCGTAGGATTATTAAAACGAAAATTTACATACATATGTATTTTGACCCACTGAATCCAGTGGTGCAATCTTCAAATGCATATGGCTTCTGGTTTTCGAGAAAATGTTAAAAAACCGCTTTTTGCGATTTTTTTGGCGGAAAATTGAAAAAAAATAAAAATCGCTGAAACTATGTTTATAAGTTAACTGAAGCACGAGAAAATTAATGCCGTTGACCGCGTTTTCATATCACATTTAGTTTTTGAGATATAGCCTCGGAAAAGTAGAAAAACTGAAAAATTCGAAAAATTTCACTTTTCCGGAGGCTATATCTCAAAAACTAAACAAGATATGGAAATGCGCTCAACGGCGTTGAATTCCCCGTTTCCGAATTGACTTATAAGCAAATTTTTATACAATTTTAAGCAATTTAATATTTTTAATTATTTCCTAAGGGGTACCTTTTTGGTTTTTTCAGATTTTAATTCAATTTTCCCAAAAATCCTTACTCGTAGGATTATTAAAACGAAAATTTACATACATATGTATTTTGACCCACTGAATCCAGTGGTGCAATCTTCAAATGCATATGACTTCTGGTTTTCGAGAAAATGTTAAAAAACCGCTTTTTGCGATTTTTTTGGCGGAAAATTGAAAAAAAATAAAAATCGCTGAAACTATGTTTATAAGTTAACTGAAGCACGAGAAAATTAATGCCGTTGACCGCGTTTTCATATCACATTTAGTTTTTGAGATATAGCCTCGGAAAAGTAGAAAAACTGAAAAATTCGAAAAATTTCACTTTTCCGGAGGCTATATCTCAAAAACTAAACAAGATATGGAAATGCGCTCAACGGCGTTGAATTCCCCGTTTCCGAATTGACTTATAAGCAAATTTTCATACAATTTTAAGCAATTTAATATTTTTAATTATTTCCTAAGGGGTACCCCTTTGGTTTTTTCAGATTTTAATTCAATTTTCCCAAAAATCCTTAATCGTAGGATTATTAAAACGAAAATTTACATACATATGTATTTTGACCCACTGAATCCAGTGGTGCAATCTTCAAATGCATATGACTTCTGGTTTTCGAGAAAATGTTAAAAAGCCGCTTTTTGCGATTTTTTTGGCGGAAAATTGAAAAAAAATAAAAATCGCTGAAACTATGTTTATAAGTTAACTGAAGCACGAGAAAATTAATGCCGTTGAGCGCGTTTTCATATCACATTTAGTTTTTGAGATATAGCCTCGGAAAAGTAGAAAAACTGAAAAATTCGAAAAATTTCACTTTTCCGGAGGCTATAACTCAAAAACTAAACAAGATATGGAAATGCGCTCAACGGCGTTGAATTCCCCGCGTCCGAATTGACTTATAAGCAAATTTTCATGCAATTTTATGCAATTTAATATTTTTAATTATTTCCTAAGGGGTACCCCTTGGTTTTTCAGATTTTAATTAAATTTTCCCAAAAATCCTTAATCGTAGGATTATTAAAACGAAAATTTACATACATATGTATTTTGATCCACTGAATCCAGTGGTGCAATCTTCAAATGCATATGACTTCTGGTTTTCGAGAAAATGTTAAAAAACCGCTTTTTGCGATTTTTTTGGCGGTAAATTTTAAAAAAATAAAAATCGCTGAAACTATGTTTATAAGTTAACTGAAGCACGAGAAAATTAATGCCGTTGACCGCGTTTTCATATCTCATTTAGTTTTCGAGATATAGCCTCGTAAAAGTAGAAAAACTGAAAAATTCGAAAAATTTCACATCTCCGGAGGCTATATCTCAAAAACTATTTGATATTTTTATATAATGGATATATATCATTGCAAAAATATGACGATATATATCAAAATAAATATCATGATATATATTGATAAATATATATCTTCGAACCCTGCTTTATTGCACAACTGGGAAGCTTGCAATAAATAAACTTTTATAACAACAAAGACAAAATTAATTGTCATTCAACACTTGGCGAAACAAGGTTTAATAAAAAATATAAAACGCGTCTATGGTTACTAACTGTGCTGGCCAGCCTCTGACGATGCCCTCATAAGGTGACTTGGAGGCTGAATTTTGTGAAACATAGCCAAGTGTTTACTTTATTTTTATTTTTTTAAATAAACTTTTAATGTAAGTTGCATACAATTTGTTTTCTACGATCGAGATTTAACTAATTATTTTAATTTTGCTTATTACATTTCAAACTTCAAAAATATTTATTTTTAGGTTGCTTAGTTTGTTTCGTAGCAAATATTTTATTATGTTAATATGGATATTACAAAATTATTTGTCCCCACATTTAAAGTTAAAAGATCAGAATTAAAATTAAGACCGTTGAAATGAAAGAAACACAATTTAAACCGTTTCAGCATCCGTTAGCTTCTACTAACAAGTCAGTTAAGAAAAATACATTGCACTGATGACTCAAATATATTTAATATTATTTGCGGCATAATCTTCTTTTTATCATAGAATTCACGATAAAATGAAGCCCTTAATTAATGAAAGTGTTGAAAAATCTTGAGGTAAACTGATTATTTACTACTTAAAAATAAGGATTATTTATTTTCTGTGTCAGGAAAATTTTGACACTCAAACTAGAAATACTTGAAACAAAATTACTCATAAGAATGAAACTGGCGCATTTTTTAATCAAATAACAATAGACTACACAAAATTTTGATTGTCGTTAAAAATTAACGAAGACAGATACAAAATACGCCTATCAATATTTTAATTATTCCATAAATAATTAAAGAACTTTATTATTGTCTCAAATATGTTTATAGTTTAGTCAATAATTAAATATAAATTTTACTGGTCCGCATTTTAATAATAACAAATAATTGTGTTCATCGTAATTTTAATATTTATTTAGATATTTATGTTTTAATGCAATTATAAACAAAATGGCACATATATTTACAACATAATATTTACATTAATGTAATTAAATTTACCGTTATAGTGGAATAAAATGTTAAATAAATTTATACAAAATTAAATTTAATATTCAATGAGGTGCACTAAAAAAACTATTCACCACTTTATCATACAAAGCTACTCATTCAAAATTAATCCATTCAAATACAAAAAATAAAAGTAGTTGAGCATAAAGACAGATACATATCAGATTCCATGTTTATAAAGCAGATTTCACACGAGCCGCATTGTATAGAAATGCATGCTAAAGGGGCATAATAAGACGGTGAAGGCTGAACAGTATTCCGTTTGAATAAGAATGGTTTTTACGCCGATGCACAATAAAGAATGCACGTGAAATTCAAATGAATGCAGCGCGGAAAGTGAGAAATAACCACGGCGAATGCTAGCGACGGCTGAAGAATTATATCCAGATTGGGTTGAATAGCCTGTCAGGTGAAATGAAGTGCATAATTCAAGCATTAATAAGAAACCGTCAGGAAATTCGATATTCATACTTTTGCCGCCTTCTCATATTAATTTTTAAATAGATATACTACAGTTATTTTCTTTGTAACTAAACAATCTTAACAGATGGAATAAAATATGATTTTTATTTAAAATTCAATGACAAAAAGCGGAGGTTTGAAATTTATTACTTATATTTTTCTTTCACTTATGTATTATTTAATTTAAAAGGAAGTTATTGTAATATGGCACATTTTGAACCTTACTTTTGACATGTTACAAATTTCAGTAGAAACATTTGAAAATGAAACAAAGGACAAATCCTGTTTAAAAATTAATTATACAGGGTGTTTTTATACTTGGGTAAAAAGCTTTAAAAATATATTTTAAATGACGTACTGATTATAGAACAATAGTATATTGTAATACTAGTGAGGAAAGGGTTTAATTGCAAAATGAGTACGAAAGTTGAAGCAAGACCGATAACGAGTGTTCCAATAGTACGAGTTTTGCAATGACCTTTTCCAACGTGTGTTACATACTATTTTTTTTTCTACATTAAACGTAAAAATTACATTTTTACGTTTGTGATACAAAGAAATTTACTAATTATTTTATATAAATCAAAGGAGTTGAATTTGTAATCACGTTTTGTTGGTCACCATGTCATATGACATTTATCTACTTCCGTTAGGAAATAGACGTTTTATTTCACTTATTTAAGTTAGGTAATGAACTACATTATTTAACTAGTGAAATAATGAGGTAACATAGCAACACAAAAAAATTAAGATATCTTGGTAGACGAATGTGTTATTCTTTGATTTTTTGAATTTATAACTGTTATTAATATGACAAAATTTCATAATTTCAAAAACGATCTTTCATAATTAATAGAACGGAAGTAGAAAAAATATTGTATGCAACACGTAAGAAAACTCGGTTATTACCTTACTTATGTGTTTACATAACTCGGCTACGTCTCGTTCTGAAAATTTCACATGCGTAAGGTAATAACCTTCATTTCCTTACTAGTTTCATAAATAGCTATACCCTCATTTAATTTAGTTGTGATAGTAACCGTTTTCCTCACTAGTGAAGAAAGTTATTTACTTTCATCACTAGTGAGCGAAACGGTTACTATCACAACTATATTGTGTGAATGAAATGTCAAAAGTTCATATTTTATTTTCAAAATTCGGAAAATTAAGAATATAATTCTTCAAATAGTCAATATTACTAACAATCATTTGTCTGATTTTGTAATAACTATCAAACCAGTGTTACTAAAAATGTTTATATAAGGTAAACCACCCTTAATTTTCGCGACCTTGATACAAATAATTATTTTTCTCAAGGGATGAAAACTATCACTTTCTTCTTTCAATTGAAGAAAGAAAATTTTATCTACTAACAGAATTGTAAAATAAAATTATTGCAAACATATGATTTTAAGAAGAAGAGATATAATTATTACCTTTGAATTTTATTGTTAGCTTTCTATAACATCTGATATCCTTAAATGAAAATGAAACTAAAGTAGAGTTTAAATTCTTATCATCATCATCTATGGCGCTACAGTCCGAGATCGGGCCTGGACCTACCGGACACACCGAGCCGCAGTTTTTACACTGCCGTACTGCCGGTCTTCGTAGTCGAATGCTACATTTTTTAAGACGTATAAGTAACTAGCTTATAGCGCCCGAGTGTGATAAATACATGTAACTGTATTTTTTTATATTTTACGACAAATCACACATTGTCGACAGTCGGATTCGAACTGACGAACCTTGGTTCGGGTGACGTCACAGTATGCTAAGAGATGTGCCTTAACACATTCGGCCATCGCGCCTCTTATATTCCAATAGTGGCCGTAAATGAAGCCAAAATTAAATAAAAATGGAAAAATAACTTTTAATTCCATCTACTATATCTGTCATAATTACTATCAAGTTAAAGACGTACTATTGACCATCCCCAAATTCGGCAAACTTTCCTCTCTCTCTCGCCACGATATCCTTCTCTTGTTCATAGCCTCCCACCAGAGTCCACTAGTATTTAGCCTTATCACTAGTCGTGTTAGCAGCAGTCATCATGCGAGCTGATAACACGTCCACTACAACTACCCCTGGGGATGGTGCGGGATGTGACGGGAGCGGGGGTGTGCGAGCAAGGCACACTTGATCGATCCCTTGACGTTGACTCGCGCTAATGACCGTGCGTGACCTTGTGGTTAGCGGTTGTAACCGACTGTGGTTGTTGGTTAGGGTTGGTTAATAAAGCAACATAGTGGTGGGATGTGGTTGTGTGGATAGTTGAGTTATTGTTTTAATTGAGTGCTAGATGCAAATTATTGTTTTCAAATTTGGCATCGTATATCTAGTCGTCAAATGTCTTCAAATTACTTTACAGATTTTCTCTTGGTTTGTTTTCAATCAATCATAATGCAAAACAATCGAAAATTTAATGAATAAGTTGAGTAGAATAAAATGCAGTTGCCAAGTAAATGAATTAATTTTTGTATTTTTATTTTCTGCTATCAGTTTGATACAATACTATTTTATTATATTTGTCTTAGAAAATTATATTCCCAAATAACAGGAGACATCTTAGATTTTTATTTTCAAGCTCTCAATTGATTTATTTGTATCACTCGAGTAAACTAACATTAAGGTATGTCTCCCATAATGCCATAAGCGATTAACATGAGAAATAAATGTTTAACAACCCCTGCTTTACTAATTACTTTATAGGAAAATGTTTGAAATAATAGTTATATAAAATTAAATTTTGCTTCTACCTCAATTAATACATTAATTCATTTTACTCATTTTATTACTGCTAAAATTTGTTATAAATTGATATTATCTAAATAGTTAGTCACAGAACTATAACAAATGCAAACAAATTAAAACCGTTTAACAATCAGATAAATATTTTAAACTTGATTTTAATAGTAGCCAAATAAGAAAAAAGAAAGATCTAGATTGATTTAGAAGCAAAATTTAATTCCCTAAACTACCATTTGAATATTTTTTCTGAAAATAAATCAGCAAAACTTATTTTTCATTCAACTATGGAACAGTTTTAGTGGGGACAAATATAAAATAAATATATCATCACGCCTTTTACCCATTCCTGGGTGTGGCACTCTGCCGTAAGCAGATCTCGGTAAGTGATATATTTCTTCGCGTGAAGTGCGGTTACAAGCCGTCATATCACGGCCCCCAAAGATGTTAGTGGAGAGAGAGCCAAAAGGGTAGATTTAAATTAGTGAAAATTGTTTGTCGCCTGTGCAAATCGAACCAGAGTTCTTAAGATTCACTGGCCGACTCGATACCACTGAGCCTCCTACTTGGGGATAAATATAAATTATTATAAATTAGTTAAACTTGAAAAAGAAATGAGTATCTGGAAGAAAAGACCCTGATTTCGAAGTTTCCAGGTCAAACATTTTAGTTTGTAACCTTAGATATTAAATATTATTATACTCTAATTTGTAAACGTTCAATTACCCTGGACTGGTCATTTTCTTGCTATTAGACATTAGGTGGTAAACAGAAAAGTAACTACTCGAAAGAAAATAGACAGGTAATATTCGTAATATCATACTTCACTTAATAACATGTCATTTGCGTTCAAGAACTCGATCCTCGGTTACAATAAACTTTAAAGAGTCCAAGATAATTGATCAACCGATATGTGTATTACATCCCCAGAAAGGAAATTAGCCGAAACTTACGAGCCATGTCGACAATTAAAAAAAGTAAGTCTGGTTTTGTGGAGCCAATGTCGTCTAAGCACGCTATTCACCTCAAGAATAGTATTGATTAAGACTCAAAACTTGACCAATTAAGGCCATTTTATTTAGTAATTAAGTCCGATAGGTTCAGTCCAGGCCATTCCAAGCACGCGAGGCGCTGGTTACGGATACGACCGCTGGAGCGCCAGTGTCGCTGCCTCGTAAATTCGACCCGTTGCATTAGAATAATTATTTGTTTCTAGACACGAAACTCAGGCTATGTTTCCGACACAAAGGTTTTCCTTTTATTTCACTATGAATAATTAAATATTTACCGAATTTTATCAATAGCATTTTGTTATTTTTATACACGAGAAAAACTTTAATTAAACCACAAACGTTCTAGATCTTGTATCTATGGCAAAATGTCGCAAATGTGTTGAATGACGCAGTTATCTTTGTCTAGCGCGTATTTTAAATGTTACCTTTCGATACCTTAAAGACGGATTCGAAGTATTCAATGACAGGTTTCGGAATCGGTGCATTTCAAGGTGATTCGAAATGTTTTGGGTGCACTTACCTAAAACAAACAAAAGAAATTAGAAATTATATCAAACCTGAGGTAGAAAAACTTAAATAACAGATAAAGAAATATATAAAATACACTTTTGGTTAAAATTTTAGTTTATTTAATTAAAATATCGAAGTATCGGTGCACTAAACGTACACTTTCGTCAGCACAGGAAACTTAAACTAGTAAATAAATTACTGTTCAATTAATATTTAATAAAATTTCATATACATTTCGACTTTTCTGAAGTCTTCATCAAGATTTATTGATAACCGTATTTGTTTAACATATTAGAAATATATCATCACGCGTTTTCCCATTACTGGGTGTGACACTCTGCCGTCACAAATCTCGGTATGTGATATATATATTTTTACGCGTAAAGTGCGGTTACCAGCTATCAAATCAAGACCCTCAAAGATGTTAGTGGAGGGGGAGCCAACGAGGTAGTTTTAATTTGGTGAAAATTGTTTGTCGGCTTTAGGAATCAAACCTGGGTTCTCAAATCCACAGGCCAACACAATAACATTAAGCCACCTATTCCATACATAATAGTTATTAATGATATAAGGGTTAAAAGTGATATTTAATGAGGGATTGAGGAAGTTTACGGACCGAAACGATGTCGAGTGAAGCAACCCTACTTTTAACACGTATATCATACAAATGAGTATCTAAAGAGTTTATAAAACGAGTCACAGACTATAATTTTTCTACGATCGCAAAATTAAAACAACAACAAAATGTAAAGTTTTATGTAGTATTTAAAAAGCAAGGTTAAATTAAAGTGGCAGATGCAGGAAGATAAACTTCACCCCGTATTTAATCTCAGTTGTTATCTTCACGCCGTGACTAAAAAGTTTGCCGCAGCTGGTCAACATGTGATTAAGATGTTATTTAGCGCCATTGAAACCAGTACGTTAAATGGCATTTTAATAATGGGAGTAAAAAACAAATCGCAGTATGAATGTTGATAAAAAGGCAACTAATTTAATTTAAAAAAATTTAAATAAGCACTTGGCTAAGTCTCACAAAATTCAGCCTCCAAGTCACTTTACGAGGGCATCGTCAGAGGCTGGCCAGCACAGTTAGTAAGCATAGACGCGTTTCGCTCTTATTAGAGCTCATCAGTGTGGTATAACCCACTTCTTCACCTAGAACAAAGTTCACGTGTAGAAGCTGGTGACGACGAACTGTGCCAGCAGAGAATAAGATCTCTAACAAACGGTAAGATGACAGGAGAAGTTCTGTGGAACAGCCCATGCCATCTACCGAAAAAAGGAAAAGCTACGCAATAGCACTTTAAATAACAATAAAGACAAAATTAATTGTCAACCATACACTTGGTGAAACTAGGTTTAATAAAAAATATTAAATAAACACTTGGCTAAGTCTCACACCAGCTTCTTCACGTGAACTTTGTTCTAGGTGAAGAAGTGGGTTATACCATGCTGATGAACTCTAATAAGAGCGAAACGCGTCTATGGTTACTAACAGTGCTGGCCAGCCTCTGACAATGCCTTCATAAGGTGACTTGGAGGCTGAATTTTGTGAGACTTAGCCAAGTGTTTATTTTATATTTTTTATTAAACCTAGTTTCACCAAGAGTATGGATTACAATTAAGAAATCTGTTAATTGTATACTACAAAAACATTGTTTCTATAATATAAAAGAATATGTAGATTGCGTTGAATTATAATCTTAAAAACTATGTACAATTTTATCTATTACGTTTTTTTTTTGTTATTGTTGACTTGGTGATGCATTTTTGTAATGTCTTAAACTTGAGAATAAATTATTATTATTATTAATTTTGTCTTTGTTGTAATTTAATTTTTCTTTTGGAATTTTTTTCCAGTATTCCAGTTTGTATCAATATTTATAATATAAGTGTAACCGAAGTCCAATTTAAAGTTGCATCACTCTACATATCTCTCAAACCCAAACATTTTGCCTTTAAACCGGGTAGTAGCAACAAATCCATTAGCTGCTCTCTTGGCAGAATCAGGTAGTGAAATCAATGCCCAAGTTTCGACAGCTGAAGTCTGTTAACCACGCAAGTGAACTTGGTAATTAGTTAGTCGGTTAACACTTGTTACATAGCTGCACGCGGTACCACTACCGTTGCTTCGAGTTCCACTGCACAGATCAAACACAATGCAAACAGTCAATATTCAAACGCACATCAGAATGGTGATATTCTGAGAGCATCACTTGCAGAAATGGAGTTCTGCACTACGTCAAAGATGTTGTGATTATATTCAGATAGATTAACAATACGATACAGAGGTGCAAACAGTGGGAGAAAACATGGCTTTACACTAAAATCAAATAGAATAACATTTATAGTTTGAGCTTTGTACAACAGGAACTTAATTCTAATTGCAGTACAGGAGTTCTTACAGTTTATAATGGACTACGATTTAATCGAATATAGTCGAATTTCTTAGGCATATATTAAAGATTATACCGTCTTTTCACTATTTTTAATCTCAAATTTGAGTGACTCTTTCTTGAAAACTAAAAGAGATATTAAAATGCAGATTGTACCAAAGTATTTCTTGTACTCCAGGTAACTTATACCTTAATTTTAAGTACAACCAAATTAATTAGATCACGAGAATAACATTTTAATCTTTTTTATTTTCGAAATATGGACTTTCAAAGTTGAGATATTTTAAAAGAGAATAATCACAGTAACTTGTAAACTAAAAGAGATATGAAGATGAGCTTAACGGCATTCGACTTCTTGTAATCTGAGTTTTTTTAAATTTTTTTTTCAATAGGTTCAATTAGTTAAACGAAGCATTTGCAAGCATACCTACAAACATATGATATATTTATTTCGTTTACGAGTATATACTGTCTTACTCCTGAAATTTGGAACCCTGAAGCAAACGCTTCATGAATTTCAGGGTAAAACCGTTTACGGATAGAACAAAAATGTATGTGCGAAATAAATGATCTTATACGAAATGAATTATATACAAAAAAATGTGATTCAAACGACAGTGCTATGCCAGGATAAGAATGTTTCTCAGAGATTAATTGCAGCACAAATCTAATTAACATTTCAAGAAGAGACAATGAGCTAAATTCAGCATTTGTCTTTAGCTTAGAGATCGTCTCTGGTAACCATGGTAACATTTTGCATGTTTTTCTGATTAATTTATCGTTGCATATATTTTTCTTCATATTATTTTTTTTATAGCCTGTTTTTACAAACAAACTAATTTACTTCCAAAGTGAGTAAAATTTATTCATTCAAATGACAGAAATATTATATACGCCATAAAATAAATACAAAAGATTCGAATTTGTTTATAGTTAATGGGGTAAATGGCTCAGTGGTATCGAGTCGGCCTGTGGATTTGAGATCCCGGATTCGATTTTCACTGCTGATAAACAATTTAATCTATCCTTGTGACTTCCCCACCACTAACATCGTTAGGTGTCGTGATTTAACGGCTGGTAAATGCAGTTTACGCGAAGAAATGTATCACTTACTGAGCTTTACTACGGTTGAGTGCCACACCCAGTATGGGTAAAAGGCGTTATGATATATTTATTTATTTGATCATTTAAATACATTAACAGGTCCATTTATTGTAACCTTAATAAAACCAGGTATTACAGAAGTTTCTTTATTTCTATGGCACACTGGTCGAAGAGCGTCGATGAGCATCGATGAGCTCTTCGATGAAACAACAGAACGCATCCGTCATCGACGAAAATTAGAGGCTCCTCTATTTCCATCGATGAAACGTACGTATCTCATTTCACTCGTATCTTTTGTGTCTCATTTCACGTTAGCATATTTTTGAAATTTAGTTTTTCTTTCTCAACTTTAGAAGCTTTTATTGTTTGTCAATGAAGGGCGCGTTCTGTTGTTTCATCGAAGAGCTCATCGATGCTCATCGACCAGTGTGCCATAGGCATTAGATGGAATGAATTGGTCTCGACGTGATTGAATCCGGCAACTTCTAAACTGCAGTAACTAATTGATCCCACAAACCTTAACATGCAAGTAACTACGCAAAAAGCGTCAATCTCTCGCATGTCCACTCCGACATCTCCTTACGCTTCTTCGTCGATCCCGCTTGAAAATTAATTCCGGCATCGCGATGCGGTGTATTCAGACGTAAATGAAGATAAATAGTGGGCAGCGCGGCGCAACAAAAGCTTTCATGAACGTGTGGTCGTATGATTTTGACGTTTACAGAGTTCCTGCGCAGCGGCAACGCTTGAATTATGTTGACCGGAGCAAGAAACCGAACACTGTAACTGGGACCGCGGTCGCAGAGTGCTGACAGGACCGGACTTGGGAAAGTTGCGATGGAAACTTGCTACTTATTTTAATTATGATGTATGGAGATTGTTACTTACTTTATTAAATATTCCGGGTTAATAAAATAAAAATATCTGATGTGTGATGAATTTCTTCGCGTGTAATGCAATTACCAGTCGTCAAATCAAGCCCTCTCAAAGATGTTTGTGGAAGGGAAGCCACAGGGAACATTTTAATGTAGTGAAAACTGTTTGTCATTCATAGGAATCGAACCCAGCTTCTCAAGTCCACAGTCCGACTCGATATCTTTTAGTCACCTACTTACCTCATTAATAATGAAGAATTAAAAACAGTTTTAATGAATATACACTTTTACACATTACTGAGCGTGGTACCCTGTTGTAGCAGATCTCAGTACAAAATATATTTTGTCGAAGAAAAATTATAGTATGTGACTTGTTTTATAAACTCGGTATTTATACATTCACTTTTCTTTACTCAGCTCGTGTCAAAAAAATATCCTAACTCAAAACACGTTTATAAAAATTGTTATATAATATAATAAAATAACTTCCGTATTTGGTATAATGGGGTCGGTGGCTCAGTGGTATCGAGTCGGCCTGTGCATCTTGAGAACCCTGGTTCGATCCCCACAGCCGACAAACAATTTTCACCAATTTAAATCTACTCCTGTGGCTCTCCCTCCACTAGAATCTTTGAGGGCCGTAATTTGACGGCTGGTAACCACACTTCACGCGAAAAAATAAATCACGTACCGAGATCTGGTTAGGTAGAGTACCACACACAGTAATGGGTAAAAGGAGTGATGATATATTTATTTTTATTTTATATTGTTCAATGTTCAACGTTTTTAATTTGTTCATTGAAAAATGTTTGAAATAAAAGTTACTAAGTCTTCGATTACTTTGGCAGCAAAATTTATCTTATTTCAAATATCTCAAGTATTTTACAAGTTCACTAATATAGTCTAAGTCTAATTGGGACAACATTAGAGATAATGAAAGCAATAATAAAATAATCATTAATTTTATCTAAGTTTATTTAATTTTTAATTGATTGTACCTACTAAAATATCATGAATTACAGTTCATTAGTAAGTTCAGATATTGACCTAACAAAACAAATGTTTCAGTCTAGCATTTAAGTACAGTAATTTACAAAAGATAGCAATAATTTCGTTGAAATGCATTAGCCAAATACTGTTGCTCGTACTGTTATGAGTAGAGGTCGTTAGAGAAAAGTCAAATATCCCTGACCTTGCCCTCTCAAGATATGATATGTAACGTTAGTATTTACGACACCTAAGTCCTTTAACAGCCATTCAACACGCTTTCAGATACAGCGAGAGCGATTATCAGCCACGTAAAATACTTTTTCTAACCGTTCTCCAACACGCAAATATCCAACCATCGTAAAATCTCAAATTTATTTCATCTTGCGGAATAATTCTCCTGAGTACGTGCCACGGGGCAAAAACTACCCTTTCTAACAGGGATGAAATACAAGGCAAGAAACCAGCGAGCGTGAAGGATGGGCCAAGCAGACAGACACAACTGAATGTGACAACGTTGGAGAGAGAATCTCTACCTATATTCAGACTCATGGCTTGTGTTAACTGTTCGTGTGTTTGTATCTAAAGATGCTATGCAATGATAATAAGTGCTGAGTTTACTCTAACTACTATATGCTAATATTAAATACACAAGCAGAGAAATTTCATGAGTTTAAGGTGCTAATATAAAGGAAAACTGTTTCGTAACTATGACAATGCAACAATAAACGAAATACTACTGCTGTTTTCTTAGGAAATATTAAAAATAATACAAAACACAATTATAATTTCAGTGTAGTTGCATTGAACGAAAAATTCTGATTAAAGACATTTTTAAATAGCATAAAAAATTATGGCAAAATTGTCCTCCAGATAAATATGGCGCTAAATATAACACCATAAAATTGGTACAGCGCCGTTACTGTTACAAGTTTTTATGCTATGTAAACATATTTTCAAATTAATGTTACATAACATAATAGCTACATGCCTGGTAATAACCAAAAATAAAAAAATAAATATATAGCGAAGAAAAATAAAATTCTCTCCATTTGAACTGAAAAACAACGGTATATTTTAACATTAGTGATAAACTTATCTAAATTTCAAATTTATTTCTGAAAATTTGATTTTCTGTTATATAGTAGTACAATATCAGTATCAATCTTCCCTCAGGTGCTATATATCTCTCGTTTTCGACTCAAGAAATGATGCAGCCCTTTCGGGAAGAAATGTCTCACTTACTTCTCTTGATATACAAATAACTATTTAAAATTCCAATAATACTTTTAATGACTGGTGTTATATTGGACAAATTAATTTGCTTCCAAAATAAATAAAATGTATTCATTCAAATAATACTCGAACTTTTGACAGTAATGTTATAACATAAATAAACAAAATTATGGGGTAGGTGGCTCAGTGGTATCGAGTCGGCCTGTGGATCTTGAGAACCCTGGTTCGATCCCCACACCAGACAAACAATTTTCACCAATTTAAAAAATCTACCCCTGTGGCTCCTCCACCACTAATATCTTTGGAGGCCGTGATTTGACGGCTGGTAACCGCACTTCACGCGAAAAAAATATATCACTTACCGAGATCTGCTTAAGCAGAGTGCCACACCCAGTGATGGGTAAAAGGCGTGATGATATATTTATTTATTTATTTATTTATAAACAAAATTGATTCGAATTTGTTAACTTTTATTTATTTACTATGGAGGAAATAGATAGTTTTGTATTAAGTGCGCAAAATGAGTGGTTTTTTTGCGCCAAAAATCAAGAATTTTGTCCACGAAATACAATCAAAATTTATTCTACAACAGTAAATAAAAAATAATACAATAATTATTGATTTATTTAAGTAAATTGAAGGAAAACAATCTACAATAATACTAATTTGATACTATTGAAACCTGTCACAAAATAATTTGGGAACGTGCGCAAGATACTCATTTTGCGCACTAGAATACGATTAAGTGCGCAAAATGAGTATTTTGCGCACTAGGCTGCGTACTTCGCGTATTGATATTAGTGAAAAAAATTAACATTTTTTTACAATTGTAGGAAAATTTATTTTATTCTTTAATAGTATCCTGGGCTACAAACAAAGTAGAAAAGTATCTTTGATTCTTTTAAACTATTGCAACTCTCGCCTTCAGCTTGCGTTACTTTACAGTTCTCGACTTTTACTTTACGCTCTTGAAACCACAAAATTATGTATATTTTGACATGTTGATAGATTACAGTGCATTATAGTTAGGCTACAGTTTATAATAGTGGAATGCGATCCACTCAAACACAATTAAAATAATAGGTGAAGAAGTGGGTAATACCATACTGATGAGCTCTAATAAGAGCGAAACGCGTCTATGGTTACTAACTGTGCTGGCTAGCCTCTGACGATGCCCTCATAAGGTGACTTGGAGGCTGAATTTTGTGAAACTTAGCCAAGTGTTTATTTTATAACAACAAAGACAAAATTAATTGTCATCCAACACTTGGTGAAACAAGGTTTAATAAAAAATATAAAGTAAACACTTGGCTATGTTTCACAAAATTCAGCCTCCAAGTCACCTTATGAGGGCATCGTCAGAGGCTGGCCAGCACAGTTAGTAACCATAGACGCGTTTCGCTCTTATTAGAGGTCATCAGTATGGTATAACTCACTTCTTCACCTAGAACAAAGTTCATGTGAAGAAGCTGGTGACGAAGAACTGTGCCAGCAGAGAATAAGATCTCTAACAAACTGGTAAGATGACATGAGAAGTTCTGTGGAACTGGTCATGCCATCTACCGAAAAAAGGGAAAGCTACGCAATAGCAATTTAAATAACAACAAAGACAAAATTAATTGTCATCGAACACTTGGTGAAACAAGGTTTAATAAAAAATATGACTTGGAGGCTGAATTTTGTGAAACAGCCAAGTGTTTACTTTATATTTTTTTATTAAACCTAGTTTCACCAAGTGTATGGACGACAATTTATTTTGTCTTTGTTGTTATTTCTGGATATAAGTTGAAGTCTTGTTAGAAAGACTTAAGTTCAGTGAGCTGCGACCATCATATATTAAAATATTGCTCTAGAATGTATTTGATAATAGTGACTTATAAGTTAAAACGCAGGTCTTGGTCGTGTATTCACGAGTGTAATAATCATTCAGTATTTATTTGATTCGTTTAAGGTTTTACGAGCTGTTGAGTACCACTCTTACTGCGAATTCCTGTAATTGCTGTTAGAGCCATTCTGTTTTCTTATAGTGCCGAGCACGAAATAGGAAGTTTTATATTTTAATGGTCTTGTAGAGTATGAGGACATATCGCGTTACGGCCATATGCTATAATTGGATTCTAGCTAGTTGCTGGATATATCACAGCTTTAGTTGTTCCTCGCTGCTACTACAAGATCGTTTAATTGTATCTGGCTGTAATGTGTTATTATAATGATTTTAGCGTTGTTCCAGATTTCTACTCGAGTTCTACGAGAATTTTAATCTCCTCATAAAGGTATTTGGTTTACTAAAGTTCTACTCTAATTTCATTTCTAAATATTTAATCATGGTTTATTTTGTTTACGATCCTGCATTTCACAAATAAATATAAATAATAATAATAATAATAATAATATTATTTATTGACGTTCATGTCATAGGCGAGGTTCAGCCAAGGCTGCTCTTCCACCTAATCCGTGTACATAACACTACAAAATAATATAGCATATAAACTGTCAAATAATAATTACAAAGTCATTATGAAACATAGACAAAAAGAAGTAGAGAAATCAGTGTACTCTTTACAATTAATTTAAGTGTACATCTTAAATCTACAAATAACAAAGGAAATTGTCACCTTACATAAGTGTATTTTTAATACAAATTTTTAACAAAGGTTTTAAACGAATTAAACGATAAAGACTTCGATGAACTAGAAATATTGTTATACAAATACATATATCATCACGCCTTTTACCCATCACTAGGTGTGGCACTCTGTCTAAGCAGATCTCGGTAAGTGATATATTTCTTCCCATGAAGTACGGTTACCAGCCGTCAAAACACGGCCTCCAAAGATATTCGTGGTGGAGGAGCCACAGGGATAGATTTTTTTAAATTGGTGAAAACTGTTTGTCGGCTGTGGGGATCGAACCAGGGTTCTCAAGATCCACGGCCGACTCGATACCACTGAGCCACCTACCCCATTTTGCATTTTGCTAGAGATGGGCGAATATCATCCGCGAATAGTCGAATGCCGCGAATATTGACATTATTCGATATTCGAGATTTTCGAATATTAACGTCAGTATAGTGAACATTCGGATACCTCGAATATCGCGCCATATGTTGACCTCAATTTTTGACTATGTTTTTCTTTATCATTTGTACATAAACTTAAAGCTATTACAATACTTTGAAGTTATTAATAACAAAGACATTTTGTTTCAAACTCATGAAGAGTTACCATATTTCAAATTTGTTTTTCGCCAACATCAGCCCGTACGTTTCACCTTAAATTTGAAATTTTCGTCTTTTTCTTTTTTGTTTTAATTTTATTTTATCTTAACAATTTCATTCAAATAATGAAAAGGACATAATTAAATAATTAATAATAACAAATAAATTAACTTTTAGGAGTATTCGAGTACCTCGAATATTCGAGATCTGATTAATATTCGTATTCGATATTCGAATTCGAGAAATTTGATATTCGCCCATCTCTACATTTTGCATTTCATATGCAAAAAATATCATCAAATATTGCCGAGATTTGCTACGGCAGGATGCCACATCCAGTAATGGGTGAAAAGCATGATGATGTACATATACAGGATGTAACAGCGAAACCAACCACCGCCTATATTTTCTTTATTATTATAGTTACAAAAATATATTATAAGGCAAATTTGTAGAAGACCAAAAGGGACATCTGCTTAAAGAATAAAATAATTTTTTAAACCAGTGGTTCTCAAGTTACAACACAAAGTTATTTTTTTTTCAAATACGTATTTTTTTCTGAATTCAACCATGTGACCGTTCTACATCCTTACATAATAAAAATATTGAGAAAAATTCAATTGAAATTTAAATTCTTTTTAATTTTTAATATTAATGTGCAGTAAGGTATGGATGAAAAACAAAAACAAAAGAACAAAATTTGGCTGCTATCAAGTAATAATAATTGTTGTAAATTGTTATTCTTTGTGTGTTTACTATTTTGTTCTTTTGTTTTTCATCCATAGCTTACTGCACATTAACATTAAAAATAAAAAAATATTTAAATTTCAATTGAATTTTTCTCAATATTATTATTATTATAGGATGTAGAATGGTCACATGGTTGAATTCAGAAAAAATACTCTATCAAATACGCCTAAAAAATATGTATAATCCCATTTGAAAAAATATAACTTTGAGTTGTAACTTGAGAACCACTGGTTTAAAAAAATATTTTATCCTTTAACCAGATGTCCCCCTTGGTCTTCTACAAATTTGCTTTATAATATTTTTTTGTAACTATAATAATAAAGAAAATATAGGCGGTGGTTGGTTTCGCTGTTACACCCTGTATATATTTATTTTATTCATAGTAACTGTATAATTGGTAACAATTTTTTCTTGTATAAATTCTGGCTTTGGTAATTAATAGGATAGTGTGTTTATTCAGTAATAGCACTTTGTGTACCGAAATATTCAAATGTATGTAATGTTCAACCATTTGCGACTAATAAACGCAGCGTAAAATTTTATGTGTGTAACTACGAATTTGGGCGAAAATGAAATTAAATTAGTTTATGCAATGTTTGATGTTGTTGATTTCGCCGGGAATAAATTCCAAAACTGTTTCCAATTCGTCCGTTAAAATTCCAGAAGGTAAAGCGAGGATTGCTGTCATTTCATCGACAAACGCTTTTCGTGCCATCCCTCTTGTTTACCCAAGCGAGATCTTTGTTATTTGCAGCGGATTCCTCGGATTCTAAATTGCTATTTGTTGTTCTTTGCGTCGTTATTGTCCATCTCTTTCCTGCTGAGATGTCTCTGTTTGATTATAGCTCAGTAATGAAATTTGATATAAAGAAGAATTTTAGTAATTATGCTCACGTTACAGCCATTTTATGTTCATTCAGATTCGCAATTTCTTCTGGATTATGTTTCAGTTTCGTTGGATATCTGATATTTTAATACTTCTTTACAATCTTAATGTCTGACAATTCATGAAAAGATATTCACACTAATTGAAATGCTATATTTAGTCAGTCTTAGCCCACTGGATTGAGTTTACGAGTTTAAATCTTCCGAACTTCAATTTAAACTCTAAAAATACAATTGTATCCGGGTAATATGGGGTGTCCACTATAAACTGTAGGTCACTTGTACTACAATTAGGATTAAGTTTCTATTGTACATATTAGGGTCATGACAAAAAACTAAATCGGTGGAGTGAAACACAAAATTTAAAAATAAAATAAATAAATATGTCATCACGCCTTTTGCCCATTACTGGGTGTGGCACTCTGCCGAAGCAGATCTCGGTAAGTGATATATTTCTTCGCGTAAAGTGCGGTTTCCAGCCATCAAATCACGGCCCCCAAAGATGTAAGTGGAGAGCGAGCCACAGGAGTAGTTCTAATTTGGTGAAAATTGTTTGTCGGCTGTGGCGATTGAACCAGGGTTCTCAAGATCCACAGGCCGAGTCGATACTACTGAGCCACCCACCTTATTAAATAAAATAGTAAAAAATTTATAAAAAATTTAACCAATATAACAACACTTTGATGATCGGGATATCAGTCTAATATATTTTGAAACGGTTACACTTTCCTACGTTTCGGCGATAACTATCGCCTTCCTCAGGGATCTACAGGTTATTAAGAGGAACTTATTATTTAAATAACACAGCAACAAAATACAAAAAAACTTACATGTAACGTCTAGTCATAAGTATAAACAAAATGTTTAAAAAAACAGAACATAATATCAGAAATTTAAAAAATAAATAAATATTTAATTAAAAAGGTTTAAAAATTACACAACTCTTAACATTAACAAATAAAACACATTGAAAGGAACATTACAAAAAATCATTTACACAGTTTTAAATCTAGTCACAGAATGAGAAACAAAAAATCCCATGTGGACACCACATGACTTCCTTGTACGCGTATTAAACTATAGATATTTTTTACATAGCTCATATTTGACATTAAATCTTTTATTTTTTATTCTAATCCATAGCAAACTTAATTTTTTTAAAAGAACAAAAAATATAATATTTAAATTTAGATATCTCGTTTATGCAAAAAGCTAATTTAAACATTCTTAATGTGCTAGACTCAGAATTTAATTCTCTAAAACTTTTATTTGCAGCATTTATTTCTATTATTAAAATAATACCATTTTCTTCAAGGAAAACTGTTAACAGTTGCATGTAATGTGTCACGTCCGGTTAGTCTATTTTAACCAAAATCTATTATGTTATTTCCATTGATATAGTAAACTTATATACCAAATTTGGAAAGTTTTAAATTATATTTGAATATAGTTTTTCATGAAAATCTATTATAGGCTTCAAGTAAAGTACCACTTCCGGTAGTTGTATAATGACCAAAAATGGAGGTGCACAACTAGATGTTATAACAGTCCTAAATATAAAATTTGAATTTTCTACGGCTTACCGTTTTTGAGTTATGTGAGATACATACGTACGTACGTACGTACGTACATACGTACATACGTACGTACAGACGGCATGACGAAATTAGTCAAAATGGATTCAGGGAGGGCCAAAATACCTATTTCCGTTGAAATCTGAGAACCGAAAATTTTCGCGATTACAATACTTCCTTTACTTCGTACAAGGAAGTAAAAATGACTGATATCCCGATCATCAAAGTGTTGTCATTACTCAAACAGTCGATCATCGTATTTACTCTACTTAATCAATATACTTGAAGACTTTTTGTTGATTACCATATATAACATAAAGGCGAATATTTTTCCTCAGATCACAAACAACTCTCAAATCAAATAAAGACTTGACAATACAACTACGTCCGAATATAAATCAAATTTATGCGTAACAAAACTTGTAATAATTCCGCTAATATAAAATAAGAAACCCCTAAAAACTCCCTAACAAAGAAAAAAACCAATGTGACCAACTTCTCATTAAAATTCCACAGAATATTGTGAAAACAAATTGGAAAAACAAAGTTTTCAGTGTGAACGCATGCGAATAATAAGTACACAGTTCTCAAATAATATAACTCTGGTGGTTCTTTCGAACCAGTGGTCGGCTAGCGACCAGTAACTGGATGGTGGTGGGGATTTCCGGGGTTCCGGAGGATTCCGGGAGTGCCCACAGCGGTAATTAACCAGAGACAAGGCCGAGCGTGCAGTCCGGAGGGAAGAGAGCTTCAAGGCATGAAACCGGAACAAGAGCTTGACAGAGTTTATTTCGTGAGGAATGGAAATTGTAAATATAGGATAATGTATTTAGAAATGGGCATATGTGTGATGAGTGTGTCATTGAGGAGAGTAAATGGTCAGTGATTAACGGTAGGTTATCTCATCGAATGATGAATTATATATTTTTTTATTAATTTGAAATCAGTGAAATTTATAACAAATCTCTGGCTTGCTGGAAGCAAATTTTATTCATAATTTGTTCGTTAAAGTACGATAGAACATTTATAAGATAACTATATTAAACAATTGGCATCGCATATTTTCAACTATCAAAGTTTCTAAAATATATTTCCTACTAAAAATACAATCAATTATAATTTTATTAATTTCCAAAACATAGAAACTAATATTAGTTTATTGATTTAGATGCAAAATTTTATTTCATGTATTTTTGTCTAAAATGATTTGAAAGGAAAGCGCACGGAAAAGCTGTTTCCCAATGTTAAATAAACACTTATGACCCGCTTGTTGTAACACATCCAATATAAATAAGTATTAGAAAAAAACGTACCAAATAAAATCTATGAACAATTTTTTGTAACATTTCTTTTATACTTCAGTAATTGTTTCTAAATTAATTTTGACAGTTTGAAATAAGCCCAGCTAAATATCAAGATATATTAATTATTTATTTTTTACGTATTGGTCTGGATACTATCTTTAAAATGTCGCTCAAGATTAAAGGAGATAGTTCTAGTGAATCGATAGAAGTCACGAAAGTAGATAAGATGATAAAATGGTAGTAAATTACTTTAAATGTCTGACATGGTCTTAAAAGTCTTACACTAGGCATTAAATTAAATAGGTGATTTCGACTAACAGATCAATATAATTTAAGAGAACGTTTTTTACAACTCCAGTTTTTTCCCATGCTTAGAATTTAATAATTTGTAAGTTACATGAAAGTATAGTTAATGGTTGGACACAACTTTTTTCTTTATTTCTCTTTAACTAATCTTGTTTTCATCTAGAATTCTCTTAATAAACATTTAATTTTTCCAATTTTCTACTTGTATAACTGGGTAAACAAAGGAAAAATTCCCTAGGCAACAGAGTAAAGCAGACAACAAACAAGATCGAATAAGAACCATCGCAACTTCGCAGCAGCACTATCTCCAGAGCGACATTCAGCCAAGCAGCAGAAAGCAAGTAACCACAGACTTGTTATAATTGCAACATCATCCACAGGCCGTCAGGACACAATGCACATCCTTTCTCCCACTCTCCCGGCAAGAAGAGATCCCTCTCTCTCTCTCTCTCTTTCTATCTCTCCTGTCGACGACACACTTTCCCAGGGAAGAGCAGGATAGTTTTGTCCACGATATGAATCTTTTCTAAACTGCGATTCAATAAAATAATAATATACAAATACATCTTGTATCCATTACTGGGTTTGGTATTCTGTTACAGTAGATATTTAAAGTGTGATTACTAATCGTAAAATCACGGGTCTCAATAGATGTTAGTTGTCGAGTAGCCACAGAGGAAATTTTAATGTGGTGTTTATATAGAAAAAAACTCAATTGTTCAAATGAAAAATGGATTAACGATAGATATCTTGTATTTTAAGAACGTTTGACAGCAAAAAAATAAAGATAGTTAACTGCGTTACGAAATTAGAATCTGGAGATCCCGAGTTCGAATTTCACTCAAGCTAAGAATTATAATAATCTAACACATTGGCGGAGGGTGAGACCGGACCCTGTACTGTAATTGAGATTCATAAATAAATAAATAAATAAACTACTCTTTAATCATATTTTATTATTAAAATTAATTGATCTTATTAACGTTAAATTATCTCGCCTAATACTCGAGCATTTTATTTATTGCAGATAACTTTCAGTTTGACAATTCAACCTTGTTGCCTCACAGCAAGTTGACTTCGAAAAACTATTTAAAAATAAAACCACTCCACTTACGTGTCGTAATAATATTAAAACAATTTTTTAATTGTTAAATTTTTATTCGGAAATGTAAAAAGCTCTAGTGTAATTATAGTCGAAAAAGAAAGTCTAATAAAATAGTCACAAAAACTATTTTTCTACTTCCGTTAGGAAATAGACGTTTTATTTCACTTATTTGAGTTAGGTAATGAACTGCATTATTTAACTAGTGAAATAATGAGGTAACATAGCAACAGATATCTTCGTAGACGAATTCTGATGTTATTCTTTTATTTTTTGAATTTATAACTGTCATAAATATGTCAAAATTTCATAATTTCAAAAACGCTCTTTCGTATTTATTAGAACGGAAGTAGAAAAAAATTGTATGAAACTAGTAAGGAAATAGGTTATTACCTTACTTACGTGTTTACATAATTCGGCTACGCCTCGTTCTGCAAATTTCACATGCGTAAGGTAATAACCTACAATGCATCAAAAAAATGTCTTTCTTCAGGAAATGAAACAGCATTTCCCAGAAGAAATAACTCTTCAAATACTCATCAAATAATTTTGCAGATATAACAAAAAAGTAACTGAAATATTTATTTAAGATCGTACAAGAAAAAAATTCATGTCCAAAACAGGAGTACAGACTAAAATAGTACGTAACTCTTTCTGTCTCTTCCCATACGTAGACTTAACGCAATAATTCCTTGACGTAGGTAGAAAAATAAACACTCTGGGGTACCTGAGCTCTGTACACTGCTGTCGAGTGTGTGAACAAGACATGAATGTTGAAAAGATACATACGTGGCCTAACATGCTTCGCAAACAAGGCGCCATTATCGCGAGGGCTATGGAGCTGGCGTCACCCTTCATGATGCGTTGGTTTTTTTGGTAAATATTTTTTGCGGGTGTGTGTTGGAATATTTAGGGCGTGTTTTACATATTGGATTTTGTAACGTTTAAAGTGAATATGTTTTACATGTTTTGAATAATCTACCTATATTATATTGCAGGGTTTTGCATTTCTTACGTGCACACATGAATATTGAATCGAGTTTCTTTTCAATACTATATTTATACAAGAATTTTCATTTAATATATATTTAAATAGAGTACTTATAATTTCACTGCCTACCTACACCGCTTTCAATTATATTATTATGAGGATACGGCAAAGGGAATTAATGTTATATTTTCGTAAATGGAAAAGAATATTTCCTAAGTTAACATCTTTAATATGGCAAACCAAGAGTATCTATCAATAAAATCATCATCTGTGGCGCTACAGCCCAGATCGGGCCTGGGCCTACCGGACACACCGAACCACAATTTTTATACTGCCGTAATACCGGTCTTCGTAGTCAAATGCTACATTATTTAAGACGTATAAGTGACTAGCTTATAGCGCCCGAGTGTGATAAATACATGTATTTTATATTTTACGACAAATCACACATTGTCGACAGGCGGATTCGAACTGACGAACCTTGGTTCGAATAACGTCACAGTATGTTATCAATAAAATAACTTCTTTTATTTCACAGCCTACCTGAAGATTTATCTCAAAACAGCAGCACAAGCTATTATTGGAATCAGTAGATTAAAATAGTAATAAAACTATAATACATTTTGGGGACAGGTAACCAGAATAACAATTGACTGATTTAATCAATTTTAAAGATAATTTATATGTTACTCTGTACAATAAAAGTTTTGTCCCAATTATAGGTTCGGAAAAATAAATAAATAAAAATATATCATCACGTCTTTTACCCATTACTTGGTGTAGCACTCTGTGATAGCAGATGAGAAATGCGGTTACCAGCCTTCAAAACGAGACCTCCAAAGATGTTAGTGGAGGGAGAGCCACAAGGATAGATTTAATTTGATGAAAATTGTTTGTCGGCTGTGGGAATCGAACCAGAGTTCTCAAGATCCACAAGCCGACTCGATACTACTGAGCCACCACCTACCTACCTCATACCCTATAGGAAAAATACTGCTTATAATAGAATCTGAGTCATTCAAAGAGAAATGAACTTGTGCTTCTTGTTTCTAAGATGCAAGTTTTATTCACTGATTACAACTTTCTGTATATTTATTAAAAAATATAATAAAACAAACAAAACAAACGTAACAAACAATGCACTTAAAATTACAGTTTTTACAAAAGCTATAATGGACTAATGGATATTTTATACCCGTAAATGAAGGAGCAGTCAAGTATTTCATATTATTCCCTCAAGCATATGAGAAATCAATGGAGTCCTCCATTATAGTTTCAAACTAATAAATTTGTTACTTGTATTGAGACCAGATCCAAAAACATCTTACTAGAGCCAATCAAAGTTTCAAACATATTGGTTATTAAATATTTCAGGTTTCAATGTCATCATAAATATTATTTAAAACTTTCTAGAACTGTATATTGTTTTCAATGTAAATGAGGTTTAAAAAACAATAAAATGAAAGTAGTGGAAGACTTAACTCTTTTACTAGAATAAAGAAAAAGTTAGTAGTATATTTAGACATCACACTGTCGTGTGCGTAAATTACTGGATGTTAATTGTATACGGAAGTCGATAAATCATCGCGAAAAGATATTTGTGGAATGATGCAAGAGAATTAAAAGCAATTTGCGAAGCCCGATGAAGGGTTGCAGTGATAATTCAAATCTAAAATTGCAGCGAGATTAAAATGCAAAGATAATAAATTCCACCAATAGCCTTTCAAGAGCTTCTAGTTATTTCCGATCCTGCTACCCATCCGTGAATAAATCAGCAATAATTACAGGAAAACACAAGAATCAAATAACCTAAATCATCGATAAGCACAAAGCCTATTGATCTCTCTGACCCAGTTGCATCTTGCAATTCAAATGCTCCGCAATGCAGACCGACAACAATGGATCGACTGAGGGTGAATCCTGAATTCTGCCATTGGTCTTATAGAGGTGCTGAAGTTCACTCGGCCTTTCTGCGCGCCGATTCATATTTCCTTTCGCCGAACTTCGAGTATGAAATCTATAAAGAAGTTTTGTTACCGCGCAGAGACACTGGATTCTATTGTAAATCGTGTTCCTCTGCAAATATTTATTTATGGAACAAATCTTGTATTTGCAGATTTACGCGATTGACTCTGACAGCAAACTTGTTTTACAAACAAAGATGGCTTCGCACTTTCTTCAACGCTATTTCATAAATTTTAAGAAAATTTATAACAAAAGAGCAATTTGGTCTCTAATCTATTTAATAAATGAAAAAGAAACCAATTTTTATTGAATCTTTCAGTTTGACAATTCTACTTTGTTACCTGACAGCACGTTGACTCGAAAAACGATTTCAAAATAAAACCACTTCACTTACGGTGTCGTAATAATATTAAAACAGTTTTCTAATTGTAAAATTTTTATTCGCAAATGTAAAAAGTTCTAGTATAATTATAGTCGAAAAAAATTCTAATAAAATAGTGACAAAATATATATGTACACTGTATCAAGAAAATGTCTTTCTTCAGGAAATGAAACAGCATCTTCCAGAAGAAATGTATTACTGTCTTCCCTTAGTAAACAAATACTCTTCAAATAGTTTTGCAGATATAACAAAAAAGTGACTGAAACATTCGTGTCTGAAATATTTATTTAAGCAACAACAAAGACAAAATTAATTGTCATCCATACACTTGGTGAAACTAGGTTTAATAAAAAATATAAAATAAACACTTGGCTAAGTCTCACAAAATTCTTCGTCACACAGCTTCTTCACGTGAACTTTGTTCTAGGTGAAGAAGTGGGTTATACCATACTGATAAGCTCTAATAAGATCGAAACGTGTCTATGGTTACTAACTGTGCTGGCCAGCCTCTGACGATGCCCTCATAAGGTGTCTTGTAGGCTGAATTTTGTGAGACTTAGCCAAGTGTTTATTTTATATTTTTTATTTATTTAAGCACCTTGAAATTTTATTATTAATTTTTTTTCATAAAAATTTGTGAATAAAAGTCTGTGTGTGCAATATAATATAATAATATGGTGTCTTTTAAATCTGTAAGATTAATGTCCTGTTAAGATGTTTAACAGACATGATATTTTTATATAAATTATTTAATAATATGTTGTACTCCAATTGCATAATATCATTCTTTAATATCTATATTCCATATAAAATAACTAGACCAAAAAATATTTTTCTACTTCCCTTAACAAATACAAATAATTTTAAAAACTCACCGTCAAACAGAATTTTGTATACTTATGAAACTAAGTTTAGTCATATTGATTTGTTCCACCTTTCACTCAATAGCTTTAAAAAGGCTGTTAAAATAGCACTGTCTTAATTATTATCATAAGTTTTCTATACTTAATGTATTATTCAAAATGTAATGTATTTCTCCGATGTTTCTAAATTGAATGTAATATTCTAAATTTTTTGTACGTGTCCAAGTATCTATTTACCTTTGTATGTTTACTGTAAACTATAATTTAGTATTCTTTGATTAATCCGTGAGAACCTGTTATTGGTATTTTTTATACTGTTGGTTTCTCTTATTTGTATAAATAAATAAATAAATAAAATAAATAAAACGTAGTAAATAAAACAAAATAAAAAGTTATAAATACAATAAAGAAATGAAGGATTGCAGGAAAAGCAAATTCCTGTAAAGATTGAAGCTGAAGTTGACTAAAAACCATGAAATCAATTTATAAGTGTTATCCACAATAAATTCTGTTGCTAAAATATTTATTTAAGAGCGATACGTGGGTTCAAGACGTAGCATCGAACTTGAAGCATATGCGGCAAGAACAGATGTGTACCGGCCCACTAGGATCTAAATTATTAATACATTCTGCTCGTTTCCATACTTTTTCACAGGAAATGTCTTTCCGTCTTCTTTGAAACATTCCGCACGGAAATCTAATATTGCATCGGTGGAGCCTAGATTTCTCCTGGAATCTCGCTCGGTTTAAGCGGAGTTGAACTACTTCCAACTACGCTAAGTTTCAAACTCCACACATTCGGCTGATATTGAATTATACCGCAGAAAGAATCACATTCCTTTACGTGCAAATACACACGATTTCTTCTTCTTTCCTTCAACTCATTTTACTCGACGCCTATACCACAATATATGCGTTTTTATAACTTCAAATGATAACTTTAATAAGCAGATTCATAAACACTGATCAACCGGACATACTATTTGTAGTTTTAATTTTAAATCTGTTTTTAATTCATGTAAATAATGTTCACTACGCGAAAAAGTTGAATTAGAATAAAAAATCTGATGTGGGCACCACATGACTTCCTTGTACGCGTACTATACTATAGCTATACGTAATTTGACATTGACATTAAATTTCTTATTTTTTCCTTATCTTTGTTCTAATCCATAGCAAACTTAATTACATGAAACAAGAAATATATAATTTTTAAATTTATATATCTCGCTAACACAAAAGGCTAATTTAAAAATTCTTAATGTGCTAGACGCAGAATTTAATTCTCTAAAACTTTTATTTGCAGCATTTGTTTCTAAAATCAAAATAATACCATTTTTTCAAGAAAAACTGGTAGAAGCTTCATGTAATGTAACACTTCCGGTGAATCTATTTTAACCAAAACCTATTATGTTATTTCCATTGATATATTAGTCTTATATATAAAATTTGAAAACGTTTGAGTTATATTTGAATATAGTTTTTCATTAAAATCTATTATACGCTTCAAGTAAAGTACCACTTCCGGGCGTTATATAATGACCAAAAAAGGAGGTGCACAACTAGATGTTATAGCAGTCTTAAATACAAAATTTCAATTTTCTACGGCTTACCGTTTTTGAGTTATGCAAGATACATACGTACGTACAGACGTTACGACGAAATTAGTCAAAATGGATTCAGGGATTGCCAAAATGCATAGTTCCACTGAAATCTGAGAACCGAAAATTTTCGCGATTACAATACTTCCTTTATTTCGTACAAGGAAGTAAAAACGCATCTAAGAAATGACAAACTTTTTGACAGCTCAATACTTATAATTTCTAATAATTATCTATTACAAATATTATTCTATCACTGCTCTTTAACTAATGCTAATATTAATAATTTATGATATAAAAATAGGAACATATGTAAAAGTAGTATCATCCATCTTGGCCATGGTTAACTTTTAACATAGTTAACATCGCTTTATGCAACCGAGCTTTGGTTTTGGATAATACATACTCGTTAGAAATGGGAAAAGCATTAAGAGAGAAGTTGAAGAATACGAAAACTCTGGTTTAAAAGTACAAATAATATTTACTATAGGATATAATTATGTTGCCTTGAAATAAGTGCTGGAGAATATACATCACTAGCCATCGTCTTTATGCTCTCCAGCGTCTATGCTTCAAACGTATTTATATGCTTGAATTGTATCCTGATATTAATGTACAATAAATAAAAATTTACGTAACAAGAAAATATAGTTGTGTCTATTTGCATATTCTACAAAACATCTGTCGCAAAGTAAGATCCATATCCCACGTTCACAAGAGCACATTATTTCGGAAAACGTTAATACTCGGTAGGGAATTACAACCCTTCCTCAGTAGCCCAACTAGAGAACCATCATCCAGCCGAGACGTCTCATATAAAATGTATATCGCGTAAGCAAATAGAGAAACTCGATTATGATTGTAAAGGGTACACACTGCGAAAGAAAACACAATTTTATACTCGCTACCTACACGTAAAATAAACACAATGGAGGACGCAAGAAAACGTATTTACGTTCTGACGAATCTTATATTTCACAGAAACGCTGCGTCGAGATACATTCATCACAATATTCGTTTCATTGCAACAGAAAATATTTTCCCAATAGCACGATTCGCAAGCGAATATGTTTTGCGTACGAATAATCCCACCGAGAAATATCCCAGGTAATAGATTTTTTCGAAGGGAAATAATAATATTTATTTAGATCTCGCACGCGGAAAATTCAACAACCGGATTTATACCAGTTTAATATTCACAATTTACTTCAAATGTTCTATAAATACATCCCTAAGGTCTCTCTCAATTGACTGAGAAAGAAGTATCTTATCCTGTTTCCTTTTGTTATTTTATTTATTTATTCGCAACACTGTCAACAGGAAATTAATCCTTGCAATACAGAAGACCAACAGCTTATAGTGGAATCTAAATTTGAATAAGGATACACTTAGATAATGCCCAAAATTTCAAAAACCAAATTTTTATTATTTATTAATTATTCTAACAAACAAATTCTAAGCCCATAGCAAATATGCTTCATACACATTAAATTTGATATTGGCTCTAATTATTCCAAATTTCATACATTTATTTGAATATTGAACGACAAGGCTCACTTAACTTGTGTTTTAAACAAACAAACCCTAAGTCCATATAACACATATATCCTTACAAACGCATGCCTGATTCCCACAACCGACAAACAATTTTCACCGAATTTAAACTACCCCTGTGGCTCTCCCTCCACTAACATCTTTGGGAGTGTGATTTGAAAGCTTATAACCGTACTACACTCGCAAACATATATCACTTACTGAGATCTGCTAGGGCAGAGTGTCACATTCAATAATGGATAAAATAAACTAATATTAGCTAATTAAAAGTTATTATTTGCTGCAATAATTTGTATATATTGTTTAACTTCAAGAAATCAAGAAAGTTTTCGTTGGTCATTAAATCTGTTATTTCAAAATTATTTATTTCTAGAATTCACGAAACCGTTGACACTGATAGTAATTGTTTTATCATCACAACAATCACAACACCATGACAACATCTAGCTATAAATTGTCTTACCGCCAACAACCTTTGATTACAAAATTTAATGTATCTTTTTACAAAACTATTATAATTAATAAAAATAGCTGTGAAGGTAGAAATAAAACTTTGTACGCGACAGTTTGCAATTAATCTTTACTGGACTTATTGGATTATGGAGGCTCGTTCGTTTATCGCTCGCCCGTAAAAATTAATTTACTACGCTGGCCATGTAAATACACAACAGTGATGAACAATATAATATATTTCAACCGTCATTTGATAAAGAAAAGTTATCGTTTCCCGAACAAAAAATATTTATTTTACTTTCCCGATTACTTCTAATACTAACAAGCAGGAAAATAACATTGCCGTTTGTCCCTAAAGACGAAAGTAACATTTGTTGAAAAATGATTTATATTAAATTTCCAAGCGTTTTTAAATGATCGAATAGAAATATATTGTGTGTACTTCAAACAGACAGTATTTTTGTCACTCTAACAATACTATTTTAGACCGTTATACTGTTTTCATTTTAAACTGGAGGGATCGGCATAAAACGATTAAATGCACCGCAATTACGTTTACAAAGGAACTCAAAATATAACCCGTTATAACTGATTTCACAGAGTTTGCACAGGGTTGTACAGTCCCATTCGCCGGTATTTTTAAATGGTCAATCATAGAAAAAACAAGAATAATTTTAGGCTAAATACGACCCTTAAAAAATAACCTGTTGTGACCATCGTTAAGCGATTTGTGGTAGCCGCACTAATAGATTTCATTGTAGTTATATGGGACAGGGACGTTTAATCGTTTTATGCCGATCCCTCCAGTTTAAAATGAAAATAGTATACCAATAGCAACGATCTATAAAAAAAAACCCTGTCTGCAAAGAGCCATACACCAAATAACTTTCAAAAAGCCACCTTTTTACTTCCTTGTACGAAGTAAAGGAAGTATTGTAATCGCGAAAATTTTCGGTTCTCAGATTTCAACGGAAATAGGTGTTTTGGCCCTCCCTGAATCCATTTTGACTAATTTCGTCATGCCGTCTGTACGTACGTATGTACGTACGTATGTACGTATCTCGCATAACTCAAAAACGGTAAACCGTAGAAAATTGAAACTTTATATTTAGGACTGTTATAACATCTAGTTGTGCACCTCCCTTTTTGGTCATTATACAACTACCGGAAGTGGTACTTTACTTGAAGCCTATAATAGATTTTCATGAAAAACTATATTCAAATATAATTTAAAACTTTCCAAATTTGGTATATAAGACTACTATATCAATGGAAATAACATAATAGATTTTGGTTAAAATAGACTAACCGGAAGTGGCACATTACATGAAGCTGCTAACAGTTTTCCTTGAAAAAAATGGTATTATTTTAATTTTAGAAATGAATGCTGCAAATAAAAGTTTTAGAGAATTAAATTCTGCGTCTAGCACATTAAGAATTTTTAAATTAGCTTTTTGCATAAACGAGATATCTAAATTTAAATATTATATATTTTTTGATTTTTTTGTAAATTAAGTTTGCTATGGATTAGAACAAAAAATAAAAGATTTAATGTCAAATATGTGTAATTAAAAAAATATCTATAGTTTAATACGTGTACAAGGAAGTCATGTGGTGTCCACATCAGATATTTTCAACTAATCATAGAAAAATTCATTATATCATATATATGAAGGAAGCCATTATCATTGTGCATTTTTCTTTGCAGTTGTTTCTTTTTACAATTTCAAAAGTCGTTCACAATATCTCATTCTCCGTGTTAACGTCACACTTAACCGTTGTCTTATATCTTTCACTCGATGTATTCCACATGCAGTTGTTGCTCTTTGCATTTCATTATTCCCAGCGGCAGCGGCTCGTCGTATGACTCGTGTAATTAATTAGAATAAGGAGGACCGCGACGCCGTCGGCTGCTCGCTGTGCTACTAATCAGAATAATGGACAGGCGCACGGAACGTTTGACAAATTGGTTTTCCTTTTGTACATACTATGTAGTGGTATGTTGCTAATGTCGCTAGCGTACACCCAGCTAGATACTAAAGAGATAGTTCTTCTTTATGTATTTGGGCAGTTGTGGTGAGAGGTAGTGGATTCATATCTTACTGACTTTAACTTATAACAGATAAACTAATGTAATCTTCCGTCATATGCAAATAAAAAATACGCCTGTTGTCACAATAATTATATTTTACAATCTTTTTATTTTAAGGTTTTCAAGGTAGTAAGTTATATTTACAAATTACTGATCAATAAGTAATTAGTTACTAATCGAGAAGCAATAAATAAATGAAAATTAAATTTTCTCCCTAATAATATAGCAAGTATAGCAAGATGTTATATACAGGGTGAGTCTGGGAAGACGCCCCCCCCCCCTTAACTTTTTTATTATGAGTAATAGAAAAAAATGGTTCATATGAAAGTTTTATTATTTTAAATATACTATTTGATGGCAGATGTAGATATTTTTTATAAAGTCAGGTTTACAAGATACGACTATCAACTTTTATTTTTTAAATAGCAACCTATAATTATTTTACTAAAATAAAAACCGCAATTTTTTTCTCTTTTCAACGGTGTATTAGTTTTTATTAATGTATCTGAAAAAATTCGAGAAAAATAAGAAAATTGAGAAATACTAGAAATAATTTTTACACAAATATTATAGGTGGCTATGTGAAAATAAACAAAATGTAACAGTGTTATACAACTTAACAAACTAAAGCAACAAATTCAGTAACAAAAACAACTTAAAACAAATATTCAAAATTACGACCATGTTCTGTAATACAAAAATTTAAGCGTTAAACGTGATGTGTTCGAACATCTGCCAGCATGTTTCGCGAAATATTTTTTTATTGTTTGCAAAATAAGTTAAATAAAGTAACCAGCAAATGTATACTTTTTTGACATTAATTTAACACTGTTACATTTTGTTTATTTTCACATAGCCACCTATAATATTTGTATAAAAATTATTTCTAGTATTTCTCAATTTTCTTATTTTTCTCGAATTTTTTAAGATACATTAATAAAAACTAATACACCGTTGAAAAGAGAAAAAAATGGCGGTTTTTATTTTAGTAAAATAATTATAGGTTGCTATTTAAAAAATAAAAGTTGATAGTCGTATCTTGTAAACCTGACTTTATAAAAAATATCTACATCTGCCATCAAATAGTATATTTAAAATAATAAAACTTTCATATGAACCATTTTTTTCTATTACTCATAATAAAAAAGTTAAAGGGGGGGCGTCTTCCCAGACTCACCCTGTATATATATATATATATATATATATATATATATATATATATATATATATATATATATATATATTATACATTAAAGAAAAGAAATGTAGTTTTTTTTTCCGACAGAAAAAACACTTCTCTCGTGTGGTATTAGGTATATAACATTTTTTCTACGATTCAATTATTTAAATGAATACCTTTATTATTGTTCTAATTCTCAACTCTTAGCAAAGAGAGTAAAATATTCTCAGCTGCGGGACTAAAATATACTTTTTCTGCCGTCGTTATTGGAAACGAGAGAAAAGACACATTTTTAGTCCTGTTGCTTTTAAATAAATTATACAGCGGTTTAAAATGTTTTAATTCTGTTACTATTTTATTCCTGCGCGTAAATAACAGTAATTTGAATTTCAGCGTAAGAAGTGAGACATTTCCCGAGTCGAAGGCGACTTTCTACATGATATATATATATATATATATATATATATATATATATATATATATATATATATATATATATATATATTACTATCCTATCAGAAAGTAAATTTTTAGATATAAGTTATAAATGTAGATAAGATTAAATATCCTATAAATAAAAGGGGGCTTCTGGTTTAAATTCTGTATATATTTAAAATTCAAAAAACTCGACGTTTCGGTATTTTAAACAAATACCTTCATCAGGACAGAAATATATACAGAATTTAAACCAGAAGCCCCCTTTTATTTATATATATATATATGAATTCTGAAAGATTTTTCCCTATATTAAATATCCTGTTGACAGATATTACCTGGTTGTTACTAATATCAAATTAAATCGTTATTTTTCAGTTGTCAAGGATATGGCTTTTTGTCTTCTCTGGGGATGAAAGGTATGCGTTTCTTCTCTTAATTGAAGAAAGAAAAATATGATTTATTTTCTGATAAGATTGTAATTTTTTTTTCAAATATTCAAAAATGTTAATGTCCTCGTTATCAATTATTACAAAAAATTACCTAATTACTTTTAAAAATACGTTTTATTTTTTTATGGCACAATTTAATGCCGCATATTTTAAATCTCCCTATTATCAAAAGTTCGAATAAGTTTTATTTACTTTGGAAGTAAATAAATTTGTCGTTTATAAACCCGGTCATAAGTCCATTAGAAGGATTCCTAATGAATTAGCAATGTTCGCACGATAACAAATTCACAGTCTTGCTTAACAAAGCCTGGAAAATATCCTGGAATAAGTCAGAGGATACATCTGCTGTACAACCAAACGCAAGATCTAAGAGCATCTTGTTGAATTATGAATGGAGTCTGCTGTCATCGGAAATCGCTGGCGAAGAATGGTAACACATTGTCTCAGCTTCACACTTAATTACCTATAAATTATTTAGTTGAGTCTGCAGAACTTGAACGTTTGTACGGAACTAGCAGCAAAGTTGCGGTGAACTTTTGGCGTTGTTTTGTACCTGTCTGACTGCCATGCAAAGTAAGATAGTTTGTTGCAATCAAAAGTTACACTTTCAACTGTGTCCACTTTTGTACATTTCAAATTTAATTACCAACAGGAATACATTCAACCAAAATGGATCATCATAGAATGGGGCAGATGGCTCAGTGGTATCGAGGCGGCCTGTGAATCTTAAGAACCCTGGTTCGATCCCCACAGTCGATAAACAATTTTCACCAGATTAAATCTACCACAGTGGCTCCAAGTCCACTAACATCTTTGGTGGCCGTGATTTGATGGCTGGTAACCGCACTTCACGCGAAGAAATATATCACTTACCGAGAGCTGTTACGGCAGAGTACCATACTCAGTAATGGGTAAAAGGCGTGATGATATATTTATTTATTTATTGTATAGAATAGTTAATTTAGAGAAAATGTACTTTTTCGGACGAATGCGGAAAGCGTGTCGTACACTATTTTTATTCGACTGTAAGTATTTAATTTTGGAAAGGACTATGTTGGCTTTAAGACCCTTGAATAATTCAATTTATTTCTTGGATGATTCGATAGTTACCCCATCATTTTCAACATGTATTGTTTACAAAGTTATACAAATCTAATTAATATTTGGTAAATACATTGTCCAATTTAATAAAAATACAACTAATTTAATTTTACCGATGTACAACTGTCGTAAACGTAAAAAATATTTTAAATCGTAATTTTAACGAGATATACAACATGCGAATATACATTTTTTTTAAACTGTGAAATTTGATTGACAGAAAATTGTAAGTATTTAAGTAATTGTTTGAATTAGATATTCTTTTATTTAACGGTTGATAGATACTTTTTGTTCTACACAGAATTAGTAAACACACTTTAAGGGTGCGTTATATGCAATTTTATTTTTACGACCATTAATGACAAATTATTCATAATTTGATACAAAAATTAAAAATATTTATTTAAAATAAATAAATCCATTATCATGGAAACATTCAATATTTGCCATTTAGGAATCGGTAAAATTTTATCGATCACCTTTCCGATATAGATCGGTAAATATGGATTTTCCGGTCTAAAATGTGATCACAAGAATGTAATTTTTTGGGCAGATACTATAATAGTTATTTATTTACGTAACTCACAAAGTGGTCTATTGCCGCTCACGCATAAAGAAAACAACAACCATGCAAGGGCGGTAAAAACACTTTCTGCTCGAGAAGTACATCATATTTTTGTACGATCATTTAAAATCGATTTAAAAACGATGTAAAATCGTTTTAAAACAAGCGAAAATGATACATTTCCCTTTGTTGCTATTGCGAACTAGTGGGATTATAATTTTCCCACTTGTTGCTATTGGAGATTATTGGGAAATTTGTTTCTCGGGAATCGATAACTTTCTTGTTGTCAAATGATTGCTGAAATAGCATACTATAAAGAAGGATTTTACCTTATAACAATACCAAACAAAAATATTTCAAAAGGCTAACTATTCGTATAAATACCCTAACTATAAAACGTCACTTTTTGACACGATTAAATAAAAATATATTTTCAAATAGTAGATTAAAATCAAAATTTAATAGCTTCTCAAAACTGTGCAACACATGTGGTGGACTACAATAATTGTGACCTCATATATTTCGATGATTAGTTTTTAAAAATTGCAGAAAATTTACATATTAATGGAGTTTTTATCCGATTCTACTTTTTGAGGCGAATTTTTAATTGAAACGGACAATCTAAAAAATAAATTTATATTCGGTATGATTTTAATAAAATGAATATAATTGGAAATGATAAATTAATTTTTGAAACGTCAAAATAATGCTCATTTAAAAAGAAATTAGTATGAATAAGTTTCAAAAACAATTTACATGTTTTATAAAATCTTTAATATTTAAGATTAACTATGCAAATGTGCTATACTAATAATTGGATAGAAAGAGTAATTAATTCTGATTTTTATTTTGTAAAATTGTGTGAACCAATTCCAGCACTTATTAGAATTAATTAGGAGCAAAATACCAATATTTACGATAGAACGGAAACAAAACAAAATCAAATTAGGGCACATAATTGTTTCCAAATTTAGCTTCCGCAAGAAAAGTTTAACAAAATCAATAAATTCACACAAATTTAATCAATTCTATTTATAACCCACCCTTATTTTCTCCTTCCCTTCCTTCTCACGTATAAATTCATGCACAGTATGTCATACATATACGCTTTTTGTATGCTAATGCATTTACACGTATCACAAGTTTTTGTGTCATGTTGCGTATCGCAGGCAGCGAGGCAGGTTTCGTTTGTTTGAAGAAGTCATCACCGTCCGGGTATGACGGATTTCATCCATTTTTCATGCGACAACAACGCTGTAGCCACGCTGAATTATTTGTTGTACTATATTACGCCCAAGGGTTCAAAATGCATCGGGTATCGATCGCCATATACACAGTTCGATTGACGAATGATAAGAGAGGACAAACTCAAATAGATTTTTCCCTACAAGAAATTAATTACTAGAAAAATGCGGTTACCAACCATCAAATCACGGCCCCCAAAGATATTAGTGGAAAGGGAGCCACAGGGGTAGAATTAATTTGGTGAAAATTGTTTGTCGGCTGTGGCGATCGAACCAGGATTCTCAAAATCCACAAGCCGACACGATACCACTGAGCCACCTACTCTATAATTTTCATTTTAATGGGTATAAAGTTGTATATCAAAACTATTTATTTATTTATGCTATTCTGTACAACAGGAACTGAATCTTAATTACAATACAATGTCTGGACTCACCGAGCCACAATATTAATTCTTAGCTCGTGTGAGATTCGAACTCGGGATCTCCGGTTTCGAATACCGTAACGTTATCCACATCACCGTACTGCTGGACACTTGTATTATTTATTTGTACGTGTTACTAACAAATATTATTTAAAATGCTTCTTTAAAGAAGACAAAACGCTAAAATCGAAATATTTGTATCCAAAATCTGAATTTTGGCAACCATGTTTTACCCATTAAAAGATCTCGGTAAAGGATATATTTGTGCACGTTAAGTGCGGTTATCAGCCGTCAAATCATGTCCCCCTAAGATGTTAGTGGAAGAAAAGCAACAGGGATAGTTTTAAAGTGGTGATTTTTTTTCTGTTACGGGAATCGAACCTGGTTTCTCAAATCCACAGGCCGACTCGTTACCACTGAGCCACAGTATATACAACTAAAACCGAATGTTTCTAAAGCCACTATAAGTTATAGCGTCCTTTTTACTTCCTTGTACGAAGAAAGGAAGTATTGTAATAGCGAAAATTTTCGGTTCTTAGATTTCAACGGAAATAGGTATTTTGGCTCTCCCTGCATCCATTTTGACTAATTTCGTCGTGCCGTCTGTACGTACGTATGTATCTCGCATAACTCAAAAACGGTAAGCCGTAGAAATTTGAAACTTAATATTTAGGAATGTTATAACATCTAGTTATGCACCTCCCTTTTTGGTCATTATACAACTACCGGAAGTGGTACTTTACTTGCAGCCTATAATAGATTTTCATGAAAAACTATATTCAAATATAATTTAAAACTTTAAAACAGATTTTGGATAAAATAGACTAACCGAAAGTGGCACATTACATGAAGCTGCTAACAGTTTTCCTTGAAAAAAAAAATGGTATTATTTTAATTTTTAGAAATAAATGCTGTAAATAAAAGTTTTAGAGAATTAAATTCTGCGTCTAGCACATTAAGCATTTTTAAATTAACTTTATGCATAAACGAGATATCTAAATTTAAATATTATATATTTTTTTATTTAAAAAAAAAATTAGTTTGCTATGAATTAGAACAAAAAATAAAAGATTTAATGTCAAATATGTGCAATTAAAAAAATATCTATAGTTTAATACGCGTACAAGGAAGTCATGTGGTGTCCACATCAGTTTTTTTGTTTTTGGGATTAGGTACATTTGTTAATGATTTGAAATACAAAATTGTATATATTATTTATCTAATTTTATAATGAGAGAACTTATGCAAAACACTATGTAAACTATAAACAACAAAGAAACTATAAAGTTTCTTGTCTGCTGCCGCTCCCTCCTTATAGATATCCTCCAAAACTCATCCATAACCTCAGCCCCAGCAGCAAACACTCCTGTCCGAGGTGGCTATGTCCGTGTGTCCGAACAAGCGACCTTTCACCTCGGATCGATACCTGGCGGCAGTGGCGGCCTAGCGTCGCGGCGCGAACCAACGCCGCCGCCAACAGACGCGATCTGGGTCGCGCAGCCGGCCGGCAATTAGAGCCAATTGCTGTGAAAAAACTGTGCCAACTGAGGAGGTGGCCTAGACGCTGCACCTCGCAGAAGATATGTGAGAATAAAAGGAAAAGATTTTTGGGAAGATGAAGGTGGTTGTGGACAAGACAACAGATGTGACCAGAACTCAAATCACGATTATAAATAACAATAAAAAATATATAAATGTTATAACTTTTAAAATGTAATGCAAAAAGAAATTAACAACAAAGACAAAATTAATTGTCATCCATACATTTGGTGAAAGTAGGTTTAATAAAATATAAAATAAACACTTGGTTAAGTCTCACAGCTTCTTCACGTGAACTTTGTTCTAGGTGAAGAAGTGGGTTATACCATACTGATGAGCTCTAATAAGAGCGAAACGCGTCTATGGTTACTAACTGTGCTGGCCAGCCTCTGACGATGCCCTCATAAAGTGACTTGGAGGCTGAATTTTGTGAGACTTAGCCAAGTGTTTATTTTATATTTTTTATCAAAAACAAATTAATTTTTGTACGACCGAGCAGACAAAGTCATTTGAATAAGATTTTACTGCCCTCCGAACGGTAAAGTAACATTGTTATTATCGTATCCATGGATACATATCAAAACTGAAAACTGATTAAATAATTTTAAATTCTTTATCTTCTATGTTACACATAAATGCTACATTCTGATTGACAAGAAAAAGAGTATTTTATGTAACGCAAATCAGAAAGATAAAAGTTGGTTATCTCTTGATTTGCATTGTTACCTTGCTGTTTAGTTCATTAGAAATAATTACTAGCTCTAATATACCTACAAATTTTTACGTTACTGGAAGCATTCGCACTTCATTACAAATCCAGGTTTATACTCAATTGATAGTTCATCTCAACAAAATAGTATTAATTTGAGAAAATCTTAAAATTTTAGAAACAGATATGCAACTGCCATTAGACAATCTTAATTCATAACTTGTTTCTAAATATAACATATTTAAATTACAATATATTTAAAAAAGGATTCAATTATATACATACATACATACATAACATCACGCTATATCCTATTAAATGGGGTAGCACGAACCCGTCAACATTCTCATCCTGACACACGATACTCGATTCGACCACATTAACACTTCGTCCATACAAACTCTTTCTTTTCTCACAACCAAAATCCATCATCATGCAACAAACATTCATCCATTCGCTCCTGTACACCTATTTCGTAAATCTTCACTTACGCCCACTTCTCTAACAACGAATCTATAAGAAATGAAGCCTGCGCTTGTTTAAAAATACATTTAACACAATTGCAGTTACACACTGTATAGTAAAAACTGAAAATAAAGTTAAAAAGATGAGGAATAATAATAATATTAAATAAAGAAAAGGCTTCAGAATCAAATATGTTTTTTTTAATATTAATTTGTGGACGTTTCGAGCTAAAATATTAGCTCATCATCAGCACCTTTAAATACAAATACAATAATTATAATATAAAACTAAGATATTTATCAAAATGTCAAACAAACATTTTTTAAAAACATATTGGATTCCGAAGCCTTTTCTTTATTTAATAATATTTAAATTACCTTAATTGGTTTTAATTAAATTCATATGTTTGTTTCTATGACTTTCTTAATTAAATTTATATTGTCATATTTTTAACGTTCATTAACTTATAATATGTATTTCGCAATTAAACGTTTATAAATTATTTTTTACAGAAAAATGCTTTAGATAAAGAAGATATAAAACTGAATTTTACATGTAATATATAAATTTGACATTAGAGTACAGTAAATCAAATAACTACAGATAACTAAACTTTAATGAATTTAAATTAAATAATAATAAGATTTCAATTGTCTATAAGTGAGTTGAAATGTTCATCAACAGCAAGCAATAGAATGTAAGAAATACAACTTTCAAGAGTCGCTGAAAGTTTTTCGCTAAAAAATTTCTGTTGGCTACAAAGTATTGAGTTGTTGAAATATTCAGGGAGGTTAAACACTAACAAATACGTTCTTTCACGCCTTAGAAAACATTTAACCTTGATACGAAAAAGAAAAATTGTGTGATCTATATTTAAAACCTACTTTCTTAACTGAATTTGTTTTAACCATTCAAGTCTTTTCCACTGAACTATAATGGGGAAATGAATAGACTGTAGCATTTTCTAATTGTCGTCATGATGTTATTAATTAATTCAGGCAGTAGCAGCCCACTTATAGTACCAAATAAGAGTTTCAAATCTTACTCTGATTTCAACTTAAAAAAATCTGATGTGGACACCACATGACTTCCTTTGTACGCGTATAAACTATAGATATATTTTTAATTGCACATTTTGACATTCAATCTTTTATTTTTTTATTTTTTGTTCTAATCCAAAGCAAATTTAATTTAAAATATATATATATATATAATATTTAAATTTAGATATCTCGCTTATACAAAAGACTAATTTAAAAATTCTTAATGAGCTAGACGTAGAATTTAATTCTGTAAAACTTTTATTTGCAGCATTTATTTCTAAAATTAAAATAATACCATATTTTTCAAGGAAAACTGTTAGCAGCTTCATGTAATGTGTCACTTCCGGTTAGTCTATTTTAACCAAAATCTATTATGTTATTTCCATTGATATATGAGTGTCTTAAATACCAAATTTGGAAAGTTTTAAATTATATTTGAATATAGTTTTTAATGAAAATCTACTTGTATTATAGGCTTCAAGTAAAGTACCACTTCCGGAAGTTGACCAAAAAGGGAGGTACACAACTAGAGGCTATAATAGTCCTAAATATAAAATTTCAATTTTCTACGGCCATTTTTGAGTTATGCGAGAGACATACGTACGACGAAATTAGTCAAAATAGATTCAGGAATGGCCAAAATGCGTATTTCCACTGAAATCTGAGAACCTAAATTTTTCGCGATTACAATACTTCCTTTACTTCGTACAAGGAAGTAAAAAATAGGACTTATTTCCAATAGGTTCAAATTCCACTATAAGCTGAAGGCTTCTTATACTGTAATTGGGATTAAATTGCTATTATATAGAGTAACAAATAAATATATAAATAAATATATTGGTATAGGCTTTGTACGAAGTTACATTTTGATCGAGTTTCATAAATACAATATTTATTGTTTATTGCTACGATACGCAGAATATATACAACTCCATAACGACCAAGGCATTAAATGTGAGCATTATTTTGATTAAAACTTGTAAACACATTTCTATAATCATATTTATTATAAATATCAACTAATTCTACATATTCAAGTAAAAAATAAAATAATGTATATAGATACCACGGAAGTTACTAGATGAAAATGACATCGACAGATGTTCATCGTCGCCCTCTGTGCATTATCATAAACCTAATGCTCTTGGTGCATAAATAACTATTATAAACATATTATTATTAAACAAGTTATTGTGCGTAAAATGTTACATTAAATAAATCTTAGGTAAAAGTAGTAAATCGGGCGTAAAAGACCAATGTAAATTGAATGGGCGTTTCATTATTAAACGATTTCTGTTGACAAATATCCTAGCAACGTTAAATAATAAACAAGAAACGTTGCAACCAAATATAACAAACAAATGTCAAACTCTTTATGGTTTTGTCAGTTTTGTGGTTATACGCCGTTAAATTACAATTTTTCATTCTTATTGATAAGAAATAATTAATTTATTGTAGATTGTAATATCGATGCCCACAGCCGACAAACAATTTTCACCAATTTAAAAGCTACCCCTGTGACTGCTCCTCCACTAAAATCTTTGGGGGCCGTGATTTGACGACTGGTAACCGCATTTCACGCGAAAAAATATATCACTTACCGAGATCTGCTTAGGCAGAGTGCCACACCCAGTGATGGGTAAAAGGCGTGATATTTATATATTGTAATATTGTAATTAGTAACATAAACAACTGTACAAATTAAACAATTAATATAAAACTAAATAAGGTTATGTAATAAATTGTATTTGTTGATTTTCTTTTTTCTAATTAGTTCGTAAATAAACTATTGAATAATATGACAGTATGAAGGGATTTTTTTACACTCCTTGCGCTCGTGTTTCAAAACATCGCAACTATCATAAATAACTATTATTTAATTTTTAAAAGATGGCAGCTTTATTGAACAGTTAAGCTTTTATTTTATTGTAATTTTAATTGAATATACTCAAGCAACAAAATTACTAATCTCTACAACATGAAGTTACATCCAGTTGTAGTACGGAGTCCGACCTCACTGAGCCACAATGTGGTATTTCAAATATTTTTAGCTTGAGTAGGATTCGAATTCGAGTTCTTCGGCGAAGCGGTATCATACCATAGTATATATATATATATATTAGGGTGGGTCGAAAAAAATAGATTTCGTTCTCTAGGGTCTCAAATGAAAGAGTTCCATCGAAAAAGTTGTGGAGATGTGCTGAAACATTTTTCTGATGAATACCCAGGCAGCACCAAGCACCTCAAAACGCCGTTTTTGCACCTTTTTTAGATTCTGGCCAATAACTTTTTTCAATTTGCTTCAAATTGGCTGATTTTTTTTTCTGGTATTCCCAGATCAATACCGAATAAGTCAATATAACCGACATTGGGGTTTACCCTTTCCTAAAGGCGAAGAAAAATCCTCAAAGTATCCGAAAATCAGGTTTTTCAGGTATTTTGTTATTCCGTCGATTGGAATCGTTATATTTTGTTTCTGTGTTACATCCAGAACATTAGATTCATCAATTGTATGATCTACAGAACAGTTTCAGATCATATAAGTATAAAGATAGGTGGCAGCACCTAATTAAATCCAATATTTATCGCCTATTTAATGTTGATAAATATTGGATTTAATTAGGTGTTGCCATCTATCTTCACATTTATATGATCTGAAACTATTCTTTATATCATACAATTGATGAATCTGATGTTTTGGATGTACACAGAAACAAAAATACGGACGGAATAACAAAATACCTGAAAAACCCGATTTTTGGGTACTTTGAGGATTTTTTCTTCGCCTTTAGGAAAGGGTAAACCCCAATGTCGATTTTATTAACTTATTCGGTATTGATCTGGGAATACCAGAAAAAAATTCAGCCAATTTGAAGCAAATTGAAAAAAGTTATTGGCCAGAATCTAAAAAAAAGTGCAAAAACGGCGTTTTGAGGTGCTCGGTGCTGCCTGGGTATTCATCAGAAAAATGTTTCAGCACATCTCCACAACTTTTTGGATGGAATTCTTTCATTTGAGACCCTAGAGAACGAAATCTATTTTTTTCGACCCACCCTAATATATATATATATATATATACCACCATATTATTCAACTCCCAAAAATGTTAGTACACAGAAATCTACAGAGACTAATTTTAATGTGGTAAAAAAATTGGGTACAATTCATATCCATATTTAACTTCCATGTCCTCATTCTCGTAAAACATGTAAAGAAAATAAACACTTCTTACACTGGTCAATCATTCACGTAGTAATACCACATCGGGGACCGTTTACACTACAGATTAAACTTTCAGGAACGGCAGGAACCATGTTTGCATTTCCATTTCCACACATATCCCTGTTGCCCACAAACACACATCAGGGCTCGATTGTATGTATCTTGCGGTTGGGTAAACCACACGGCCATCCGGGGTAAATTACCGAAAAGAGGCAATTGCCACGGCGGTAAAAGACGCGCACATTGTTTCCAGCTAGTTGGGCGACTATGTACCCGGCCAGACTAAATGATTCTGGGACGGTTAGTAAGGTTTGGAAATAGGGTTGCTCATTGTGGTTGTTGAGGTTAGGTTTTCAGTTTTCCCGGGCTTATTGTGTTTCGGTATTATTATATAAACCAGTGAAATTTTGCGATGGAACTTCACTTCATATATTTTCAACTGTTAAAAGTTTACATTTGTGTGCCCGATTCTGTTCGTGAAGTTTAACTCTTTTGTATTATATTATAATTGACAACGTATGTTAAAATACCGCATCAAATTTGTAAAAATTGAACAAATAAAGAACTGATGTACAAATTTAATTAAATAACATAAATTTTAATGTTTACTTATTTTTATTTTTACTCAGTAATGGGTAAAAGGCGTGATAATATATTTTATTTATTTATTATTATTCATTACTGTAGCCTATCAGTTTGTTTCAAGTAATGTGCAAATAACTCTGCATGAAATAAAAACATTTAAATTTATAGACAAAAGTTGTCCACTGACAAGTAACACTATCCAACTGTCACTCTCCGATTTAAATGAAACTTGCTACACTAACAGAACTCTAAAAAATATTAGACCCCTATGTTTTTTCTTCCGGAAGTTGTATTTTAGGGGTACAAACCACCCCTGAAAGGTGGTAAAAGCAAGAATTGCCATAAATGAAATTAAATAATACCAAAATATTACGCGTTCAACATTGGTTACCCAGGGGTTTTTTAAATCGCCAAAATTTATTTTCAGGATCATTTTGATCATATACACTTTTTTAAGGGGTTAAAATAGGATGGGGGTTATGAAATTACGATATTCAACTGAAATAGAGTTTTAAATTCAAAACTAGTTACTTGGGATATCTGAATCTATTTTCGAGATTACTCCTGAGTAACCAATGTTAAACGCGTAATATTTTGGTATTATTTAATTTCATTTATGGCGATTCTTGCTTTTACCACCTTTCAAAGGTGGTTTGTACTCCTAAAATGCAACTTATGGAAGAAAAAAGTAATAGTGGTTCAATATTTTTTAGAGTTCTATTAGTGTGCCAAGTTTCATATAAATCGGTGAGTGACAGTTGGGTAGTGTTACTTATGAGTTACGACTGCCAAAAAGTAATACTTTAATTCAGAGTATCTAGTAGAAAATATTTGCTTTATGTTTAATTTCTAATTTAGTAACAGCAATCCTCCCAATCCCATTTGTAACATATGATTCCAACTGTATTTACCTTTGTAACAAAATCCAAAAAAGCAAATAGAAACCGTGGAAAAAGACCAAAAAGTTGAGTGCCTCCAAGCTTCGCAGCAACAGTGCAGCAGACGCTCTTCTCTCTTAAAAAGGTTGGCGGGTAATCCGCCTAGCGCGAAGGATACACACGTCTAAATTTCACATTAAGCTTAACCCGGGAACATTTTAAAAATCCTGAGGTTTCCGCTGCGGTTTACTAGATAACGGTGAGATTGAAATATCTGCACACGAGGAAATGTACTCGCTGGACATGGTCGTGCCAAACAGAATTACTTCGGGAACAAACTCGATATATATCTATTTAAATTAATTTCAGACGTTATTGAAATTATCTGTATAGATACACGACTAGCTGAGAATACTCTTGAATCTTGCCTCGCTATCTAAGAAAAATGAGAGTCGAGTTCAAGAACGAAATAGGAATAGAAAATTCGAGATGAGATTGATATAAAGACTGCTAGAGCGACAATCTCGTGGATACTTATCAAAAAAGCTTTTATTTAAACTGGGTTATTTTCAAACAAATTCGTGATTCTATTGGTTTCAATATAAGTATACGTAGGAAATTCTCACAATAATCTTCGTAGAAAACAGTTTTTGAACAATACCTTAAAAACTAGAATATTATATAACTAGATATTTCAAAAAGTTGAAAAGATAATGGAAATCTGAATACGCCAGTGAATTCCTCGCGTCAAAATACATAGGTATGCAAATTTTCAGAGGAAAATTTGAACGGATACATTTTTTATTAAAAAAAATAGAGAATGGGCGTTTTTTTAAATTTCTTGGGGTTAGCCTTTAGATTTTTACGATTTTTGGCCATTTTTCGTTTTTTTGTAATAAAAAATGTATCCGTGCGAATTTTGTTGTAAAAATTTTTACGAGAGAAATTCACTGATGTTTTTAGATTTTCATTATCTTTTCAAGTTTTTGAAATATTAAGGAAGAAAAATTTTGAAAAAAATTTAAAATTTTTCATTTTTTCAAAATACCTGTACAAGTTAAGTAGCGAACGAGAAATACACTCGTTCAAACCAAATTTCAATATCTCTTTTAGTTTTTGAGTTATGGACTATCAAAGTTGATCTTAAAAAAAGTAAAAAATCGCAGTAACTCTAAAACTAAAAAAGATATATTTTTATATATAAAATTATTTCTATTCAAATTATACATAATAGATTTTGTACATTCCAGACGCTAGATTAAAAAAACAAAACACAATATTTTGGCTCGGAAAATATTTTACCAAATAGCACTCGAAATACATATTTTAATTCAAGCACACATTATTTTGCTGGTAGCAAAATCATTCGATCAAACCTACAGTAGATAAATCTTCTTGTTCAACGGACTCGGATTTTTCCATGCAATTGATCGATAAAACAATATTGAATATCTCGAGTTTCAACTGACTTTATATTAAAAAGTATAAATTAAACACTTGGCTAGGTTTCACAAAATTCAGCCTCCAAGTCACCTTATGAGGGCATCGTCAGAGGCTGGCCAGCACAGTCATAAGGTGACTTGGAGGCTGAATTTTGTGAAACCTAGCCAAGTGTTTAATTTATACTTTTTATTAACCTAGTTTCACCAAGTGTTGGATGACAATTAATTTTGTCTTTGTTGTTATTTGACTTTATATTTAAAAAAATGTTCACTTATAATTCCCATTGATTCCTTCCGGAAATTTATTACAAGTGCGATTCAACAACTAAGTGCTCGTGTTCGCCGTGCAGATAAATACCTCTTTTCCTGCCACTTGACATCTTTTATTCAAATAACAAATCTTCAATCATACCATCCTGTTGTTGCATTCACAACATCTAAATCTTATAAAATATATAACAAGTAGATTTCCCTTTCTAGTTATTCAGTATCACGCTACCAACACTCCCATTTATGAGTATACAAAGAACATGTAAAGCCACTGGAGTTTCTGTATAAGGTTGAACGCGGCTGGTCCAGGATTAGGATAGTCTGAGTCCTGTAGGAAGACGCGCATTGTGGGTCAGCGATGCATGAAATGAACACGCCATGTTGCCACATCGTACGTAGGTGGAAACTTGGAAGCTTTCATGTGTGCGTCTTGAAGCAAGTTTAAGTGATTCGTATAGCAAGATCCCAACAAGAAAAATAGTAAGATGGTTATCTGGATTGTATAAATACGATATTCAGAGAGATGTTTCAACTAAGGCATATACTATTTTGAACAGGCGTACTTTTATTCTATTCTATTCTTTATTGGTTGAAATGCTGTACATTATACCAATCATTGGAAACACCTATACCTAATATTATTATTAACATCTTGTACTATAATTAATTTTACAAATAATAATGAAGTACATATAATGTACTAAAACAAATAAATCTGATGAGGACACCACATGACTTCTTTGTACGCATATTAAACTAAAGAAATTTTTTTAATTGCACATATTTGAAATTAAATCTTTTATGTTTTTCTTATTTTTTGTTCTAAACCATAGCAAACTTTATTAAAAAAAATATATATATACAGGGTGTTTCAGGACTAGTGTAACAAACTTTAACAGCTTATTCCTGAGGTCATTTTGAGCCAAAAATGTCATATGAACATAGGTCCTATTCCTTCTAGTTACTAAAATACAAGAGGTTGAAGTTCTATAAATAACACGAAATTTTCAAATTTTTTTAATCAAGATACTTTCGGAAAACAAAAATGCGCGCAAATAGAAGATGGGAAAGTTGGCTTCTATTTGGATATCTGTCTTGGTATTCTCTGGACGCATAACGGACATTACCATTACATAATCCATAAATAAAAATCATATCTGCATATTCAGCAGTACTATAACCATCCATTATGAAACAATAATACAATCAAAAGTACAACAATTTTTAATTAAGACAAATAAGGTATGACTTTTCCATAAAATTCTTGTTTTCCGAAAGTATCTTGATTAAAAAAATTTGAAAATGTCGTGTTATTTATAGAACTTCAACCTCTTGTATTTTGGTAACTAGAAGGAATAGGACCTATGTTTATATGACATTTTTTGCTCAAAATAACCTCAGGAATAAGCTGTTAAAGTTTGTTACACTAGTCCTGAAACACCCTGTATATATAATTTTATAATTTACATATCTCGCTTATACAAAAGGCTAATTTAATTCTTAATGTGCTAGATGCAGAATTTAATTCTCTAAAACTTTTATTTGCAGCATTTATTTCTAAAATCAAAATTAAACCATTATGTGCAGGAAAAACTATTAGCAGCGTCATATAATGTATCACTTCCGGTTAGTCAATTTTAACCAAAATCTATTATGTTATTTCTATTGATATAGTAATCTTATATACCAATTTTGGAAAGTTTTGGATTATATATGAATATAGTTTTTCATGAAAATCTATTATAGGCTTCAAGTAAAGTACCACTTCCGGATGTTATATAATGACCAAAAAGGGAGGTGCACAACTAGATGTTAAAACAGTCCTAAATACAAAATTTCCATTTTTGAATTATGCGAGATACATACGTATGTACATACGTAAGTACAGACGTCACGACGAAATTAGTCAAAATGGATTCAGAAATGGTCAAAATGCGTATTTCCGCTGTAATCTGAGAACCGAAAATTTTCGCGATTGCAATACTTCCTTTACTTCGTACAAGGAAATAAAAAGAGAGTAATAATTATTATTACGTCATGTAAGTTCTAAAGTTAATTTACAAAAATATCAGTCGTTAATAAAAAAAACTTCGAAACTTCAATGCCGAAACAGTAAAATAAACTAAATTATTAATTTTATCATTGATTAGGTTTGAAAAAAAAATATAAAAACTGTCATGAAAGACATTTTGTGCAATATGTTTTGTAAGTAATTTAGATCTGAAATGTTCATAAATCGGACACTCTATATAGAAATGATAAATGTCTGTTTTGGAGATTACAAATCATCATCATCGGCTCAACTATCCAAGCAGGATATGCGCCTCCCTAATCATAGGGGCCGGACACACCGAGCCGCAGTTTTTTACACTGCCGTACTGCCGGTTTCTTTTTTTTAGTCAGATTATTTAAGGCGTATAAGTGACTAGCTTATAGCGCCCGAGTGTGATAAATACATGTAACTGTATTTTTATATTTAACGACAAATCACACATTGTCGACAGGCGGATTCGAACTGACGAACCTTGGCTCGGGTGACGTCACAGTATGCTAAGAGATGTGCCTTAACACGCTCGGCCACCGCGCCTGTGGAGATTACAAATAGAGAATATATTTTCAGAATCTAGGAAGTATTTTACATTATTATATAGGTATTATATACATACCCCTTTGCGAGGGGACACGTATTTGGTAGAGTTACATTATTTTTATTTAAATTGATCATTCGTAATAGCACCAAACTTTCTAATTTTATCTAATTTTATAAATTGCGAGTCCGTTGGACAAGAAGATTTATCTACTGTTGTTTAGCTCGAATCATTTTGCTATCAGCAAAAAAATTGAGTGCTTGAAACTAAATATGTATTTAGAGTGCTATTTGGTAAAATAATTTTTCGAGCCAAATTAAATAATATTGTGTCAAACTAACAATATACTAGTATATTATACATCTAGGAAGAGAAATTAATATTTTCATGATATTTTTTAACATACTCTTAAGATGAAGTCAACGCATTTTAAACGTAATGTTTGTTAATTAGTTTTTACCTCGATTTTATCTAGTGATTTATCATTGCCTCTATACTTGCAGTAAAGTGAATGAACAGTAATAATCTCACTATTCTACTTTGCGTCATGAATTGATTTTATTTTTATCATTTTTATAACATCCGCCATCAAAGTAAGTGCTTATTAAAAACTTTATTGTTGTTTCTCACTAATGGCTTGGATGGAACATCTTTAAATAATTAAAATAAAACTTCATGCATACGAGGACGTTTTTATTATAATGGGGAATTAGTGATTCATGACAGGAAAAATTATTTAAATATTAAAAATTTAAAATGGAAAAAAATATTGCAGCTATAAATTAAAGTTTAAAATAGTACTTTTAGTTTTAATGCTCGGACGATAAGGAATTTTATCCATTAACTAGATTATGTAGTTGATAATTTATAAAAATATTAATAGGTTCAGAATAGTTTGTTACTTTGCACAGTTAACAATAATGAAAATAGCATCAAACATCAAAATAAAGTTTATAGACTCGTGTTCTATTAATTTTTCAGATCCATTAAAATAAAACATCCCCAGTAAAACATATACTGACACAGTAATTTTAAATTTACTATCTCGCACATTAAATGTCTACCGTAAACAAGAAACAAATGAATAAATTTTCTTCAACCACTCAGATAAGAAATATAACAAACCAACAATAACAAGAAAAAATTGATAAAACATTTCAAATGATTTATAATTCATATTTAAAACGCAATCTGTTGGATTAAAGTTTAATTATTATTCAACGATTAAACCTAACATTTTGTGGGTCAATTTAAATTTACGATCAGAATTTTATGACAAATTAACCTGGGCGCCTTAGCCAAAACAATTTGTTTTACTGAATAATTTTATTTTAAAATAAAAAATCAACTATTGCAAAACCTTTTAAATAAATGACTTACGTACTTAAAAACGTGCAAAAATATTGACATTAACATAAAGATGTGTTAATAAAAGTTTTGCACATTGCAAAAGAAATATTTTTTTCGCAGCCCTGTTAGAGAGTTAAATTATCTTCCCTCAAATGAGAGAAACAAGTAATACTTTTTATTTCTAAAGAAGAAAAGTTAAGTCATATCCATAGCAACTGAAAAACAGCGATATGATTTAATATTAGTCGTAACCAGGGTTCGTAAATATCATGATATTTATAATAAATATCAAAATATCTGATATATAGGATATATATCAGATAAATATAATTTTAGTTTTTGTACACATTTAGAAAAACTGAAAAATTAGAAAAATTTCACTTTTCCGGAGGCTATATCTCAAAAACTAAACAAGATATGGAAATGCGCTCAACGGCGTTGAATTCCCCGTGTCCGAATTAACTTATAAGCAAATTTTCATACAATTTTATGCAATTTAATATTTTTAATTATTTCCTAAGGGGTACCCCTTTGGTTTTTTCAGATTTTAATTCAATTTTCCCAAAAATCCTTAATCGTAGGATTATTAAAACGAAAATTTACATACATATGTATTTTGACCCACTGAATCCAGTGGTGCAATCTTCAAATGCATATGACTTCTGGTTTTCGAGAAAATGGTAAAAAACCGCTTTTTGCGATTTTTTTTGGCGGAAAATTGAAAAAAAATAAAAATCGCTAAAACTATGTTTATAAGTTAACTGAGGCACGAGAAAATTAATGCCGTTGAGCGCGTTTTAATATCACATTTAGTTTTCGAGATATAGCCTCGAAAAAGTAGAAAAACTGAAAAATTCGATAAATTTCACTTTTCCGGAGGCTATATCTCAAAAACTAAACAAGATATGGAAATGCGCTCAACGGCGTTGAATTCCCCGTGTCCGAATTGACTTATAAGCAAATTTTCATACAATTTTATGCAATTTAATATTTTTAATTATTTCCTAAGGGATACCCCTTTGGTTTTTTCAGATTTTAATTCAATTTTCCCAAAAATTCTTAATCGTAGGATTATTAAAACGAAAATTTACATACATATGTATTTTGACCCACTGAATCCAATGGAAAAATGTTCAAATGCATATGACTTTTGGTTTTCGAGAAAATGTTAAAAAACCGCTTTTTGCGATTTTTTTTGGCGGAAAATAGAAAAAAAAATAAAAATCGCTGAAACTATGTTTATAAGTTAACTGAAGCACGAGAAAATTAATGTCGTTGAGCGCGTTTTCATATCACATTTAGTTTTCGAGATATAGCCTCGGAAAAGTAGAAAAACTGAAAAATTCGAAAAATTTCACTTTTCCGGAGGCTATATCTCAAAAAGTATTTCATATTTTTATATAATGGATATATATCATTGCAAAAATATGACGATATATATCAAAATAAATATCATGATATATATCGATCGATATATATCTTCGAACCCTGGTCGTAACCAACTTCATTGGGTTGCGTTGCATTTATTATGGTTGTTTCATGTGTTACTAAAAATTCTAGTTTCAAATTTATAGAGCGGGCACGTCAACTAGCGCCTAATCAACCCTCATAATATTGAATATATAAAAAAAATGCGCAATTTAATTAAATGAATTTCCTTGTATCACATAAACCCTAAATTTTCAAATATTTCTAGGTTGTTTGTCAGGATGCAAATATTGGACGAGGACTGATATTTAGATGAATCTGTTAGTCGATGTTCTCTGAATGTTTCAGTTAGAGACGCACTTTTTACCCGAAGACATAATCAGGTTAGATTGGATATCCATAAGGTCGGATCAGGTTGAATATTCTTCAACATGAGATATTTGACATTTCCGAGGCTATAATCAAAAACTAAGCAAGCTATTGAAATGTGCTCAACGGCATTGAATTTCTTGTATTTAAATTAATTTATAAATAAGTTTTCAGCAATTTTTTAAATTTCAAAATTTTTTTTCAAAATTTATTCCTAAAACAGTTTTAGAATATTAACTAAAAAATTATAAGACTTATGGACTTGAAGATTACACAATTGGATTTAGCGGTTCGAAATATATATGTATATAAATCTTTGTAGCAATACTTGTACGACAAAGAGTTTTAGAGCAAATTGTTTGAAGATCGTAAAAACGCCAAGGATTTACCCCATAGAAAAATTTCAAAAAAATTGAATCGCTAAAAATGAACTAAAATTTTGTTTATAAGTCAATTCAGATACGGGAAATTCAATGCCGTTAAGCGCATCTTTATTTCTTTTTTAGTTTTTGAGATATAGTTTCAGGAAGGCTTGAACTTTCTAAATATAATATTTTCGACTATATCTCAAAAACTAAGCAAGCTATTGAGATGCGCGCAACTTCATTGAATTTAAAAATATACGAGTAGATTTAAATAAATAGTAGTTTTGCACAGTTAATATTAACAGAACTTTTATTGTACCTATTGAAATTCTATTTATTCCTTGTAAAATTAACTTTCGGGTCAGTTGGTTACATATCGGGTCAGTTGGTTACATATCGGGTGATATTAGGTCAAGTATTTTGCGAATAACTCTAATACCACAATTTCAATTCTAAAGTAAAAAAGAAGTTAACCAAGTCATAATTTAATCCTGTTGATGAATGTTTTGTTTGTATTATAATGTAATAATTCTTTTTGTCTTTATCACAAAACAGTCAAGATTGTGAAATACGCACGATGAATAAACATAAAATGCAGAACTTGTGTTTTCGTGTGAATTCGTTGTAGCGGTGGCAGAGTAATTTTTCAGAGTAAGTTTGCAAATTATTGCAGTGTTATCTGGCGACAAGAACGGAAGTAGGAAGGACCGTGTACGGAAGAGTTGAACATCGTGATATGGAGAAGGAGAAACTCAGGGGCGCACTTACCTAAAGGGAAATATTGACACTGGAATTAAAATAGTTGGTAAAACTACTTCTGACATATAGTAAAATGAGAATGAACTGATTTATAAAATGTCGTATTTTCCCTGCTGTTAAATTGATTATAATTTTTTTTTTAAATTATGAAAAATAGTTTTCTGGCACTTTTACCTAAAAAAATATATTAATACATAACATGGTTATGAAATTAAGTGTTCCTATGACGCAATAATTTACTTTTATTTAAATTTTTATATAAAAATAGAACATCAAGACGGTAAACATGTCAATAAACTAGTGGCGGCTCGCCCATAAGGGCTGCAGGGCTGCAGACCTCCCACCAAAATGAAAACATTTTAAAATTATTATAGCTATTAAATTACTATACAATTATTTTACAAAAAAAATCCGTTCGTAGAATATTTATTTTTGAATACTAGTACTAGATACCTCGATAGGCCCTCTGTATGTGTGTATTGTATGAGCCAGTGTGATTGCGTACTCATCAGGGCTGCAGTCAGTGCAGACCGAGTCACACCGCATAGTCAGTGTATTGAACAGGTGGGGGTAACCCGTGATATACGATTTTGTGATATGTCTATCGTGGTCTGCAAATGTTGCAGTCCACGCTACGTATTTTAGCTTCTCTATACTCGTACTTGTGTTTTATTACTATATGTATTAAGATAATAAATATGTTTAAATAAATATATGTGAATAAAAATGCAGTATTTTTTAGCTGGTAGTGATTTTTATTATATTTTTTCAGCCCTCCCACAAAAATCATCCACGAGCCGTCACTGCAATAAACGTATGGAATTTATTTATTTTAACATTTATTAGTTAGGACAGATTTCAAATTCATAATTATCTGTCACGATATAAAAATAAAGACTTTATTTTTGATTTAGAAAAAATGCTGTGTTGCTTAATGAATTTATTTTAATTAAAAAAAAATATCCCCAAAAAGAAGTAAGATTTTTGAAAAATAAAGATATAATTAAAGGCAAAAAAATCTCTTTTAAGTCCAACACTGCAGCAGCAATCTGACAGCGTCGCCATCCTAGCATGTCGCACTCGTGGTACTAAATGCCGGAATAGGAAACCTCGTTCCGGAAATTGGACGGATCCAGAGTTGGCTGTGGCGCCGCGCGACTTCCTGCAGTTGTTCCTTTACCCCCTACCGCACACATTCGCTACTCACCCAACCCCTAGTTAGGGGAGAAAAAACGCGGCAAATTGCTGATCCCAATGACAGTGTAGCAGGTTAACGGACAGCGGACAAATCACTTAGTATAGAGGTTACATTTTTTAAAATAAATCGTTGTTTGTATATCAATGAAAAATAGTGAGTCTTTTTTTTTCGTAGGTGCCGTTTCATTTCACGAACTGAAGGTAATAAATTAATAAATAAATTATATCATCACGCCTTTTACCCATTACTGGGTATGGCACTCTCTTGTAGCAGATCTCGATAAGTGATACATTTATTCACGTGAAGTGCGTCAAATCACGGCCCCCAAAGATGTTAGTGGTAGGGGAGCCACAGGGGTAGATTTAAATTGGTGAAAATTGTTTATCGGCTGTGGGAATCGAACCAGGGTTTTCAAGATTCACAGGCCGACTCGATACCACTGAGCCACCTCTCCCAGCTGAAGGTGACAGATATAAAACACCTTAAAAGGAATAATACTTTTTTCACGAGATATACATATAATTGTTTTACTACCCTATCAGAAAATAACATTTAAAAACAAAATTAGAAATTTAGATAAGATTTATTATTATCTTGACAGATGTCATGAATATGAATTTATACAATTGTTTTCAGTTGTCATAGATATGGTTTTATATTCTTGTCCTACAAAAAAAAAAATAAAGTAAGTTTCAACTCTAACTTGTGAAACGATCGTTCTAATCGCATAGTCACAACTGACGTTCGAAATATAGCTACAAACTGCTAATGAACCTACAAGTTATATTTAAAACTTGTGCTACTAAAAGTATCAGAAAAACATACTTTACAGATAAACTCATTGACATCCGAACGACTGGGTGTAGTTTGTAAAAAATTGCGCTACTAGTGTGCTATAACTGCTCGTATTTGTATATGTGTTGAATTGATAAACAGGAAAAACAATTGCAATGGACTGTATATTGTTTGAGCATTAAAAGCTGCGGAATTAATGTAGAAAAATAATTATTGCAATTTAGAGTAAAGCGATTAAAATTAATGGCTGTACCTAAATTCCATGACAGATTTTTAAGAGTTAAAATCCTAAACCTCAAAATTAATGATGTGAAAACAATAAACTCGAATTTAAGGGAAACAGATTTAATTTATTTGCAGGAACATCAAAATCAAAACAAAATAAAACAAATTTTTTTAAATGTTGAACTTGGCGCATCCACCAAAATTCGCGCTAACTTTTGCCATATTCACGAAGTCTGTTAAGTAATTATAACACTGTGAGTTTATGTTATGTTATGTTTGAGTAAAGAATGGGGTGTTTTCACACTCTTTAAAGGTTGCGGCGAGGACTCATTATTATAATAGGCACAGGGTGTTAATTAAGTTCTGTATATTCCTGCTGGAAACTGCGTTTTTGTTTAATGGCAAACATAACGCTGCCTAAATACAAGTTCGTATTTCTAGATTTAGACTTTACGTAGCTACTACAAAATAGGGAAACATTTTCATATTTAAAGATTAAATGCATATATGTAACAAATTGAATATTTGGTTTTTATTGAAATCAAGTATTTAATTGGCTATAAATGAATTAAGTATCTACGCACAGTATAAAATTAAATTAAGTAAAACAAATACAACAAATTTGGTTTAAAAAACATATAAATGATAATCAATTCCAGCATTCCTAATTTTGTCCAAATTAGGATTATCAGATTTCGATTCATTATAAAATTAAACATCGTTATATAACAATCAAATTTAATTGATATAATTTTAAATTTACCTTTACAATTATGTTGATATATCTCTACAATTTTAATTAATATTTAATTGGCATAACAAAGCAATAAGATATAAACAATTAAATTAATAAATAGTATTAGAAACAAATAAAGTTTCTAATTTTCAGTGTATTCATTATACAGAGCTCGTTTATGAATGTTAGAGCAGTTAACATAATTTATGGTGTAATTTCAGAGCGATATTATCGACTATATTATTCCAAGGTTAGAGATAATAACAAAAATATCAACGACAGAATAAAATTGACTTTTAGTTGGTGGTTTTCTATTCGTAAAATGTCTTTTTAATAATAAGATTTTATTAGACACAGATTGCCCTTCAACGAGTAGTACTTTTTCTGCATTCATAAGGAAGTTATTACAAAACCCAGTTGCATTTCAAAAGAGCGTTCATTATGATACGCAACATTTTGTTTTAGACGGTTGGTAGTAGCGGATGATATACTGAACCTATCAAGCTGAGAACATCAAAATTTCAAACTAACCTTAAAATTTGAGCAATTGCATAAATGCCAATAAAAGTTACCAAACACAACATTTTTTTTTCTACGATTGCCATGAAAAGTTGACAATTACGCTCTTATTTGTCATCGTAAAGTTGACGTTTTCTGTGGAACAATCGAAAAATATCATTTTTGTGCTTCTCCAATGGCAACGCGCGAAAAAGACGTTAAATGCGCGCGTTTCCAATAGCAACGCGCGAAAAAGATATTAAATGCGAGCTTATTTCAATAGTTACCCAGGGATACAAACAAAACAGAAACTAGTCATATTGACAGTTAACAGAACAAATTTATTTTCAGTACGCATACGTTTTTTTAATAATTTTAAGATGCAATCGTAGAAAAAGTTACGTGTGTATCACGAGCGTAAAGTGTCTTTGTTCCTCTTGCACTATTGCAGCGCTCGCCTTCGGCTCACGCTGCAATTACCGTGTTCGAGTAACAGAGAATCTCTTTACGCTCTAAATACACAAATAACTAATATATAAATTTTTCTAAATTAAATTTATATTTTAAATCAAGGAAAATCGAATCGAGTCGCAGTTTCTTGACATATATGATTGGTTAATTTCGCACACGTGATTAGGAAATGGACGAGTTAATCTCAACATCTATTTAAAATAAAAATTTTCTAATTTATTTATCACTCCCAACTATGATAAATGGAGCCGAAAGCACCACCAGTATTTAAACAGAAAATAGAGTAAATCGAATAGTGGTAGATAAGTAAAATATTTTCTTTTCTCATGCACCCAAGGGCATAAAATTAGAAGGGAGGGAGGTGAACCTGCGAACAACGAACCTCAACTACTTCGCAAACTCAAGTCGCTTTCGAATTCAACTTTGTAATGTATGGCCGAGCGTAATTATATACTAGGAGCCGTCGTACGTTCAACGCTGCCCAATAAATATTCATTACGGTTCAAAACATACTCCCACACACACTAACGAACACGAACACACGTCTTGGATACGCGGTGGTCTCGTTGCCTTGTACTTGCGTTTATACGCCTGAAGTAACCACACTATTCAAATTCCTGCAAGGTTATGGGAATTTATCTATTTATGGCGCAGCGAATCTCAGTTTCTACTAAGAGATAGATACACTTTCATTCCGTAAGAAGACGCCATTCGCTAATTAAAAGACAATTAAAAAAATAAATAAACATATCATCACGCCTGTTACTCATTACTGGGTGTGGCACTCTATCGAAGCAGATCAACGAAACAACATAACCATTTGACATCGATATTTCAGTAATTGTCAAAATTTAAAATAGTTATTTTTGTATTAAGTGCGTGAAATGAGTGTTTTGGTTGCGCGTGAAAATGTTACTTTTAGTCGAGACAAAAAGTTATTGAAACAAAATTTTTTCTACAACTGTCAAAAAAGAAAATACAATAATTATTGAATGATTCAAGTAAATTGAAGGGAAACAATCAAAAATAATATGAATTTGATACTACTGATGCGTTTTAACTAATTGAACGTGACAAAAAAATACTTAGGACCGTGCGTGAAATACTAATTTTGCGCACTAGGGTGCAAAACAGTGCACAAAATATGCGTTGTCATGGTAATGCAAATGATGAAAAAATTACGTACTTCACGAATTGATATTGAAACAATTAATAGTATGTTATGCATCAAGGGAGGGAAACAAGCGATTAATTTCACGTGTGAAGTTGACAATACCAATACAGAGTTGAATAAATAAATAAATAAAATAATAACAATATATTATCACGTCTTTTCTGCCGCAACAAACCTCAATATATTATGTTATGCATCAAGAGAGGGAAAAAAGGGATTATTCCCGCGTGTGAAGTTGACAAACCGAGACTTAAACGAGGGCCGAAGGTTCGAGCGGAAGTTGAGGTTTGCCAACTTCACACAAGGAATAATCGCGCCCTCTCGTGAAGCATATTATACTTTTCGTAACAAGTGCACAAAAATTACTGTCATATCGGGACAAATGTCAAATATGGGTTGCGTAACTAGTTATCTAGGAAACGCCGCAAACAGCTAATAATCGTAGTCTCTAGGGAGAGAAACATGCTACCTAGGGAGAGAAACATGCTACCTAGGAAGAGAAACATCCTACCTAGGGAGGGAAACATAACGTTTCTCTCCCTAGGGGAGAAAAGCAGTGTTTCTCTCTCAAAAATTAAGGAATAAGAACGTGTTTCTTGTGCATGTGTTACGAAAATAGTTTTTCACAGTTGTAGGAAAAAAAATTGTTTCTTCCACAGCACTCTTTCTTTATAAAAATACTATTTTATTTCCTATAGCATATTTTAATTCTACACCCAGTATATATACTAACAAAATGAGTGACGTATATTTTAAACTAAAAATAAAACCGAAAATGATGTAAATGTCAGGTTATATTATCTATGTATCTATAACAAACCCTGTTGAAATACTGTTAAAAATGCAAGGACTGTCTCAATCAGCTAAAACCCCAATTACACTATATCACCCTAACAACATAACCAACATCTCCTCCCACTGGAGAAAACATAACTTACCCCCACCCTAACACACTATTATCCCCGCCCCTCATAAATAAGGGCTCGTATTTCACTGGCGCGATTTTAAAATCATATCTTTGTATCGTTGCCCTCTGGTTGAGCGAGAACATTGCATGTCTTGTGAGCGGATTGCTACATGCTGAACGTAATTTAGAGGTGCTCCTCCCATAAGGGGGTGAGTACACTCTCTACAGAAATGAAAGGAAAGTTTTAGGGATGTTATATCAAGATGAAGATGGGTATAATATGGAACGAAGAACTACTTTCAATGTTGCTGAAAATCTATTATAATTTTAAAGCAGAAACTAGAGATGGGCGAATATCAAATTTCTCGAATTCGAATATCGAATACGAATATTAATCAGATCTCGAATATTCGAGGTGCTCGAATATTCGAATACTCCTAAAAGTTAATTTATTTATTATTAATAATTATTTAATTATGTCCTTTTCATTTATTAGAATGAAATTGTTAAGATAAAATAAAATTAAAACAAAAAGTACAAACAAAAAAGAAAAAGACGAAAACTTCAAATTTAAGGTGAAACGTACGGGCTGATGTTGGAGAAAAACAAATTTGAAATATGGGTACGTCTTCATGGTTTTGAAACAAAATATCTTTGTTATTAATAACTTGAAAGTATTGTAATTGTTTTAAGTTTATGTACAAATGATAAAGGCAAACATAGTCAAAAATTGAGGTCAACATATGGCGCGATATTCGAGGTATTCGAATGTTCGCTATACTGACGTTAATATTCGAAAATCTCGAATATCGAATAATGTCAATATTCGCGGTATTCGAGTATTCGCGGATGATATTCGTCAATCTCTACTTAAAACATAATTATTATTATTTATTTATTATGAAACAATTTTCACCAAATTAAATCTACCCCTGTGGCTCTTCCACAACTAACATCTGGGGCCGTAATCGCATTTCACGCGAAGAAATTGATCTGCTAAGGGAGAGTGCCACACCTAATAATGGGTAAAAGGCGTGATGATATATTTATTTATTTATTTATGATATCACTAATCAAGAACTAAATCCGACCACTGGTGCTAAGATAAAGTCACTACGATTTGATCCTCCGTACTCTCGCTTGTGAAACAAAAGAACTAGCATGAAGCTACAACATCCCATAATGAGTCGAATCTCATATTAAACAGATAAATAATTTTAAATAAATAAGTTAACATAAACTAAATTTGTGTCATCTCGATTGTAAAATATCAGAACAACTGTATAGCTACAACTGCTTGTAGATACGAATATAAGTTAAATATTAATTTAGCTACAAGAGTTTAATTTAATAAAAAGGAAAAGAGATAAAAATATCTAGAAACCATCATCAGTCACCCGAAGCATAGAGTATTCTATTCTCGGATAAAAAGTCTCCGCTGCTATCCATAATTGACAGAACACAGAACGCGTAGGTAAGGCCTTAACACAACATTTGCGAGATAATAACATTATTTTTCTCTTTCTTCCACCTGCGGTTCATTTTAAAGAGTTGACAAGTGACACGGATTCCCTTTTAGTATAATTTACTTTGCACGCTGGCGCCAGAATCCCGGCCAAAGTTCAGTAGCGCGTCCGTCAACGCTGTCGAGATTTCGCCTAAAAATGTCGCGTTTAAGATACAAATGTCCATAGTTTTACTTTTCGGGGTAAAGTGAGGTGGTTTATTTAATGGCCGTTGTTTTTAAGCTATCGCGGTTTGAATTATATCACGAAAATTAAATTCTATTAAGGTTAGGTATGTTTATTTATTTGATACTTTATACAACTTAATCTCAGTTACAGTAGCGCATCAAATCTATTTTTTCTTCGATTGCTATGAAAAGTTGACAATTATGCTCTCATTTGTCATCGTAAAGTTGACATTTTCTGTGGTACAATCAAACAATCTCCAATGGCAACGCGCGAAAACGACGATAAATGTGCGCGTTTCTAATGGCAACGCGCGAAAAAGATATTAGACGCGCGCTTATTTCAATAGTTACCAGGGATACAAACAAAACAGAAACTTGTCATATTGATAGTTAACAGAACAAATTTATTTTCAGTACTTATACGTTTTTAAATAATTTTAAGATGCAATCGTAGAAAAAATTATGTGTGTATCACAAGCGTGAAGTGTCTTTGTTCCTCTTATACTATTGCAGCTCTCGCCTTCGGCTCGCGCTGCAATTACCGTACTCGAGTAACAAAGAATCACTTTACGCTCTTAATACACAAATAACTATAGACACAGTTGAAAATGGTGTCGATTTGTTTCAAATTATAAAATTTCATCAAATTTGCGAATATCAAGCTTTTTAGCAAAGTTGGTTTTTACATTTATACATAACAGCCCGCTATAACCAATAAAATGAGGTAGCACAAACTCCGGACACAATCACAGTACATCCACTTCATTAAATTTATCAAATAATCAATCTTCGTCAAACATTCTTATTCTGTCAGACCATCTTTGCTTCAATTACATTGACGTTGCTTCCATACAAGCTCATTTATACATCCATCCATTCTTGACTATAAACTTGCTTAGTTAATCTTTCACTTTTTAGTTGGATTATTATTATTTTGGATAATAAATCTAAACCATATTCTCAAAAAGATTTAAATAAACTCTAGTATAATCTTGATATCAAATTGTTTTAAGATTAACTTTTTTAAATCGAGTTTGAATCAGATCAGCTAATCTAAAATGTATAAATCGCTACAAATATTATGAGAATTGGGTTCCATGATCAATATATACACGACGAATGCATTTTCAAAATAGTTATTTTTGATTCTAGATTGCGAAATGTTACTTTTGCATTCGAAAATGCAAAAGCATTTCGCAATCGAGTATCAAACAACGTTTTTTCGAAAACTATGTCCCAAAATTAGTAATAATGTAATGAGAAAATTTTTACGTTTAGGATTCATTAATGTGACATCTAATGTCTCCATGACAACAATGTATGTAATATAATTGCTATGAAATCTGGTATTCTCTGACCAGCAATTGACAGCTGGTTGGCAATAGAAACCAAACAAACGTTCTCATTTTTTTCTGCGATTTATTGGGATTCACATTGCATTTCTCAAGAAACTATTCCAGTACACCAGTTAGCTTCCTCAAGCGGGATAAATATGAATAATTGCTCAATTGGAACATTAAATATAAATTTTGTTTAAGAATAGAAGTATTGTTCCTAAGCAAAAAAATAAAGTGACAAATTTTATTAAATTGTGAGCCTTTCTTCTATCAAAAAATTGCAGGATGCAAAAAACTTTTGCATCCTGCATGCAAAAGTCTTTTGCGTTCTGTAGACAAAAAACACTCATTTCGCGTGTTGATAGTTGTCATGTAAATTTTAACTTTATATACCATTTTAGATCAAAACTTTTTGTACATTTATACAACTTTATAAAAAGATATTTCATGGACCTTAACGTGTTCCTAAAATAAATAAAATAATTTCTTGTAATATAGAAATTAAGAAATTCTCGGCTTTATTATTATTAAATAATACTGTGTATCTTCCATTAAAATTATCGTAACAACAAGCTAAAAATATTTATATAAATTCTGTTTGACATTTCGAGCTTCGTATTAGAGAAAACGATGAAACATGATTGCTGTACGTTTTGTAAATATTTATAAAATTCCGAGAATTAAAATGTATAAAAATACATAAACAACAAATTGTGAAATGAATATGTTAATTTATATTTAAATTGTAAATATTACACAGTGAAAGAAAATAATGAAAATCGCAGTATAAAGGAATACATTAAACAAAAAATTAATAAAAATTTAAATCGCCATTAAATATGGGTAAATACTGACAACAAATAAAACTAAGTAAATACGAGAATTGAAATCATAAATTATTGATATTTTCATTTATGCGCATGATATAATAAAAAAAAACTATTAAAAACCTAGCAAAAAACTGTGTTTAATGAATTTTAAATCATGTTTACAATCCACATAATATTTGCCAGCAATTATAAATTGAAATTACTACGGTTTTTATAGGAAGAAGATGGCGCAAATGTATCCGATTTATATTCAATGATGTAATAAAGATTTCCAAGCGCGAGATTTAAATTTTACCTGACAATTCGATACCATAAAGACGATTTGGTAGAATTCGAAGACAGGTTTCGGAATCGGTGCATTTCAAGACGATTTGATATCAGCGTGCACTTACCTAAAACAAACAAAAGCATTAGAAATAATATCACAACCAACTTAGATAAACTTAAATAACTAAAAAAGATATATAAAATTCTTTAATCATCACGAGGCTAGAAATATTTACTATACATTCTTTGATATACCGGGTGGAACATCATACCTGTGTACATAGGCGATTAACATGAAAAAACAGTTTTTCCGTGCGCATTGCTCCCCAAATTATTTTAGCCAAAAATGCTTCAAATAAATGTTGTAGAGCATAAAATTCTGCATCTAAATCAATAAACAGAATTACATTTACATTCGTTATAACGACAGAAATTAAATAAAAACATAAAAAATTACATTGAAAATATCAAATAGCCATGGAAGTGAAACAAAAATAGATAGATGCTTGACGTTTGACAGATCTCCTGATTTAACACCTAGCGAGTTTTTTTATGGGGTCATCTTAAATGTAAAATTTATAAGCAACGCCACCCAAATATTAATTCTTTGAGAGAAGCTATCGTGGATAAGTGCGCCATAATCACAAATAGGCAGCTCGTTAATGTACGACATTCCTTCTACAATAGACTTGGTTATTGCTTGGCTGAACATGGAGGTTTATTTGAATATTTATTGTAATAATAAATTGTAGTGATTATTTTATTGAGAGAATTATTGTTTGATATTTGAATTATAATAGATAGGATATAATTTTTATATGACCAACCCTATAAGAAATAAACGTTTCATTGAAATGTACAATTGTTTATTTATTATTAAATTGTAATCATAGGTATGGAGTTTTTTGTATGAATTTTATTGAATGATTAATTTGTCGGGGGTAAAATATCAAATAAACAGAAAAACGTCAAGCATTTATCTATTTTTGTTTCACTTCTATGGCTATTTGATATTTTGAAAGTAATTTTTAATATTTTTTTATTTAATTTTTGTCGTTACAACGCATGTAAATGTAATTCTGTTTATTGATTTAGATGCAGAATTTTATGCTCTACAACATTTATTTGAAGCATTTTTGGCTAAAATAATTTGGAGAGCAATGCGCACGGAAAAACTGTTTTTTCATGTTAATCGCCTATGTACACAGGTATGATGTTCCACCCGGTATAGTAAGTGTGGGATTGAGAAGAATAATAAGACAAATTAGAAGGAGTCTCATAGATATATGTAGGTAAAATTGAGGAATAAATGGTTGGATAAGATTGAAGGTTAGTTCCGGGAATGAAAGATTCCAAGTGGGAGGAATAAACGAACTTGTACGAAAGGAATTATGAATGGGGATATAGACCAACTAATAGCTATAGCTCAATTTCGCATAGATTGTGGTATTAGTTTCATAGGAAGTAGAATTCCATCATTGTGATTGGCCTCCATAAACGACAAAATAAAGACAAGTTTAAACAGGAAAAGTAATACAAAATTTTTAATTTCTCAATACATACGTAAATTAAGGACTTTATTTAATCATGGAGTCTATAATAAAAATAAATCAACGCCGTAATAGTTATTTGTATATTAAGAATGTAAAGTGATTCTTTGTTACTCGAGCACGGTAATAGTGCAAGAGAAAAGACACTTTACGCTCGTGATACACACATCATTTTTTCTACGATTGCATCTTAAAATTATTCAAAAACGTATACGGACTGAAAATAAATTCGTCCTGTTAACTGTCAATATGACAAGTTTCTGATTTATTTGTATCCCTGGTAACTATTGAAATAAGGGCGCATCTAATATCTTTTTCTCGCGATGCCAGTGGAAACGCGCGCATTTAACATCTTTATCGGGCGATGCCATTAGAGACGCGCAAAAAAGATATTTTTTTATTGTTCCACAGAAAACGTCAACTTTACAATAACAAATGAGAGCGTAATTGTCAACTTTTCATAGCAATCATAGAAAATAGTTATTTGTGTATTAAAAACGTAAAGTGATTCTTTGTTACTCGAGTACAGTAATTGAAGCGCTTGTAATACACACATATTTCTTCTACGATTGCATCTAATGTATTTAAATTCCTATTTAATTATAAATCTTCAATCGAATTTTCATTGTTCAGAAAAGCACTATTTCTCAGTACACATTTATATTTAATGCATTTGGTTTGTAGGTCTCAGTAGAAGCTAACGGATGCCGGAGACGATTTATATTCCTTCAATTACAACAATGTGAAAAAAATCTGCGATATTTTAAACCTAGTCAATTTAGAGCAATTTGTATATGAAAGGTTATCGTTGGTCATATTAAAATTTAGATGTTCTCAGCTTGACAGGTTCAGTATATCATCCGCTACTACCAACCGTTTAAAACAAAATGTTGCCTATCATAATGGACGCAGAATAGAAAAATATTTGAAAATATAACATGTTTTCGATGTGACGTAGAATTTTAGTAATTAGTTAATGTGTACGGTGGTGTGGATAGCGATATGGAATTCGCATCCGGAGATCCCGAGTACAAATGTCACTCAAGCTAAAAATTATATAAACTACCACACTGCGGCTCGGTGAGTGCGGACCCTGTACTGTAATTGGGATTAAGTTCCTGTTGTAACATAAATAAATAAATACCGTGAGACAATTTTTCAATTGAGCTACAAACAATTATAGACACATGTATTTTTAACTGTATTCTTAATGTAATCGAAGAATAAGATAGAAATGTTTGGCAGAAATTAATTGCAGAAAGAATCTAATGAGTAAAAGTTCAGTGAATGTTAAAAGGATTCGTGTTTATTGATGAAACACCAGTACCTATAGATTCCAACAACAGTAAGCGTAATCATTTGAGTAACTTTAACTTACAGGTCAATTATTTACTACATAAATTTCTCCAATTATAATATAATATGCATTTCAAGTCTACAATACATCGTATTCAATACGAGAAAATAATGATCTATTCATGAATGGTAATGAAGCAAAAGTTAGCAAATAAAATATAAAATCTTACTAATAACTAACCAATTTAACAAAATATTCAATTAAGTTTCTTGGAAGAGTTCATTAAAAACTCCAGAAATAACGAGGTAATTGATAATTGCTAATTAGCAGAGAAGAGCAGGAAAGCGAAGAAACCACAAAATGAACAGAATTTAAAAAGATTCAAATCGTTTCTCAGAATAATTGTCATTGGAGAGTATGTTATTTATAGCTTTATTCGAGCAAGCAAACAGAGTACTTTTTAAGTACGCATCCTTCGGATTATCGGATTATAATAGTAGATACAAGTTGTAGAAAAAGAAAATGATGCTTAATAAAATATGTTTAACAGTTTCAACAGTTAAGCAAATATGAAAATATCTCTGAAAATATGATGAGGAATATATTCTACAAAAGTAATGTGGGTGATATATCTCCGCTTGAAATTTATATAAGCCATTTTTCCTAGAAAGACAAATTAAAACAAATATTTCATTCAAAAAATTAAACATTTCACTGTCACTTAATACTTCATTCTTTCCATTTTGTTATCACGCAGCTAAAACATCCAACACGGCAAAATGGTCTTTCGACCAACCAGGACTCAGCTTCTTTTCCCATACCCCATTTTCTAGGGTAATGTAATCTGCCATTTGCCTCGGGCAGCGTATTACGTATGACAAGGTGCAGATTGTAACTCGACGACGAACTTGCTGCCAACTTAAATTAAAAATAAAACAAAATGTTAAAAACTCTGGCATGAAGTGGCTTCATCGCGAACGCTTTAAACTGTTTCTTACTCCTTGTGCTGTTTTTCACTTTACGCGTTGCCAAGTCACCGTTTGTGGGAGATTTTCTTGTCGAGACGAAATAGCAGAAATTAAGACAGCGGTGAACGTTAAATGCTACAGATTTTTAACACAATTAGGTAATTCTAATCTGCTACTTAATCCTAGATGCATAGGAGCGAATGGATAGATATGATTTATATTTACAAAAACAATAATTGTTCCTCAGCACAATTACTCTGCTTGTGATAAGTGTCCTGATTATGTTGCAATTATATATTACAACTTAATTCCTGTGTTTGCTTGAAAGTTTATCTTTTATTAATAACTTAATTCCTGTTGAATTGAAGCAACTTTCTATGAAGAATTGTATCTCAAAAATCAAAAAATATTGTTAAATAAAGAATACTACAACACAATTGAATTCGTAAATGATTGTAAAAATATTTTATTTATTTATATAATAGATACTTTGCTATATTGTAACAATATCTAGAATAAGGAACTATTTCATTTAGTTGATTGTACTTAATTTGTAAACTCATATGGGGTAGGTGGCTCAGTGGTATCGAGTCGGCCTGTGGATCTTGAGAACCCTGGTTCGATCCCCACAGACGACAAACAATTTTCACAAATTTAAAAAAAACCTACCCCTGTGGCTCCTCCACCACTAAAATCTTTGGAGGCCGTGATTTGACGGCTGGTAACCGCACTTCACGCGAAAAAATATATCACTTACCGAGATCTGCGTAGGCAGAGTGCCACACCCAGTGATGGGTAAAAGGCGTGATGATATATTTATTTATTTATTTTATATGTTAACTGTTATTCATAGGTGATTGATTAGTTATTACAAGTATTTTTATAGAATGTAATAGTTATTTCCATTGCAAGACCGTTATACAGAAATTTACAGGCGAGCATAGAAAGGTAACGGGCGAGCGCTAGCGAGCCTGTTATCTGTGTGAGCCTGTAAATTTCAGTTAACGGTCGAGCATTGTACAATGTTTTATGTGCATTTGAATCGCAATATATGTATATTTAATAAAATTAATTGCAATAGTATAACGCAATAACTAAAATGTTCAATCAAGGTAGTCTTTGAAAATCTGACAGATTTTGTTTAATAAAAAAATATTGAAGTGTCAAAACGTTTAAAATTAGATATGTTGTCATGATAACCAATGTCAACAGCCCGTTATAATTTTTACACGGGCTAGCACGTTATAAGTCTCGTAACCCCTAGATACAGAGTTAAGTAAACAGTTCATTACGATTCAAATGTAAGTAAAATCTTTTTCGTTACTTTAATGTATTTTATGTATGTTTGTAACAACATCTTTATACTCTTTCCAAATATCATTGAAATGATTTTGTTGGAAATAAGGTGACTTGGAGGCTGAATTTTGTGAAACATAGCCAAGTGTTTACTTTACATTTTTATTAAACCTTGTTTCACCAAGTGTTGGATGACAATTAATTTTGTCTTTGTTGTTATTTAAATTGCTATTGCATAGCTTTAACTTTTTTCGGTAGATGGCATGACCAGTTCCACAAAACTTCTCATATCATCTTACTAGTTTGTTAGAGATCTTATTCTCTGCTGGCACAGTTCTTCGTCACCAGCTTCTTTACATGAACTTTGTTCTAGGTGAAGAAGTGAGTTATACCATACTGATGAGCTCTAATAAGAGCGAAACGCGTCTATGGTTACTAACTGAACTGTGCTGGCCAGCCTCTGACGATGCCCTCATAAGGTGACTTGGAGGCTGAATTTTGTGAAACATAGCCAAGTGTTTACTTTACATTTTTAAATTATTATTATTATTGTTATTATTACGGCTTGTTGAGTGATGAAAGATTCTGAGTATGACAACTTGAATACTTGTTATAATTTTATTAATTTGTAATTAACTAATTTTGTTAATCACAGAGAAAATACTGAAAATCATATGAACTCAACATTGGTGTGGGTAGCGTTATGGAATTCAAATTCAAATCGCACTTAAGCTAAAGATTATATGAACTACCACACTACAGCTCTGTGATTCCGGAATCTGTACTATAATTAGGATTAAGTTCCTGTTTTACAGCGTAACATTAATAAATATATTCTGAACGGTTATGGATCAACTCATTGCGATTACTTTATGCAAGTTAAGCAGCGTTAGGCGCTGGGAGTATTTGCGTTTCTGTTGACTCCAGGAAGTTTACAAATTAACAATGGACAATTTGAATACATGTTATAAGATACATTATCAAGTATTTAATTTTGTAAATTTGTAATTAATTAGTTTTACAAATCACAGAGAAAATAATGAAAACATGGTTTTCCAAAGTTAAATGTGTAAAATAAAGCTATGAAGCAAAAGCACTGACATAGCAACATTTTCAGCTCCGGTGAAAGCATCCGTAAAAGCTCCACTTCGGTTGCAGTCGTAATATGTCGGGTGCGTTCGCATTAGCAACAGGAAGCGGTTCATACGTCACAGGACATAAACAATTAAAACAAGGAGGAACAACAGCCCAGTAAATTATTCCACATTTACCATAATTCCGTAGACAAAGAATACTGAATTGCATTAAACTCTCACATGAATATAAAGAATATATTATACAGTTCACGAACGCAAATGAACTCACATGTCAGCGAGGTAAATAAATAACTTGGTGAATATCACTCAAAAAACTCACTCCCGAATATTTCCTAGATATCTTTATTTGAGTAGATAGTCGACAACTTAAAATCAACAGCGATTCAGAGAGACTAACTTAATAATTATTTACCATCAAAAAATTGATCCAAATAATACATTTTTTATTTATATACCTAGCCAATGAAATGAATTAAAACGTTAAATAAGTTTCACCGTCTTTATTAAAATGATATTTAACGTACTGGTTTCCGTGCAATTGTGGCTTCAAACGTTTTAGTCACGGCGTGAAGTTAAAAATTTACATATGAAGCACAAAGTGCCTTACTTTTCAAAAAATTTATAAAACTCGATTTTTTGTTATCAAAATTTATGATCGTAGAAGAAGTATAGTATGTGACTCATTTTATAAACTCTTTAGATACTAGTTTTTTATAACCTTCTTACAATTAGTGTCAAAGACATTTATAAAATACATATACGAACCCTAACCACTAATATTTGGTACGGCTGTGTTTTTTAAATATATTGATCTTTGAAGCATTTTAAACATTATTTGGAATAAATTTATGTAATTATATTTGTACTATTTTAATATGTTATTATAATATCTACATTAACACAAAAACATAATAACCAAAAATGAAAATTAAAGGATTTATTCTATTATTCGTAAGAGAACATTTTTAATTTGTGAAAATAATTGACCATAAATAATTGGTACGGCTAATTAAAACTTATATTAATATTGCGTAACGTCGCCTTTTGCTTTTATAATTGCTTCAATTCGTGTTGATATTGTGTTTATAAGTTCCTGGCACTCATCTGGTGTAATTGAATTCCAAATTTCTGTAATTTTTTGTTTCAAACCTAAAACAGTTCTTTGAGGCTCATTTCTTAAACGACGTTTCATTACTGCCCACAAGGATTCTATAGGATTGAGGTCTGGACTGGAAGATGGCCAGCTCAAGACATTTATCCCCTTAGTTTCCAACCAATTCTTAGTATCTTTGGCGGTATGACATGAAGCACCATCGTGTTGAAATATAAATTCTTCATAGGAAATTAATTGGGTTACAGGCGGAATTAAATTTCCCTCCAAAATGTTAACATATTTCTGAGCATTTACAATGCCATCAATAAAGTGCAAATTGCCCACACCTTTGGAGGACATGCAACCCCATACCATGATACTAGCTGGAAATTTGACGGTACGCTTCAAACAGTCTCTATGGTATACTTCTTTTTTGTCCATATTACTCTTTTTTTAAAGTCACCAACGCAAACATCAAATTTAGATTCATCACTGAATAGAATGGAATCCCACTGCCTCTGTACCCAAAGTCTTCTTTCTTTTACCCATAATAAACGTTTTTTCTTTTGTATACTGGTCAATAATGGTTTTTCTTTGGCCTGGAAGATTTAAGTATAAGTTTACGTTTTTCTTACTTTAAAAATCTTACCTTATGGAATCCATATTTTAGTTTATGAATATTTTTTTCGGGTCCATTCGCGTCCCACGGACTTTCCAATTTTTGCTGACCATTTTTCGGATAAATTACGAACGGTACTTCGTCTATTTGACTTGACAATGGAAGTCAACGCTCGCAAATCTCGCTCGATAATTTTTGAAATTCTACCATTTTTGTTCTTAAATGTTGAAATAGATCCAGAAATTTTATATTTTTTAACTATGTTTACAGTTGTCGATTTAGGTAAATTCAATTCCTTCGTAATTTCACCATAATTTTTACCAGATGAATTTTTTTCAATAATTAATCTTCGAATATCTTCAGATATAGGCTTTCCTTGTACCATGTTGAAAATTAATGACAGTTTATTGAAATCAAAAGACAATATTAATGACAATTGATTCAAAACAAAGGCAAAACCTACTCGAATATTCGTTCAGTATAAAATAAATAGTATAGAGGGCAATAGGAGGATGATTAATATAAGTTTAAATAGCCGTACCAATTATTTGTGGCCAATTTTTTTCATAACTTAAAAATGATTTCTTACGAATAATAGAATAAATCCTTTAATTTTCATTTTTGGTTATTATGTTTATGTGTTGTTGTAGATATTATAATAACTTATTAAAATAGTACAAATATAATTACATAAATTTATTCCAAATAATTTTTAAAATGCTTCAAAGATCAATATATTTAAAAAACACAGCCGTACCAAATATTAGTGGTTAGGGCTCGTACTATAATATAACTATAAAAAACTTTTATTTACAAATCATTTTATATCTATCTGATGAAAAGATAGATATAATGTGCAAATCTAATAGTCAGTCATATTTTTCGTTGTCAATTATGACAAATAATTTAAAATTTATGATTTTGAATCTTATCAATTATTGTAAAATTTAAATGGTATTGCTTTCACCAACCATCAAAATAATTGTATTTGAATCAATTACATTTATGTCATTAAAAATAGACCTTCTAAACTGAACAATCGATGACATTTCTCGTTGTCAATTATGACAGATAATTACCTAATTAATTTCAGACATACATTTTTTTTCAAGCCACGATTTAATGACATTTTTGTAATTACCCTATATAAATGTGATTCTGAAATCAACGAAACTATATCCATGTTAGAAATAAAATTTCTAACAAATATTTCATAATTTAGCAGTTTTAACTGTCGTTGCTAATATCCCCGGATGATGAAACCGTATTTATTTTATTAACGTACATCTCTAATAGCAACATAAAATAAAGAAATATTGTATATGAATTGTGTATAGATTTGTGGAAGAAGCAAGCATATAAATTTTAATTTTATTTCAAAGTTAGTCAATTGAATGCATTTATAATACCATCATTTTGTATTGTTACAAACAGTGACGAATAACAAGGACAATAAGTTTTTCGTTATCATTATTTCTTTTATTATTTTACAGAAAAAATATTCAAATGAATATTTAGAGTATTAAATTATGATTCTATTTCTACTTATGGGAAGATATGACATTTTTCTTATTTAGTTTCTATTAAAATCTAGTTTAATATATATACGAAAAAATTTGAACAGGGAAACATGGAAAATAGTTTTGCGATTTAAAAAAAAATTGTTTCATGATCAGCACGTCGTACAGAATATACCCTTTAATTTTTTGCTCTAAGTTGTGAAACACCCTGTATATATAACAGATAAACGTTATACATTTGTTTGCATTTGCTTCAATTTCATGACAAACTATGGAGACAATATCAACTTATGACAAACTATTTAAATCAATATAAGCACTAATGAAATAAGTAAAACAATGTATATACATAATTTAATTCTCAACAACTTTAATTTAAAAGATCTTTATGCAAAGTTACAGACAAGCAATGCTACTAAAAAACATATTTCCCAAATTAATCGCCTATATACATTATAATAAAATATCAAACTAAATACTTGTTTCACAATATTCAGCCTCCAAGTCAACTTATGAGGTCTTCGTCAGAGGCTGGCCAGCACAGTTAGTTACCATAGACGCGTTTCGTTCTTATTAGAGCTCATCAGTATGGTATAACACACTCCTTCACCTAGAACAAGTTCACATGAAGGAGCTGTATGACGAAGAACTCTGACGAGGACCTCATAAGTTGACTTGGAGGCTAAATTTTGTGAGACTTAGACAAGTGTTTAGTTTGATATTTTATTATTAATTCTAGTTTCACCAAGGGAGCATTCAAAGACAATTAATTTTGTCTTTGTTGTTTTTACTTCCTTGTACGAAGTAAAGGAAGTATTGTAATCGCGAAAATTTTCGGTTCTCAGATTTCAACGGAAATATGTATTTTGGCCCTCCCTGAATCCATTTTGACTACTTTCGTCATGCCGTCTGTACGTACATATGTATCTCGCATAACTCAAAAACGGTAAGCCGTAGAAAATTGAAACTTTATATTTAGGACTGTTATAATATCTAGTAGTGCACCTCCCTTTTTGTAGTGGTACTTTACTTGAAGCCTATAATAGATTTTCATGAAAATCGATATTCAAATATAATTTCAAACTTTCCAAATTTGGTATATAAGACTACTATATCAATGGAAATAACATAATAGATTTTGGTTAAAATAGACTAACCGGAAGTGGCACATTACATGAAGCTGCTAACAGTTTTCCTTGAAAAAATGGTAATATTTTAATTTTAGAAATGAATGCTGCAAATACTACTCCCGATATTAAAATGTCATTTAATGTACATTGCGGTAAATAACATCTAAATCACCTGTCGGCAAGCTGTGGCTTCGAATGTTTTAGTCACGGCTTGAATATAACAACTGATTAAATGCGGGATGATATTAGTTTCCTACATCTGTCATTGCAACTTAAACTCTTTAGTCATTAAAAGGACATTTTTATAAAACTTGTTAAATAATGTACAATTTTCTACTTCCGTTGTTAAATTGTCATTTAATGTACTAGTTACATGGCGCTAAATAACATCATAATCACATTTTCAAATATAATTTAAAACTTTTCAAATTTGGTATATAAGGCTACTATATCAATGGAAATAACATAATAGATTTTGGTTAAAGTAGACTAACCGGAAGTGCCACATTACATGAAGCTGCTAACAGTTTTCCTTGAAAAAAATGGTATTATTTTAATTTTAGAAATGAATGCTGCAAATAAAAGTTTTAGAGAATTAAATTCTGCGTCTAGCACATTAAGAATTTTTAAATTAGCTTTGTGCATAAACGAGATATCTAAATTTAAATATTATATATTTCTTGATTTAAAAAAAAAAATAAGTTTTAAGCTATGGATTAGAACAAAAAATACAAGATTTAATGTCAAATATGTGGAAAAAAAATATCTACAGTTTAATACGCGTACAAGGAAGTCATGTGGTGTCCACATCAGATTTTTTATTTAAATTGCTATGTACATTATATTTTCAATATCCACATAATTTGAAGGTGAAACATATTACCGTACGTTACAACGTCATACATGAAACAGGATAATACCTGTCTGATAATAAACTAAGTAAGTGTACTTTAAATGTCAAAGTGCTTCATCGACACTTGCACTGTGACCTTATAAAATTCTACATACGTCAGTTGATCAAGTATTTCACAGCTTTTTAAATTTCATGCCACCGGCACCGGTCAGTTTATTATTTATTCAATTAACACGAGTTGTTTGCCGATAAAGTGTTAACGTATTGACACTTTATAGTACTTCGTATACATCAATGACAGATTCAATATTTATATTATGTCCTTTTAAACAGGATAGCATGGAGCCTTGAAACATTCATTCAACATTTATTTATTAGTTTTATAAAATAAATAAATAAATAAACCATCACGTCTTTTACCTATTACTGGGTGTGGCACTCTGTCAAAGCAGATCTCGGTAATTGATATATTTCTTCGCGGGAAGTGCGGTTACCAGTCGTCAAATCACGGCCCCCAAAGATGTTAGTGGTGGGAGAGCCACAGGGGTAGATTTAAATTGGTGAAAATTGTTTGTCGGCTGTGGGGATCGAACCAGGGTTCTCAAGATCCACAGACCGACTCGATACCACTGATCCACCTACCCCATAAAAATAAATAAATAAATATATCATCACGTCTTTTACCCATTACTGGGTGTGGCACTCTGTCAAAGCAGATCTCGGTAAGTGGTATATTTCTTCGCGGGAAGTGCGGTTACCAGTCGTCAAATCACGCCCCCCAAAGATATTAGTGGTGGGGGAGCCACAGGAGTAGATTTAAATTGGTGAAAATTGTTTGTCGGCTGTGGGGATCGAACCAGGGTTCTCAAGATCCTCAGACTCGATACAACTGAGCCACCTACCCCATAAAAATAAATAAATAAATATATCATCACGTCTTTTACTCACTACTGGCTGTGGCACTCTGTCAAAGCAGATCTCGGTAAGTGATATATTTTTTCGCGTGAAGTGCGGTTACCAGTCGTCAAATCACGGCCCCCAAAGATATTAGTGGTGGGGGAGCCACAGGAGTAGATTTAAATTGGTGAAAATTGTTTGTCGGCTGTGGGGATCGAACCAGGGTTCTCAAGATCCACAGACTCGATACAACTGAGCCACCTACCCCATTTATTATTTATTATTTTATCCTGCAATTAATCTCTAACAAACATTCATATCTTGGCGCATTACTTTCGATTCGTATGCATTTATTCGTATGTGTCTTTCATTTAACATAAATAAATAAATAAATATATCATCACGCCTTTTACCCATTACTGGGTGTGGCACTCTGCCTAAGCAGATCTCGGTAAGTGATATATTTTTGTCGCGTGAAGTGTGGTTACCAGCCGTCAAATCACGGCCCTCAAAGATATTAGTGGAGAGGGAGCCACAGGGGTCGATTTCACTTAACAAACTTTCAATTATATCTATTTATACAAACAATTCAATTTCTTGACTCGGAGACTTTGAGTTCATTGTCGTGTCTTAATTCTCCGGATAAGTTACTAATTTCGTCGGATTAACTAGCTTTTTAAATTAATGTTTATTAAATTCGTTTGGTAAACCCAATATATAAAATATGAGTTTTAATCATATTTTTCTACTCCCGTTATTAAAATGTCATTTAACGTACTGGTTTCTATTTCGATAAATAACATCTTAATGACATATTGGCAAGCTGTGAATTCGAATATTTTAGTTATGGATTGAATATAGCAACTGATATATTAAATGCGGAATGAAGTTCGCTTCCTGTATCTGTCATTATAATTTAAGTTTAATTTTTAAATAAATCATAAGACTTTAATTTTTTTGTCTTCATTTTCGATCGTAGAGAAAAGTATAGCATGTGAGTCGTTTTGTAAACTCTTTAGTCATTAAAAGGATATTTTTATAAAACTTGTTAAATAATGTACAATTTTCTACTCTTGTTATTAAAATGTCATTTAATGTACATTGCGGTAAATAACATCTTAATCACATGACGGCAAGCTGTGGCTTCGAACGTTTTAGTCTCGGCTTGAATATAACAACTGATTAAATGCGGGATGTTATTAGCTTCCTACATCTGTCATTGCAACTTAAACTTTTGTAAACTCTTTAGTCATTAAAAGAACATTTTTATAAAACTTATACATATTCCATATTTAATATTATTTTTCTTTTCATAATCTCCAATAGTACATTATGTTCCTAGGCCGGAATGAGCTCTATTTTAACTAGTTGCCAACTTTATTTCATGAAGTAATTATCATTACCGCCTAGTATTAGGGCTATATTATTTTTAAAGGCTAGTTTTAGAGCTATAAAATTTTTACCAACCAAAAATGGAGCGACAATGAAATCCCAGAAAGGGGTTATTTTCGGTCCAGAAACACGCATTAAAAATGGATCATTTCGGTGCATGAGTGATAAAAATGTCATTTAATGTACTAGTTACATGGCGGTAAATAACATCTTAATCACATGTCGACAAGCTGTGGCTACGAATGTTTTAGTCACGGCTTGAATATAACAACTAACATTAAACACGAGATGAAGTTAGCTTCCTAGATCTGTCTTTGTAACTTAACCTTACTTTTTAAATAATTTATAAAATGATTTTACCTTTTTTTAAATACTTCTTTTTCCAAAATCATTGATTTATAATTAATATAATAGTTATACAAATGAATTATAGGAAAGTAGAAATTAATATATTTTTGGCAAATTTTTCTTCAAACTTTTAGCAACTATGTTTTCCCTGTAGACAAAAACGCAAGTAAAATTTTTCCCGACTTCCTTAGTTTTATAGGATCAAAAATTATTTGATTTAATTAGGTTCGTTACAAACATAGAATCATGATTTCAAAAATTAGTAGATGAAACACTTTTCATTAAGAAAGTATGTGTAGTTTCTTAGAAAACTCTATGTTGGTATAATAGTTTGTAGAATTAATTGTACTTTACTTTCAACCTTGTAACAAATTCATTGAATCTTTGATTGATTTTTAATTTCTACGTAGCATCCGAGAATCTTTTTCTAATGTCTTCGCGATCCCCTTGGGAGAGTTACGACCCACATTAAATTATTCAGCTGAATTATCTAATATGCATTAAAATGAAAGTTATGGACAAGGAATGTTTTATTGACCTATGTTGAAACGCGTTAGTCCTATTTTTACTCTTTCCGATAATGTTCTAAAAGACAAGAAATCGTTACAAGCTCATGATGAGTGTTAGAAAATCTCCCATTTGCAATAACCCCGTTTGACCTTTCTAGTCATCACCAACATGAAACGATAAAAACAGTAAATTTTTTAATTGACAAAAACCTCCAGCTTTCCATCTTTTCTCGTGCAGAGATCAAGGTGGCCATGTCCACAGTGGTGACACGTCACTAGCCACAAACCGTCATTAACACCGTATGGCACATCCGAGTGATTAACGACTCCAGGGTTTTTATTTTTTCAATCTGGTGCTACTTCTCACTGACTTACTCCAGAAAGTTTTTATTTGAATCGGCCTGCTACTGACGTGCTCGTTAATTTATTACCCGAACAAACGATTCACGATTCGCTCATCTTGATTGTCTGTCTCTCTTGGAGACTATACATTTTCACATCATACATTTCACCATAGAAATTTTGTCATATTTTATGGACACACATACATACATAATAACACGTTATATCCCATAAAACTGGATAGCATGAATCTTAAATACATAATCTAACCTCGTATCAATAAATATTGATGAGATGTTGTTTATTATTTATGGAATTACAAATCTATAAAGTTATAGATTTATAACTGAATTAAACCAATAGTTTCAGACTCACAAGTAACACTACCCAACTGTCACTCACCGATTTAAATGAAACTTAGCACACTAATAGAACTGTAAAAAATATGAACCCCTATTTTGTTTACTTCCGAAAGTTGTTTTTTAGGGGTACAAACCACCCCTGAAAGGTGGTAAAGGCAAGAATCGTCATAAATGAAATTAAATAATACCAAATTATTAGGTGTTCAACATTGGTTAATCTCGAAAATAGATTCCGTGACCCGAAAAACCCTCGAGTAACTAGATTTGAACCTAAAACTCAATTTCAGTTGAATATCGTAATTTCATCCTCCCATCTTCTTTTTAACCCCTTATAAAAGTGCATGTGATCCAAATTTCCCCGAAAATAGATTTTGGCGATCTCAAAAACCCCTGAGTAACCAATGTTGAACGCGTAATATTTTGGTATAATTTAATTTCATTTATGGCGATTCTTGCTTTTTCGACCTTTCAGGGGTGGTTTGTACCCCTAAAAAGCAACTTCCGCATGAAAAAAATAAATATAGGTTCAATATTTTTTAGAGGTCTATTAGTATGCTAACTTTCATTTAAATCAGTGATTGACAGTTGGGTAGTGTTACTTGTCAGTCGTATTTTTTGTGTCAGCGATCACAAGTTTTATATCGGTTATAACAAATTAATATCATAACGTATGTCCTATAAGTTTTTGGTACAAATTCCAGAGGCCGTAAACTGCAATGAAAACAAAAACTTTAATTCTACTTTAACAGCTCAATTCTTTAAGTAATTTATATCGATATGGCTTACGAATTAGAAACTCGAAAAAGTATTTATAATTAAGTTGGACAAGTCCCTAAAACTGAAATAATAAGCATTTGTAAAAATTAAAATATATCTCGGAAAACTATCGTTGAATATGAGCAAGGTATTCCAAAATATACGACCTAGAATTTTTACTAGAGCAAGAGCTGAAGAACAAATGAAAAGTACGAAAAACAAACTTAGTACATCAGTAAGAAAACTGGCACGCCAATATCAAACACCATATCCCGAGAACTATCATGGCCATATTCCCGATATGCTCAAAATCAGTTAACAGACCAAACGTACCATTTATTCCGCAAAACAATAATCCCCCTAACTGTTCTCAGACACGTCCCATAGAAGATTTTTGGGCTCTTTTATCTCGAAAAGTTTATGAGGGAAGACAGGAAGCTCAAAATAAGGACGAACTTTGATACAAAATATATTGAAAAGTTCGAGAAATCAATGTAAATGTAGTCCAAAACCTAATGCAAGGTATCTGCAAAAAGCTGCGGCTTTTTATTAATTTAAGTTCATAATTTTGTTGCAAATGAATCAGTTATTTATTAATTAATTTTTTACCAAAAAAAAATTGTTGAATTTGTATCAAAACTGGGCTAGACACTTTCGAATATTCTTACTCACAAATCATTACTGCAAACTATTTACACAATACTATTTTATTATGCTTAAACTACGGTATTTATAGTAAATTTATCGCAATAATTTCGCTAAATATGATAAATTAACATATGCGTAGTTCAAAATGTAAAAGAACATGACATGTCTTAAAGATAATAATTGTGCATACGATTATTTCTAACAAACTCCGTTTGTTTAAACTTTAACTGTCGTTCGTGAAACAAGCCATGACTTAATTAAAATAGAATTAGTTTCGAATTTTGATAACTAATGTCCAATTTCATTTGATAGTTGATAATATGTACAATATACAGATAATAATCAGACACGAACAAATTACATGCATTTGATATTCATTTGTATCTATCAAATAATAGCTAAAGGCATAATAATTCATTTGATATAAACGCAATACTATTACCTTTAGGCTTAATCAACTGTATATTAACTATTTGTTTTAGATACTGATATGAAAGAGATTACTGTTGCGTACATATCATCATAACTCTATGTGTTGACTTTATTATTTGTGGAAACTCAATAACAATAATATTTTAACAATATACATTCAACACAGAGATTATACTAATTGTTTACTTAATTATGATTTAATAGAATATTAATAATATAATAAGTACATATATAGAACTAATATCAATCAATTTATTTATCATACTTGAATATTACATTACTGAAATATTTAATCAAATTAAAATTAAATTTATTTTTGTACCTAATACGCTATATACGTTTCTAATAACACTAACAGCTGTTATACTTTATAGCCAAATAAAAATATTCATTTTGGTAATAGGCCATGAATTAGTAATAAGCTTAATTAATTACTACTTAGAATCATAAAAAATACATTTTTTACATTCCTTCAAATGTTTGTTTTAGCTTTAATGACATACAAACAAAAGAATAAAAACAAAATTACAAATGGCAGACAACACGGATCGAGTCAAACAATCTGATGAACCTTATGGTAGTGTGGTTAACGTTTCGGCATTAGAGAACATTCTAGGTTCGAATTCCATTTAACTTAAAAATATGCGGCTCGATGAGTCCTGATACTGTACTTTAATTGAGATTAAGTTCCTGTTGCATAAAATAACAAATAAATAGATAAATTGTCCCCCTGACTGACGACCATAAGGTCGTGGGTTCGGGTCCCGCCCGTGGCGGCCATACAAAGGACATATCGGCATATGACTTGAGTAGTTGGTCCGATATATAAATTTTTAAAAAAAATAGTTAAATAAAATTGAGAAGAATGTTCTTAAAATAATGGGTTTGGTTGAATGAAAAGTTGATGAAACTTACGTGTATGTTGAAGAAATTGAAGGTAGGTAGGTAGGAATAAATGGATGAACGAAAGATATCAAGTAGGAGGAATAAATGAGCTTGTATGAAAGGAATTATGTATATAGATAAAGTGAAAGAATTCTGTTCAATTAAGAATGTTTGGTGTAGATTAGTTGCAAGATAAATTCAACGAATAAATGTTTAGGATATTTTCTAATCTTCAGGACATGTATTTTATATTTTATTTATTATTCTGATTATGTAAAAAACAACAAAGACAAAATTAATTGTCTTTGAATGCTCACTTGGTGAAACTAGGTTTAATAATAAAATATAAAACTAAACACTTGTGTAAGTCTCACAAAATTCAGCCTCCAAGTCAACTTATGAGGTCCTCGTCAGAGGCTCATAAGTTTACTTGGAGGCTGAATTTTGTGAAACTTAGACAAGTGTTTAATTTCATATAAATAAACCAGTGTGAAATTATAGAAAATGGCCAAACTAACTTCTTTAAAAGTCTACTTCAATGGCAGAAAACTACGGCTAACTATATTGTTCGTCAAGAAACAAACCAAACCAAATTAGAATTACTAGTTATTAAAAGTACACTAAACTGGTGGTATAAAATTCTGCTTATGTCGGAGAATAGATATGTCAAAGTCTGCTACGATAAACTATACCAACTAAACAACAAACCATTAATACCTGAATCCAAACAACTAAAGTACAATTGGATACGAGGATTGCAAAATAATTAACGCCTACAACCAGATCCTATACGACAATGATATCGAACGTATTAGTAACTCCTCATGTAATCCAAATTTCAAAACCTACCTACACAACAACATGTAGGAATTTTCCAAAATTTCCTTTAAAGTCCTCAACCTTGTCAGTCAATTACGTATAACGAACACCAAAAATCCTACCCTATACAATAATGGAACAATTTTTAGATTCAAGCACGATGAAACCTGTTCAATCTGCAACACCTACGAACAAGATGATCTAGACCATTTCCTGTTCACATGCCCCTTCTACAGGGAACCACGGAACGCACTCATACAGAAGTACCTGAACAACCTGGAGTCCAACGAATATAATAAATCCCTATTAGCCGATTTAACAAAATGTAAAATATATGACATATATAATTATGTAAACACTGCACTTAAACTCAGAGCTTTTGCGCTTAATACTTAACTAACTCTGTTATATTTAAATAAGCAAACTAATGATATATACAAACTTGTTACCAATCCTTTGTATGAGATAAATTTTTTCTCAAGCAAATACATATTATTATTAATATTATTAGTTTCATATTTTATTACACTGATTATGGTTAACTTTCATTTCAAATATTAGCACATCAAGTCGCTTCCTCTCTTTCTTATCTTTTTAGATTCGTTGTTAGAGGAGTAAAGGTGAGTAACTTCAGGTGTTCTGAGCATGTAAAACGTAAGTCGATCAAAAAATCAATGGAAAAAGTGTATAGGAGTGAATGGATGGATGTGATTGAATGTTTGTTTCATGAAGAATGTTTTCGAGTGTGAGGAGCAAATGAGATTGTATAGAGGGAACTATGAATTTGGTTGAAGAAAGCATGATATGATATATAAATAAATAAATATATCATCACGCCTTTTATCCATTATTGGGTGTGGCACTCTGCCTATGCAGATCTCGGTAAGTGATATCTTTTTTGCGTGAAATGCGGTTACCAGCCGTTAAATCATGTCCCCCAAAGATATTAGTGGAGGGCGAGCCACAGGGGTAGATTTAAATTGGTGAAAATTGTTTGTCGACTGTGGGGATCGAACCAGGGTTCTCAAGATCCACAGGCCGACTCGATACTACTGAGCCACCTACCCCATTATAAACGCGATATATGCCACCTAATGAGGTAGTTGGCTTAGTGGTTTCTTGTCGACCTGGGTTCGATTCCCACACATATTTCTAGGCTGTAACAGATCTCAAATGAAGGAATTCAAAGATGGGATAATTTGAATGTAGTTAAATTGTTTGTTGGCTATGGGAATTGAACCCGGGTTGTCAAATCCACTGGCCGACTCGATAGCATTAAAAAAACCTTCCCCTTTACTTATACGATATCGTATATTAAATAAAAATAAATTGAATTAATTATAATTTAACAAAATTCTGAAATCTCGATGGTCTAAATGAGAATGAGTGAAATATGCAGTCACTATCCGCAGCAATGAAATAATCCTCTGGGTGATCTCTCGTACTATTGGTTGTCCTTGTTTGTACTTTTATAGACAATTGCAATTGTTAATTGAATAGTGAAACGTTAGGGTATTGTCTTTTTAATTGTTTCATTTATTATGTAGCAATTTGCTCCATTTGGGATTTCATTTGAAATGAAAGTTCGAATTTTAGTACACGTTGAATGTGGAAGAGGAAATTGAATTTTAAATAAATTTTGTTATTGCGCTGTTAGTTTCTGCGAATTAATCGCAAAATGAATTAAAACAGCGTTATTAATAAATATTTAAATACGAACAAGGTTCGAGCAATTAAAACATGTTTTCACACATAAATAGACACATAAACATATTATGAATACATATTTCATTATTGCTATTAGTTAAAAAGTTATATTTAGTATTTAATTTACCAGAAAATAAAGCATATAATTTAATTCTGTTGATAGAATTCACAAAACTGGAAATAAAAACAACATCCTGCGTTTTCATTGCAAACAGAATATTTAAAAAAACCTATTAACAAGACTAGCAAATATATATTTACTGTTGTCATTTGGAAAAGTAAATACATTTTGTTAGAAAATTTAATTTTTTCAAATTATGCGGAGACATCTGAAATTTCTTACAATTTTAATTCATGTAAGTAAAACATTACCTGAGTTTATGAAAAATTCGAATAATTTAATTAAGCATATTGTGAAAAAGAATTATATAAAAAACAATAAAGACAAAATTAATTGTCCGTGCCTTGGTGAAACTAGGTTTAATAAAATATAAAAATATTAATATAAAAATACTAAAGTAACACTTGTCTAAGTCTCACAAAATTTCTCTGCTGGCACAGTTCTTCGTCACTCAGCTTCTTCACGTGAACTTTGTTCTAGGTGAAGGAGTGGGTTATACCATACTGATGAGCTCTAATAAGAGCGAAACGTGTCTATGGTTACTAACTGTGCCTCTGACAATGACCTGATAAGTCGACTTGGAAGCTAAAATTTTGTGAGAATTAGACAAGTGTTACTTTAATATTTTTATATTTTTAAAAAGAATTATGTTTCTACAATCTCATTTGAAGTTAATTTCATGTTTAAAACCCAAGTTTAATTTCGATATGATCCACTGAGATACAATTACAAAATGAAGCATATAAATGATTATCAGACTGTAAAATAGTCTAATTGAAATTTATTTCAAATTATTTTTAGCATTCTTCGTGTTTATAACACAATAAAAGCCCATTCACAAAGTAAAATCTGTACAAGAGTGAGATTCATTGTCATATAATTCATTTTAATCTGATCGTACTACAATACACACCTTTAATCTCGATCATTCTGTATAGAATTGCTGTGATTAATTACATTAGTAACCAATATTAATTTGTGAATATAGTGTCAACGTGTCATGCATTATTTATCACAAATTGTCTTAGAGAACATAGGACCCTCTATTTTGACTTGTAAACGTTTCTAAATTATTTGGGAGAGACAGGTTTCAAATTAGAGTTAAATAAATAAAAAAATATATACAATATTATAATAAAATAAATAATATTGAATTTGAATTCTGTTTCGGAAGCAAATAGCAAATATTACCTTATGATATTTCGTTGTATTCCACATCCTAGGTTAAGAAAAACTCGTTAAAATGTTTGTCACAACTTTTGAAAGACAATAAACACACTTATTACACTTAAAACACAGAAAAAACTATTTAAATAATTAAAGAAATATGTCTAAAACACACACAAAACTCACTAAACTACACTACAAAACGACCAACGATGAACTGGGCTTTATAGATAGAACTGACAATCAGAACAGGTTCAGCTTGGAGCTGGTTCTATGCAAATTCTCAGGAATTTTCTTGTTTTCGTACGAACTTTTGAAGAACCGTTCAATTAATTAAATATGTACAATAATATAAAAACTATTTTGGCTTTATTACTAGTCCAAATTTTCAGATAACATTTAGAGGTTAAATATTAAACTTTAAAAATTTAATTTATTATTTGGGACCTATTTATTCAATGCACGAGTATAAAAATTGATTCTTAAATATTATTAATAATGTGTGGTTTAATATAAAAAATATTTTTCATTTATCTTCAGAGTTACAATGATGATCTTTACTTGTATAATCAATTAATGATTTAATTTTACAAAAATCAGTTTCCTATGATTTCAATTGAAGAAATATTTTAATTGTGTAAATTAATTATATATTTGGTCGATTAAAGTTACTCATGATTAATATGCATATAGAATATAGTCGTTAAGATTTGACGCCTATTAACTACACTTTATGCGTAAATCTGCTATGGCGGAGTGTCACACTCAGTAGCGGGTAAAAGGCTTCATGATATATTTTTATACATTTAAAATAGAAGTTTATTAAATGCATGATAATTGTAAATATGTAGTTAATTAAAAAAAATTATCATATTTCATTATGTACATTGATAAAAATATAATTGATTCATTTCATTATGATAATTTTTTTTAATTACAGATTAATAACTAATAACTTAATTATTCATTCAATAAAAAATATAATTAATTTTAATCGACTTCTTTACAGCACTGCTTATATGACAAATTTATTATCTGCCATTTTGTTCTATTGTTATGGCTATAAATTTTAGTCTTAGTATAAAAAAAAAATTACCTAAATAATAGTATATACACATAACAAATACATATATTATGGACGTCTCTTTAGCTGAAAGAGTAGAAAAATTGAGTATCTAAAGTTTACAAAACGAGTCACATACTATACGTTTTCTACGATTACAAATTAAGACAACAAAAAAATATAAAGTTTTATTAATCATTTGAAATGTAAAGTTAAATTACAATGGCTGGTAGCACAAGCTGTGTTTTTGCCTGTTTTAAGAGCAGTGTATTTGGGTGTTTAGCTATCTCTAACATGTTAAAACCGCGCTCTTAGAACACCCAAAAACAGAGCTTGTGCTACCAACCAATAAATCTAACTTTAGCCCATGTTTATTCCATCAGTTGTTAACTTCACGCCGTGATTAAAGTAGCCTGTCAACATGAGATTAAGATGTGATTTAGCGCACATTAAGTGACATTTTATTAACAGGAGTAGATATATACATAAAACAGTTCTTCTTTTATAAAAACTACCTCGTATACATCAGTAGAGAATTTTCGTATAAAGCCGTATTGTACCATGTTCATTTCCGGTGCACACTATTGTATTTGGTGTTTTGCAGTCACAGAGGGCAGGGAAAATTACTTCTACGTCATGTGATCCATGAAACTGTTTGATGCTCTCGCAGGTATTTTGTCAATACATGCTAGACTAGGTTTTTAAACTGTAATAGTTTGAATTGAGAGCTGACTTTTTATTGGGAGTTCAACTGTTTCGGTGGGATGCGTTTGAATATTTCACTCTGGTTTTAGTTGTAATTGTTTTTGGATTCCAATGAATTGTTTACTAAATAAGAACAATTCCAAATTTAATTTAGTTACGATTCTTTGTTTTAATACTAATATGAACTATAAAGCTGTTGCTTGAAGATGAACATAGTTTCGAAATCGATCGCACAAAGCATATAATTAATCATCATCATCTGTGGCGCTACACCCCAAATCGGGCCTGGGCCTACCGGACACACCGAGCCGCAGTTTTTACACTGCCGTACTGTCGGTTTTCGTAGTCAAATGCTACATTATTTAAGGCGTATAAGTGACTAGCTTATAGCGCCCGAGTGTGATAAATACATGTAACTGTATTTTATATTTTACGACAAATGATACATTGTCGACAAGCGGATTCGAACTGGCGAACCTTGGTTCGGGTGACGTTACAGTATGTTAAGAGCTGTGCCTTAACACGCTCGACCACCGCGCCTGTCGTATATAATTAATATATTATAAAATTCAGTTTGTTTATTGACACTCAACCTTTCATCTAACCTAAATTATCACAAACTGATATGGAGTCCTTCATTACAAAAAGGAACTATAAAGTCGTATTTTCTACTATTTAGAATTTGTAGAAGAACATTCCTAAATTAGTTTAGTAAGAAAGCTTCAAAAGAAAATTATTAAAAATGAGTCATTTTTACAAAATAAAATAGATTTACAGACAATTATAATGTTATTTACTTATCAAAATGAGTAACTAACAATTTTTTTTAAATACCCTGATAAAAATAATTATACTGATATCAAAGTATATATAAGAACAAACTAAACCTGAATAATTATGTATTATTATTCTGCACCTTGAAGTTGTAAAAGTTATTTAAAATGGATGTGCTAACAGTGCATATACTATACATTGAGAAGAATTTATTTCAATACAACAAATTATTGAGTGATAAATGCAAGACAGTTACAAAGGAGAAAACTTCACTTATTAACAAAGAAAGAAATAATAACGGCGAAGAAAAATTAAAAATTGAACAACAAGAGCATACTAGATGGTGGGTTCTTTGTTGCAGATATAAGACTTCTGAAGAAGAATAATTATTGTTAATCATATGTATCCTAATTGTTAATTGGATGTTGTTTAATTTAAATAAATTGACTGTAAGTTATTTTAGTGTTTAGTTTCTAAAAAAAAATTATATAAAATATTTTTCTTATTTTTTTTTTGTTGCTTTCTAATTCTCTTTAAACTAAAATTGTCATATAAATCTAAATACCAATGTCTATTCCATTTAGGAAAATATTATTTCCTTGAAATAAAAGTGGTAATTAATGTCTCTTAATATTTAAATTATATATCTTGAAGTTAGTTAACTCCATATTTAATATTATTTTTCTTTTCATAATCTCCAATAGTACATTACGTTCCTAGGCCGGAATGAGCTCTATTTTAACTAGTTGCCATCTTTGTTTCATGACGTAATTATCATTACCGCCTAGTATTAGGGCTATATTATTTTTAAAGGCTAGTTTTAGGGCTATAAAATGTTTACCAACCAAAAATGGAGCGACAATGAAATCACCAGAAAAGGGTTATTTTCGGTCTAGAAACACGCATTAAAAATGGATCATTTCGGTGCATGAGTGATAAAAATGTCATTTAATGTACTGCCTTCTATGGCGTTAGATACAATTTTAATCACATGTTGACAAGCTGTGACTTCGAACATTTTAGTCACGGCTTGAATATAACAAATGACATATTAAATACGGGATGAAGTTAGCTTCCTGCATCTATCTTTGTAATTTAACCTTACTTTTTAAATAATACATTCATTTGTTGCCTTAGTTTGCGATTGAATAAAAAGGTATAGTTATGACACTTGTAACTAAAGGCACGTCTATAAAACTTGTTACATAATATACTATTTTTTACTCCAATTCTTAAAATGTCATTTAATTTACTGGTTTCCATACCGCTAAATAACATCTTAATCACATGTTAACAATACGTGGCTTGGAACAGTTTAGTCATGGCGTGAAGTTAACAACTGACGTATTAAGCACAACTTGAAATTACCTTCCTGCATCTATCATTATAACTTAATTTTACTTTTGAAATAATTAATGAACTTAACATTTTTCTGTTGTCTTAACTTGTAATCGTACTAAAAAAGTATAGTATGTCACTCGTTCTATAAATTTTCCCCAATTATAAAACTTGATACATAATATACTATTATGAACTACTGTTGGTTGTCTAGTGGGTATGCAGTCGGCTTGCGGTTCTTGAGGACCCGAGTTCGATTCCCGCAACCGACAAACTGGCTTTCACCAATTTAATATCAACTCCTGTGGCTCTCTCTCCACTAACAACTTTGGGGGCCGTGATTTGACGGTTGGTAACCGCACTTCACGCGTAAAAATGTATCACTTACCGAGATCTGTTCCGGCAGACTGCCACACCCAGTAATGGGTAAAAGGCGTGATGATATATTTGTTTTATTTATTTATTTTATGAACTACTGTGCTAGTAACTAAAACAAACGTATTTGAATTCTAGTCATAATGTGACTAATATTGAAAACTTTATTCGGTAACCAAAGCTTTTAGGCTTGCCCTTTTAACAAGGTAGCTTTGAGCTTTTCAAAATCTGGTAAACTTAGTCATTTATTTAAAGAAATTTATTTCTATGCTGTATCAGTTTTCGGAAATGAAATTTTTGTAGACACTTAAAAGTGCAAACAAAATATTTTAAGTTTTGAAGTCTTTTAGATAGAAAAACAATATTTTGTACAACTTGCCATGTACATGAATATTACAGAAAGCTTTCTCGAATCGGTTAAACGGAAACCTAGTTTCAATTCCAGAAAACATTTACCTATAAATACTACACCTACGTACCAGCATAATTCCTAGAATTCCGCATAAGTAAACTCAATCATATAATTTCAAAAACTAAACATCACTACAATTTAATATTTACATTGTCGTTGTATTGAATTCCGCTGATAGGTCTATCAGTATTTTATTATCAAATATTTTGATTGTTTTTAAAAATATAATACTATTTAAATATGAAAGGAACAAAAGGAAAATGGCCGTTTAATTTTGCAAGTTTATTTAATAATTACGTTTGGAAAATACGTATTACTGTTACAGACACCAGGAAATAGCTCCGTCTCTTTTCCTCTTGCAGAAATAATGAGTTTTTAAGTTTCACAGACGAAACTTATTAAAAATGCATGTTGGAAGTTCACAGCATGTGTTTGCTGCTTTATAGTTTATTGATCTTTGATTCTGGAATGTTTTTGTCAGCGCAAACTCTGATTCCAGGGAATACATTTTTAATTATGTTTTTTTGTTCAAAATAATTTCATCTTTTTCTTGTGTACAAAGAGTTTAACTTTAGTAAATCTTCTTTGCTATTTTGTACAACAGAAAATTAATCTCAATTATCCGACAAGGGAAATACAGCTTGGATACAAATGTATTTTCAATTACAAGTTGAAATTAGCTAAATGTACATTCGCTTGTAAAGCATACGCTATATCAAAGAAATATATTCATACAAGACTGTTTAAAATTATCGAATATTTTGAATGTATCCATACAATATATTCTGATAATTTTGAGTACCCGTGTGCGCACTCGTTATAATAACTCATAATTCATGTCAAATCATTATCGGCAATTATCATATCACTTGTTATATAAGTTATAATTATTGTACGTCGTCAAGGATATATTTATTTATCTACAGGGTGTTATATTTTAATATCTCGCTTATTTATCATCTTAGCAATTTCTTTCATATAACATGATTTATACAGCAACAGGAAAGCTAGTTGATGACGGACGTACATTTATGATATCATTTCCGGTTTATTAGTAATTAATATCAACTTTGCTATTTCAAATGAAACATACTATATTTTTTTACAAATTTGAAAAGAGCATCAAATTTGCTTTACAATCATGTAAAATAATCCATATGTTACATTATTAAAAAGTAAAATGGCGAGCACTTTATTATATATCAAATCGGAAAGAGAATAGTGAGCCATGCATGTGGCTTGAAATAAAACAAATTAACTAAAATAATTGTAATTATTATTATTAAACGAAATAATATTTTTTTATCATAATAATACAGAAAATAAGAATAAGGAAAACTTAATAACAAAATTATTTTTTAAAAAATATTCAAAATGGCTCCCAGCCTCTTCAATACATTTTGCAGAACGTTTTGAAACAGAATAAGTAGCCCTTTATATTTGGTTAGCAGAAAAATATTCAATTACTGCTTCATTTTATTCTTCAGTCCGTTTAATGTATTTACTGGTTCATTACAAACAAAATCTTTCACGTAGCTCCATACAAAAATCAAGTGGTCATATCGGGAGAAAATGCATTGAAGAGGCTGGGAGCCATTTCGAATATTTGAAAAAAATTCATTATGTTGTTATACAAGAGGTCTTAAGCGCGATTAAAAAAAAACTATTTTGAATAGTGGAAAAAAAGATGAGACATTGTATAATTGTAGGTGAGAATTATTTTGAAGGAAATATTTTGTTGGTTTGAAGTTAAAAAAAATGAGTTCGGGAACTTTTGGGTAGCATTTCGTATGTTCAGTATTATGAAATAAAGTTAGTTTTATTTTGTAACAAACTTCTTAACATTTAGCAGGTCACAGTAAAGCACTTAACCACCTTGTAAAAGTGAATAAAGCGAGCATTGACCAAACCACCATCCTTCGACTCTCACGTTAAACCAGCACATATCTCTAAGGATTATCAGGTGCGACGCTACGAACACAGTAGGCGGTGTCCGCGATATATTGTCACCACATTGTTCCCACCGCACCTATTGTACGCTCAAAATAAGTAAATTGCGTCTAGATAGGATTTACTGAACGTATGCACATATACAAGTAGGTGGACACGACACAAAACCCTGTAAAGCTTGTATTAGACGCCTGGATACTCACCAAAGACTGTTTCAGCTTTTGGGTTTGTTCACAACACGTTCGAATGAAATTGTCGTCGCTTTATGAGATCTCACTCCTGATGAGCTTCGTCTGTTCCGCTGTCTTTTGTTTGTTTGTCTGGTTGGGTAGCAACGGTGAGAAGTTAAGACTGATGTATGGTGAGGTATGTGGAATGATTTGAATGCTTTTTGTTTTCAAGTTACAACAGACGAGGCTACAGAAATAGTTGTGGATTAATACTTATTTTAGTTGAGTAGTACTGGCGAGATGTTTTGTGTGGGTTTGTAAAGACTTCATATAGGAATTAAAGAAGAAGTTGAGCATTTTAGTTTATCGTCTGTGGGTTTCTGCAAAGAGGAATCACTTATGAAGTAACTATTATACACTGCTGCTAAGGTATTTTCGAAACAACTTCAACAAACGTTTCTAAATTATTTTATATTTGACTGTACCATAACTATTTGATTTAGGATACTATTTACTGTCCATAAAATTGCACTTACTGGACTAATGTGATAAAATTGCATAATCTGACTCCTGTCAATGTCAACAAATAAAAGTCAAAATAAATACTTTTACTTAATTAATTAATTAGTTCCTTTGCATATACTCTTCGATGAAACAACAGAACGCACCCGTCATTGACGAAAAATAGAGGCTCCTCTATTTCCATCGAAGATCTCATCGATGAAACGAACGTATCTCATTTCACTCGTATCTTTTGTATCTCATTTCACGTTAGCATATTTTTGAAATTTAGTTTTCTTTCTCAACTTTAGAAGCTTTTATTTTTTGTCAATGACGGGTGCGTTCTGTTGTTTCATCGAGGAGCTCATCGATACTCTTCGGCGCTCTTCGATCAGTGTACCATAGGCATAAGCTTTGAAACATTGTAATAGGATATTGAGAAAGTATGTAGTATTACAACTGAGCATTGCAATACGTGTATATTAGTATTGTGAATTAGATTTTGGAGTTTTAAAAACTAGTACAACTTAACACAAAATTATGCATAGCAGCTTCAGTTGTCTTTAACCCTTTAACTTTCTTTAACTAATGAAAACTTTTTAAAGTAATGAAATTATGACAAGAATATGCAATTAAAAATATAAGCAAAACTAGAGATCATCTCTTTTAGAAATAAGTAAAGTTAAATTTTCTGGTCGTCATCCTCCTCCTCTCATTGCTAGTCTGCATCAAGCCTTCACCACTAGGTCGTGTAATTCTTCGGGTGGTATTTTATAGAACCGGTGTGACTGTAAGCGGGGCGTGTAGACAGTGCCTGGCCGGTCGTGGCGTGGCCACCGACCGGCGAACTCTTATTTGCATGAGGACGTGTGGCTCCCAGGTGCGTGTTAAATCGCGATCGATTCTACGAGACCCGCACTCTTCGTGTCGGACTTCAGACTAGGATTGTAGCCAAAGAGAGAGTGGAAACACTCCAAGAGAAAAAGCAAGGGTTTGAAAACAAGTAAAGGTGTTCAATCCAATTAAAATGAGAATTCGAAAAATCTTGACGGTTAGTTAAAGTTAACTGGTATATGGAATAATTGACATTGTTGTTAATCATTCGATTGTTTAAACCAAACTAAATAAGTATGAAAACAGATTTTTTTAAATTTTTATTTTTGTTTTGTCGACCGACTTTTCAGCCTTCTTCAGGACATTATTTATAAAATTTAATAAACAATAATTACAAGATAAAAAAATTATTACAAATAAAATTAAGCAAAACATAACATTCTTTTAAAAATTATTTTGAAAAGATTAATAATGACAGAAAACTTGGTAAATTATAATTAAAGAAAAATATGTTTTAAATGAAAATATCAAAAAAAATTTATAAAATAATTAAAGACAGTTTAAAAAATAACTTAGAAAAAATAAATAAATAAATTTAATTAAATAATTAAACGTTTGGTAGTGCAATTAACCATTAGAAACAAAATCGGGATTAAAGTAAAAAATTTATTTTAAATTAGCACCTCCACCAAATAAGACAATCGTAGAAGTAAGAATTCACGCGTTCAAATTTTACTGACTTCAACTTACATATGTAACTGCATGATTCCTCTCCCTGTACTGTAATTGGGGTTAAATTCCTTTTGTGCAGAGTAGTAGAATTTTATAAGATGATATATTGTCCCACGAATGTGACAATACGTCGTATAAAACGAGTATAATATACAATTTCTTTGACTTTGCATCATTTATTTCATCAAAATTTTAAAATTTCAATTACAAAAATGATCGAACTATAATCTTAGGGACTTATGTGACATGTGGTAACGCTGCATAATAAATTTTGACGTTTTTCAACCGTAAACTCAGAAGAATATACTTGAATTTTTTAAGGTACGAAATGTTGCCACACTTTTATTTTACCTCATATGTATGTATAGATATTAATTTAATAATTTTCGTACAAATTATGTAATTATAATATAAGATCTGAAAATAAAGTTATTGATATATTGATGGTTTATATTCTCAGGTTATATTATAGCTTACCAAATTGTAATATCGTTTTATATTTACCTTCTTATTGAGTTTTCTTAATAATAACATTATGAAATAATTATATGACGTTAGAAATACTTTCAAATTATTATAAAAGAACATTTTAAAATATTTTAGGTTATTATTTATAAATTATACATTCAACGTATGGCTGTATAATAGTACTAATCTTACAAAATAAAGAATTACAAAAAAACTATTTTCGATATAATAATGGATCGATTGTATATTATAGAGATGGGCGAATATCAAATTTCTCGAATTCGAATATCGAATACGGATATTAATCAGATCTTGAATATTCGAGGTACTCGAATATTCGAATACTCCTAAAAGTTTATATATTTATTATTAATAATTATTTAATTATGTCCTTTTCATTATTTGAATGAAATTTTTAAGATAAAATAAAATTTAAACAAAAAGTACAAACAAAATAAAAGACGAAAACTTCAAATTTAAGGTGATACGTACGGGCTGATGTTGGCGAAAAACAAATTTGAAATATGGTACGTCTTCATGGTTTTGAATCAAAATATCTTTGTTATTAATAACTTCAAAGTATTGTAATAGCTTTAAGTTTATGTACAAATGATAAAGAAAAACATAGTAAAAAATTGAGGTCAACATATGGCGCGATATTCGAGGTATTCGAATGTTCGCTATACTGACGTTAATATTCGAAAATCTCGAATATCGAATAATGTCAATATTCGCTACATTCGACTATTCGCGGATGATATTCGCCCATCTCTAGTATATTATTTACCTATTAATTAAATAAATTTTCTAAAAACATCAGATTCTAAATCAACAAAAACGTGAAATAAACAGCAACCATATAATTCTATTCACTAAAACAAGATAATGTCACCTACCAATTTATTTTAGAGTACCGACAACTCTACCAACGATAAAATAAAGAATATAAAATCTCAAATTAATCGAAATATAAAACGCAGTAACTGCTCTATAAAAGCAAACAATCCTTATCCACTATTCCATTCTCTGAAAACTATTCCAGTATTCCAGACTTTAAACCCATATCCAATAATTTCTAAAACATTAACCATCTTTTCAATCACCAACCAATTCCAAAGCTTGGACTAAGCTTCATCATATGCCGCGCCAGCTCACTTGAAAATAGTTATTAATGCCACAAATTATTCTTCCGATCGATTTCACGTCCAAGTTATTTGGTTAGCGGAGTTAAATTTCTCCTCGTTTGTATTTAATTCCGACAATCAATGTTATCGCAGCGAACACGTACGCTAGCAGGAGATGCAAGGGGGCTAGCAGGAGAGCAGGAAGTAGAAGGGGTTGTAACAGGCGACAGATTGATGGCTTTGCTTGAGCCGGGTTTCGTTACGCTATGTTGAGCTGTTTTGTTTTACGCCAGACGATATTAACTTGTTTTCTTTTATTTGTTGTGAATTACAATGATTGCACAAATAAAAAGAGTATTATTGATAAACTTCTTCAGACATCAAATCAGAAAATATAAAGATGGTAACAGAGGAAGAACCAATTATGGTAACTTAAGATCCGTTTTTCACAGTTCCAACTTATATTTACTCGTAGATTAAGAATTCAAGTTATTGACAATGTCTAAACGTAGTTATATGAAATTAATTTTTGAAAAATCATGAGTATTCGTCGGGATTTGAACTAGAAGTTGTTCTAACAATTAAATATTACACGAAAAATCATGAGTACTACACAAAGTATTTATAACTGAAGTGATGGGGCAGTCACCTAGCACAGTGGTTTCCAAACTGTGGGGCGCGACCCCTTAGGGAGGCGCGAGATTGTTTCGAGGGGGGCGCACTATATAAAAATATAATTGAGGCTTATGAACACATTCTCCATTTACATCATAGCACACACGTGTTTCTAACTCGTGCTCGCAGTAAAATATCCCTAGTTTAACAAACAAAGCCTCAGAAATTTTATTACGTTTCGTAACATCTTATTTGTGTGAAACAGGCTTTTTCGCTGTAACTGTTTTAAAGACAAAATATCGAACTCGATTATTCGTTGAAAAAGAATTACGAGTGGCGATATCTTCAATGACTCCCCGGTTCGAGAAACTAAAAAACAAGCGCCCATTCAGCACACTCAAAAATTATGATTATATTGTATTACATATACCTAATTTAAATTAAATATAATATCCAATCTTATTGCAATTTTATGTTTATAAATGTTGTTCTATTATTATGTTGTAATAAACATAATTTTAGGTTAAGAAAAAGATTTGTTATAACTAATATCTTATATAATAACAATATTTGTTTATAGTATTAATTTTTTTGTGTTCTATAAAATAAATTATTTACGATTTTTTAAGTTAGGCTGTTATAAAAAATGAAGGTGGCGCGACAATTTTTTACGGAAAAAAGGGGCAGCTGAGAGAAAAAGTTTGGAAACCGCTGACCTAGCATGTGAAAGGTTCTGGATTCAAATTTCGGCGAAAGCTCATGATCTTTCAAAATTATTGTTGATTTCCATATTAAGACGACAGACTACTAGTCCTCGAACTATCGAAAACACTGTTACTGTTTTGTTTTTCTTTTAAAATTAACTTCAAACTACGAAACAAACAAAAGATTTTCACCTCCAAAATTTTATAATGCAATTTTTTTAAATTTTTGTCCACAATTTGTTCTATTCTCTGTTCAAATATAATACGAAAATTGGAAAAATGATTAATTATACAAAATAATACTGATTAATTTACTTACAAAAATTGACAAACTACATATACAGGGTGTTTCACAACTTAGAGCAAAAAATTAAACGATTCTGTACGACGTGCTGATCATGAAACAAAAAGATTTTTTTTATATTCGAAAAATTAAGGGTTGTTAACCTAAAACATTTTTTGTAGTACAGCACTGGATTCGCTTTCCTATTAAACACAAACAATGAAGTAGGTATCGACTACGAAAGAATAATTACACAATTCAATTATTAGCAGTTATTTATAATAGAATTTTATTTAATTAATAACTTTAACATAATCATCCACCCAGTGGCACTGGCAACGAAAAATTTTGGACTGGGAAACATGGAAAATACTTTTGCGATTTAAACAAAAATTCTTTTTGTTTCATGATCAGCACGTCGTACAGAATATACCCTTTCATTTTTTGCTCTAAGTTGTGAAACACCCTGTATACGTAAATAAAATCACGCTATATCCTATCAAATGGGGTAGCACGAATCCTATAAACTTTCACGGAACATTCACTCATCAGATTCACCAAATAATCAGTCTTCATCATACAATCTCACTTAAAACTTCTCTAGAGCATTGATTCTTTCCGGAATTTAATTTTTTAGTGCATTCCAACAACGTTCTAATCAACACGATTGCAGATTACGTTATTGAAATGCACGATAAAAAATTGCCCGGATATGAATTGAATTTTAAGATAAAGCAAGAACTGGCGCTGAAATTTGATTTAAATTAATTATTAGTATATAATAAAATATCAAACTAAACACTTGTCTAAGTTTCACAAAATTCAGCCTCCAAGTCACCTTATGAGGGTATCGTCAGAGGCTGGCCAGCACAGTTAGTAACCATAGACGCGTTTCGCTCTTATTAGAGCTCATCAGTATGGAATAACCCACTCCTTCACCTAGAACAAAGTTCACATGAAGGAACTGTATGACGAAGTACTGTGCCATTAGTATATAACTTTAAATACCTACAAAAATGAAAAAAAACCTAATTATGATTTTAAAGTGTATTCACCACAGATGAACCCTGTATCAATCCGCTTAATTGAATCAAAGGAATAATGCCATACAAACATTTTAATATTGCAAGAAAAAAATTATAATGTTACATGGAGCTTCAACGAAGCGTAATTCCCAGGTTAATATCTATTTTTAATTCTTCCAAAATGACAAATATTAATTCAATTATTTAGAAAGATCATGTAGAGAGTTATTCGAAATATACAGGGAATATTTTAATATTAATTAAAAATCATCTTCAAAGTATAACACTCATACAATAGCTCCATCGAAACAGTTGCTAATCACAGTCAGCAAACCCTAATCCTACAGAAAGCTCTCCACTTTGTCAAGCATAAAAATATTGAAAAACAACCCTTAAATTCTCTCATCATAACGACTAAATCAAAATCGCAATTACTAGACTCCAATGACAATAGCGAGATTGCAAGCATTTTTTCCTGGTGCAAATTAATACGTCCAGCATAAATGTGCTGACCATCAACTAAAAAACATAGTTTGCTGTGAAGACAATAGACGGTTGGCGAATCAAGTTAATTAGAAATAGCGTCCGGATACGATAATTAAAATAATGTTTTTTTCTCTAGATGTCATTCTATATTTTATTTTGTAGAAAACGACGAAGATTTTAAATCATTTTCTCATTTAATTTTAACATATGACTTCGACTGAACGTCGATCCCGATGCTACGTTAGACACTATGAAAGAAGAATTCGGTTGAAGCCATACGTCGGACACAGGTGACGTGGTGTAACGGTTAACATCTCTGCCCGGCAAGCGGAGGGTCCCTGGTTCGAATCCAGGAGTCATCCGAATTTTTCTTTCATAAAAATTTAACTTTAAAATTTTCTCATTTATTTATATGTTTGAAAGTTTTCTATTATGTAATGGTCATCATTAAAATTATTATTCATTCGCCATCTATGCGTTGAAATGTATGCTACTTTTCAAGACAAAATTAAGGAACAAATGTTGAAATATTTTGCCTAAAGTGTTTTTTCCGATGTTTCTCTTGAATGATCTTCGCTTCTACAAATTTCTGTTGTTCCACTTAATTTCGTAAACAATAATCTAATATTTTATCTTATTACCAAAATTATAATTATACAAACTTGTATATATGGAGTAGGTGGCTCAATGATATCGAGTCGGCCAGTGGATCTTGAGAACCCTGGTTCGATCCCACAGCCGACAAACAATTTTCACGAATTTAAATCTATCCCTGTGACTCCCCCTCCACTAATATCCTTGGGGCCGTGATTTGACGGCTGGTAATCGCACTACACGAGAAAAAATATATCACTTACCGAGATCTGCTTAGGCAGAGTGCCACACCCAGTAATGGGTAAAAGGCGTGCTGATATATTTATTTATGTATAATATATAACATTACATAAATAATAATAATATAAATATATCTTCACAGATATTTATAGGTGTAACACTCTGCAATAGCAGATCTCGGTAAGTGATATAATTATGCAAGTGAAGTGCGGAAACCAGTCGTCAAATCACGTTACTCCAAGGACCACAGGAAAAAATTTAAAGTGTCTCAAATTCACAGTCCGACTCGATGCCATTGAGCCCCACTTATTATCGGAAAAAGCGCCTGTAGCAGCCCCCTAGAGTTGAGTCTTGTCTAGTGGTACAATAATGTGGTTAGCGTTACGGCATTTAAGTATAAAGATCTCGAGTTCAAATCCCAGTTAAGCTATAAATATATGAACTACTATAGTCGGATCCTGTACTGTAATTGGGATTAAGTCCCTGTTGTACAGAGTAACATAAATAAATAATAGCATTCATTTTGTTGTAGCAAGCAGACATTTCATTCGGTCTATAAATTCAAAATATTTAATTTAGTAACAACTGAAGCTAATAATAATAAAAGCGATAAAACAAAGCACGAGCATACACACCGCAGTGCAATTATTTTGCGAATATTATAAATCCGTTTGCAATGTGCAAGATGCAGAACTATTTCTTATTATGAAACAAACAACATAAATATTAAAACGTCTTAAACATGCATCTCATCTTATAACAAATACCGCCTCTTGTGCGATGAGATTGCAAATATTAAAAAATTTCATTTACTTTTCACCGTCAAATAAAACTATAACGAACAGAAGCGAATTGCAAAAGACACAAATAAGAAGAAGATGGTGAAATGTTTCTCATAAATACGTGAAAGGTTTTCTTGTGGTACCCAAGACAAGTTCAACATTTAGTGATGTATATTTACCGTTTTTACAAGTAAATAGTTCAAATAATACATGCGGAGATATAAATTATTTCCAACTTTTACTTGAAGTATTTTTCTCTAAAACAATTTACAAACAATTAACAGCGCATTCTTATATTTTTTTAGTTTTTGAGATATAGCCTCCGGACGGGTTGAACCAAACATTTTTCAACATCAGATTTTAGACTTCCCCGAGTGTATATCTCAAAAACTAAGCAAGCTATTGAGATGCACTAAACGGCTTTGAATTTCCCGTGCTTCAATTAACTTATAAACAAGTATTTAACGATTTTTAAAATTTTGAAAAATTTTCTACAATTTTTCCTTAAAACAATTTTTAAACATTATCTCAAAAACTATAAGACTTATGGACTTGGTGATTAAACCATTAGATTCAGTGGGTCAAAATACATATGTATGTAAATTTTCGTTACAATATTCGTACAAGACAGAATTTTAAAGCAAATTGTTTGAAAATCATAAAAATCCCAAGGGGTACCCCTTGGAAAATAATTAAAAAAATTCAAAAAAGTTAATTTGCTTTAAATGAGCTAAAAATTTGCATACAAGTAGTTTCGGACACGGGGAATTCACTCGTTTAAACCGCATATCAATAGCTTGCTTAGTTTTTGAGTTATAGCCCTTAGAAGATTTGCTGTTTTCAAACAATTTTAAAATCAGATTTTCAACTTTCCCGTGGCTATAACTCGAAAACTAAGCAAGATATTGAGATGCGGTCTGAAAGGTTGAATTCCCCGTGTTTCAATTGACATCTAGGCAAGTTTTCAGCGATTTTTTTTTTAAATTTCGCCAATTTTTTTTCCTCGTACAGTTTTTGACCATTATCTCAAAAACTATAAGACTTATGGACATAAACACCATTGTATTCAGCACGTTGAAATACATATGTGTGCAATATTTCGTTACATTATTTGTACGAGAAATAGTTTTAGAGCAATTTGTTTAAAAATCATTAAAACCCCAAGGGGTACCCCTTGGAAAATAATTTAAAAATTTCAAAAAAGTTAATTCGCTTTAAATGAGCTAAAAATTTGTAAACAAGTAGATTCGGACACGGGGAATTCACTCGTTCAAATCGCATATCAATAGCTTGCTTAGTTTTTGAGTTATAGCCCCTAGAAGATTTGCTGTTTTCAAACAATTTTAAAATCAGATTTTCAACTTTCCCGAGGCTATAACTCGAAAACCTAAGCAAGCTATAGAGATGCGCTCAACGCCATTGATTTAATGAGTAGATTAAAATTTTGCACAGTTAATATTAACATAATTTTTATTGTACCTATTGAAATACTTCCTATTACTTATAACATTAAGTATTAAATAATTATGAAACGAATAATATTTCCTGTTACTATTAAAAAAAATTAAAAATCAATGTTATTGATAAGTATTGTATCGGCATGATTATCTGATATATTTTTAAATTTACCATCACATAATTAATTAATGATAGATATTTATAGTAGACCGATCGATTGTACATAATTCATAACACGGAATTCCTCGAAAAGCAAATATGTGCTTTGCAATGAATAATTATTATATGTACCTTATTTCCACGAATTACCAACTATATAATATTTAATTTATTTTTATTATTTATTTATATATGATTGTATTCGAGATTATAAATGTCAAATAAAATCATTGTCTTGTTTTGATAAATCATTAATGAATTATTTAGTATACATTTATTTGGAACGTGTAAATATATTTTTTTACTCGAGAACTGTAGGTTATAGGACATACTCAAATTATCATTACATATATATTTAGAAAGAGAGAGAGAGGCCCGTTAAAATTAGACCGCGACGAAATGATTGCCCGTGTGTATGTGTCGAAGAAACTATTTGGCAGCAGAGACTGAAAGCTGAAGCAGACTACATTCTGAGCGTATAAAGTCATTTCGCGGCTGAGGTGCACACAAAACTTTTCATGTATCCGCAGTATGTTCATTAAAAGAATTAAAAATTTATTATAAAATTTAATTTGAAAATAATAAATATAAATAAATATAAATATATATAATCACACCTTTTACCCATTACTGGGTGTGGCACTCTGTCGATGCAGATCTCGGTATATTTATTCGCATGAAGTGTGGTTACAGCCGTCAAATCACGGTCCCCAAAGATGTTAGTAGAGGGGGGGCACAGCGGTAGATTTAATTTGGTGAAAGTTTGTCGGCTGTGGGGATCGAACCAGGGTTCTCAAGATCCACAGGCCGACTCGATACCACTGAGCCACCTACCTCATTATGATTATTATAAATATGAATGTGTAACAAAAGAGACGTTTTCTTAAAAATATAACAATTTGTTTGTTTATCGGCGACATTTTGTAATCGTATTTTTGATTGGTTTAGCGTAGCCCGCTAAAGTAATAGACAAAAAAATTGCAGACAGAATTTGAAATGGATAAGATAGGTGAAACAAAATAATTTCTTTGTCTTTGCATAAAAATTTACTAAGATAGCAAAAATCAATATTTAAATACACAGTGCATGACGCTAAAATATACCACGTTAGAAAACTAAATAAACTGACCAATTTCAAATGATTTATGTGCTAGTATGCATGTTCATAATTTTCTGATATCAGACAAAAAGTGCAGCTAAAGCCAAAGAGACTATAATTGTTCATTATCACAAGTAATCAAAAACCATCACACGGGACATATTTCATCGTTGTAACATGAACCACACGCTGTCGTTACTGGAAAACACGCGTTTTTCCGCAAATGATTGATAACGTTTCACTCATTTTCTCCGCGAAGTTTGCAAGTCAAATTTCCACAAATTATTACTTTAAGGACAGGAACAGCTGCAGTACTGTTCAAAGCGACTGATTAAGAAACTGTTTAACAATGGGGTAGGTGGCTCAGTGGTATCAGGTCGGCAAGTGGATATTGAGAACCCTGGTTCGATCCCCACAGCCGACAAACAATTTTCACCAATTTAAAAAATCTAATATCTTTGGAGGCCGTGATTTGACGGCTGGTAACCGCACTTCACGCGAAAAAATATATCACTTACCGAGATCTGCTTAGGCAGAGTGCCACACCCAGTGATGGGTAAAAGGCGTGATGATATATTTATTTATTTATTTTATTTTATTTGTATCCAGCGTTTCTTTGAACAAGTGTCTTTTAAATCTCTCAATAAACATACATGTTAATTATAAAAGTTTTTCACTATCAATACTTTCCTGATTATTTGATAGGAAAATTTCTGCATCTAAATCAATTAATACTATTCATTTGACTTATTTCATTACTCTTAAATTTAAGTTTGTCAAATAAATTATGGTATCTATAAAGTTAGTCATGATATTGAAACAAATGCAAACAAATGTATAACTAAAAAACAACAAAGACAAAATTAATTGTCCGTTCCTTGGTAAAACTAGATTTAATAAATATTAAAATAACACTTGTCTAAGTCTCACAAAAATTCAGCCTCCAAGTAGATTTATCAGGTCATCGTCAGAGACTGTGCTGGCCAGCCCCTGACGATGACCTGATAAGTTGACTTGGAGGCTGAATTTTTATGAGACTTAGACAAGTGTTCTTTTAATATTTTAATTTTTATCAAATGTATAACGTTTAAATGTTATGTACATATTTTAAACTTGATTTATTTTAATCGTATCTAAATCTGTTGTTCTCAATCATTTCGATACCACGCCCCCTTTTAATAAACATGTAAACTGGATGCCTCCCCATCCAAATAAAACTAAATTTTTTTCCAATTGTTACTTATTTTAAAAAGAGTTTAACATAAAATAAAATGCCAGTATGTATTAAAATAAAAATTATGAAATATATTGGAACATTCAAAATATAATAGAAAATTTAATATTAATGTGATCGTTGAGCCAGCATTGAGCTTACAAGCTTCTCAATGTTCGGTGCGGCGACAATAATGCACAACGGAGGTCATTTTCAATGTCCAATTTATTGAGCTGTTTTGTTTTTATACTGAGCAGAGCAGAAAAGCCAGATTTACAACGATACATTGTTGAAAAAGAAATGAGAACACGAGAAGCGTGTTACGAAAATTTTGGGTAAACAGGAGAGTATTTAACTTAAAGAGTGTCCAAAGAATCTCTTTGGAACTCATATTTGGCTACTAAATTAAATTTCAGTTCAAAATCTTCTCCTGGATATCTTCTGGCACAAATGCAATTCTTTTACATAAGTTCAAAGTTAATTTTGTTACATTAATTGTAATGAAATACTGAATTGATTTCTAAATTAAGAGTGGTCATGAGAATCGCTTATGCCACCACAATTGAGAAACCCTGTTCTAGATTGATTTAGAATCAGAATTTAATACTCTAAATTAATATTTGAATACTTTTTCTGTAAAGTAATCAAAGAAAAAATTGTAATAAAAACTTATTTGCCTACGGCACAGTTTTCGTATTTATTTATTTCTATTAAATTAAAGCTTGCAGCATCGTAAACGTTGCTTGTAAAGCAAAAGGTTCCATATTTCGTAAGCTAAATAAACTATACAAATAGAGCTGGTGTTTATTTGCATTGAATGATTAATTTAACAAAACAATTGCAAACTCACTAACAACTAGCGTTCCGCAAATAGTGCGATCGGACTAATCGCATTTGACTCTAATTAAAACAAACTCAATCCATTCACAGACGTAGCGTACAACAGTCGTTGCTTCAGAGTAGCTTCTCCCGCGCTCTCACCGCTTCGTGGCATTATTTGTCAACATCCGTTGTTTGCCGGGCTTTGAGCCCTGACTCTGGTAGTTTTTACCCTCGACGCAAGCGCACAATTGGCCGAGATGTTTGCTTTGCCGGTTAGTTGGTCAGTGCGCTCGTCAAACACGCACCTAGAATTCTGAACGGCTTCCAGAGGAACATGAACGAGCACGGAACTCTGGAAGGGTTCGCTAATTTGGAAATTCCCTAATGGCATTACTCTCTTGGTTAATTCAAATCGAACAGTCTTGGATGGAATTTACGCTGGGACTTGGGTATTGTTTAGTTTGACTTATTTTTGACATCTCACATTGCTCGAAAATCATATATCCTACACTCTAATATGAACAATTCTTATTTGTATCTGGGTGTGTCAATAATCTTGAAATCGGTTCTAACAATTTTGATGAAACTTAGTATTTTATGGTAAAACTTGAGTTGAGGGCCAAACCTGAAGTTGGCTGCAGAACAAGCTGTTTCTGGCTTGAATTCAGGACTACCAATTAAAAAAAAAACACCCCTAACCATGCCCAACCTAGTACAGAACGCATTTTTATGATAAATATACTTGAAATGCGAATTTTATTACAAACAAAATTTTGTTTTAAAGTTAAATTTTATGACAGAACAATTCGGATGACGCCTGGATTCGAACCAGGGATCCTCCGCTTAGCGTCATCCGAATTGTTCTGTCATAAAATTTAACTTGAAAAAAATCTGATGTGGACACCACATGACTTCCTTGTACGCGTATTAAACTATAGATATTTTTTTAATTGCACATATTTGACATAAAATCTTTTATTTTTTATTTTTTGTTCTAATCCATAGCAAACTTAATTTTAAAAAAACACAAAATATATACTATTTAAATTTAGATATCTCGCTTATGCAAAAGGCTAATTTAAAAATTCTTAATGTGCTAGACGCAGAATTTAATTCTCTAAAACTTTTATTTGAAGCATTTATTTCTAAAATTAAAATAATACCATTTTTTTCAAAGAAAACTGTTAGCAGCTTCATGCAATGTGCCACTTCCGGTTAGTCTATTTTAACCAAAATCTATTATGTTATTTCCATTGATATAGTAGTCTTATATACCAAATTTGGAAACTTTTAAATTATATTTTAATATAGTTTTTCATGAAAATCTATTATAGGCTTCAAGTAAAGTACCACTTCCGGAAGTTATATAATGACCAAAAAGGGAGGTGCACAACTAGATGTTATAACAGTCCTAAATATAAAATTTCAATTTTCTACGGCTTACCGTTTTTGAGTTATGCGAGATACATACGTACGTACGTACGTACATACGTACATACGTACGTACAGACGTCACGACGAAATTAGTCAAAATGGACTCAGGGAGGGCCAAAATGCGTATTTCCACTGAAATCTGAGAACCGAAAATTTTCGCGATAACAATACTTCCTTTACTTCGTACAAGGAAGTAAAAAACACCCCTAACCATGCCAAACCTAGTACAGAACGCATTTTTATGATAAATATACTTCGCATTTCAAATTGTTCGGCTTTTGACGTTAAGTTGGTATTCCTGAATTCAAGCCAGAAGCAGCTTGTTCTGCAGCCAACTTCAGGTTTGGCCCCCAAGTCAAGTTTAGCCTATTTTATTGTTCTTTTGGCCTCCAAAATAGTTATTTGTAAATTAAGAGCGTAAAGTGATTCTTTGTTATTCGAGCACGATAATTGCTGCGCGAATGTGGGAGCTGTAATAGTGCAAAAGAAACAAGGAAACTTTACCCTCAGGATACACAAATATTTTTTTCTACGATTGCATCTTAAATTATTATAAAATATACGTACTGAAAATAAATTCGTACTGTCAATCACAAATTTATGTTTTGTTTGTATCCCTGGTATCTATTGAAATAAGCGCAAATTCAATATTATTTATTGATTGTTCTACAGAAAAGTTAACAAATGAGAGTAAAATTGTCAAATTTTCATTGCAATTGTAGAAAAAATACATTTAGCACATCATTTATAAAGAAAATTTATTATTTTATTTTAAATTTGGGTAATTGAGCACCTAAGGGCAATGTAATTTTACCCAAGATATCGATTGTTTAGCTTAAATTCTTGAAACAAAGATTTCATAAAAAGTTCCTAATTTATTTGCGACGAAAAAAGTTGAAATTTGAAACATCTCCGAAATAATTTAGGATTGTTTGACAGTGGAAAAACCAGGGACAATGTTGATAACGCCTTTGTCAAGTTCTTCTGAAAATTGTTTAGTAATATATTGATGTCTGTTAAAATGACAGACATGTCAAAATGTTTGAAATAAAATTGAAAATATGAAAATAAATGAAGCGAAAAAATAGAATGTGATAAATTTAAAACAATGATAAAATAGTATATTAAATATCGCGTCCAAGTTTAGAAAACGACCAGCAGGCGAGTATTCTAAAGGACAAGTACGATAAAAGTCTTATATAATGAGTTATTTATACTATTTTGAGTCTTTTATAAATTAAAATTTAATAAATCCTGCGATATTTTAAACCAAGTCAATTTAGGGCAATTTGTATATGGAATGTTTTGGTTGGTAACTGTTATTGACATTCATGCAATTGTTCATATTTAGAGGTTGTATTAAAAAATTTATGTTCTCAATTTAATAGCTTTAGTATGTTATCCGCTACTATCAATCGTCTAAAACAAAATTTTGCGTATCGTAATGAACGCACTTTCGATACAAATTTGGGTTTCGTAATGACTGCCTGATGAACGCAAAATAGAAAATTTCTTAAAATAAAATATAAAATAAACACTTGGCTAAGCCTCCAAGTCACCGTATGAGGGTATCGTCAGAGGCTGGCCAGCACAGTTAATAACCATAGACGCGTTTCGCTCTTATTAGAGCTCATCAGTATAACCTACTTCTTCACTTAACAAAGTTCACGTGAAGGAGCTGTGTGACGAAGACGAATTTTGTATTTTATTAAACCTAGTTTCACCAAGTGTATGGACGACAACTAATTTTGTCTTTGTTGTTAGAAAATTTCTCATTGAATATCTACAAATATGATCACCGTCTTCGTCTGAAATATAGTGAAACATTTAAATAGTTCCCTTATAGATTAAATTACATGAGTTAACTGAGTATGTGCATGAAACTAGAAAAACTTAATGAATAATTCAATTTTTCTCTTTTTCCTGCTTTAATTTAATATTGCGGCTCTACCGTCGTCCGCTCTGTTCGTTTTGCGTGTGTAAATATTAAAATACGTCTTTTTCTGTCGTTCATTACAGTGCCTTTGTGTTAATTTTCAACATTACGAATTTGAAATTTCATTGCATCTAAATGGAGAATAGAAATTACTTGTATAAAGGCGTTTCATTTAACATATTAACCTAGCATACGAGACTAATAAAAATTTGCATATATGTACTACAAAATAAAAAGGCTTTATTCTCATACATTCCACACAAAAATACAATGCTTTAATACTCGAATTACTCGACTTTTTACCAATTTCAATCTTGAATGCACATCTATACTCATCACTTCGACACCTTTTTCTGAAAGTAGCATATCTTTTACAACAAATCTAAGTAACTCTCGCCATAAAGATGTAATAAAAGTTTTATAAAATGAGTTAGTTTGACTATAAATAAATATAAATATATCATCACGCCTTTTACCCATTACTGGGTGTAACACTCCGCTTATCCCGGTAAGTGATATATTTCTTCGCGTGAAGTGCGGTTACCAGCCATCAAATCACGGCCCCCAAAGATGTTAGTGGATGTTAGAAGTAGATTTAAATTGGTGAAACTTTTTTGTCGGCTGTAGGGATCCAACCAGGGTTCTCAAGATCCACAGACCGACTCGATACCACTGAGCCACCTAGTTAGTTTTACTATTTTTCCTAGTTTACAAATAAATAAAATAAATACATCTTTTATAAATAAGAATTTTAAAAAATCTGCGATATTTTAAATCGAGTCAATTTAGGATAATTTATAATAAATTAATAAAATAAATATATCATCACACCTTTTACCCATTACCGGATGTGGCACTCTGCCTAAGCAGATCTCGGTAAATGATATATTTTTTCGCGTAAAGTATGGTTTCTGGCCGTCAAATAAATAAATAAATAATTTGTATATGAAATATTGTGGTTGGTAACTGTTATTGACATTTATGCAATTGTTCAGATTTTGAAGTTAAATTGAAATTTTGTTTTCTCAGCTTAACAGTTTCAGTATGTCATCCGCTACTACCAACCGTCTAAAACAAAATGTTGCGTATCATAATGAACACTCTTTCGATACGCAACTGGGTTTCACAATGACTCCCTTATAAACTACAGGCTTAGGGTTTGCAAAGCAAATCTTGCCAAAAATAAATTTAATATTTAAATGAATGCATGAAATTTAGTATAATTTTAACTTTGTTAAAAATATGTTCTATGGTTTTTAAATTTTTGTGTTTAGAAGTATGAGCGACGCAAGTCCGCCAAGATTAAATATTAATTTAGAAAATAATATTGCATCACACCACAAGAGGTGAAGTGGAGCAATTCAACCGCTTTTTGAATAGTTTGACATTTAATAATTAATATTAGCTTACAGAAACATAATTAAAGTAAAAGAAAATATACTGGTTAAATATTTTTATGATATTTCGTTTAAAATAAAGAAAAAATTCGTGCAAGACCCCATTCCTTTCAAATCAACCTTCAATCGTATCTAGCCACTTATACTTAGATTGTTCATGTAATATGTTAAGTTCAATTACATATAATACTACATAAATTAATTCAACAACCTATGAATTCGCTTGTGGAGCGAGTGTACTTTCTATTCCTGAAATAAAACGAAAAAGAAATTAGGTCAAAAGTTGACAAACGCAGATAAAAATACAACACTACGCATTCCCTGCGGCATTATAATAAATTTAATTGAATCAAGAAGAAACTGACTCTTCTTCTTTTTCGCAGCAGCAAGAAGAACCTCTGCAATACAACAGTATTTCAATTTTAAATGCAAGCAAAGAGTTCCACTTCCACAGATATATCACTGTCACGCCGTGAGAAAAATGAGAAAAGATAAAATCTTGTACTATTAACGCTTTTTTCCAAGATCAAAATGCGAGTATTTTTAACAAAATTTTCGCGTGAATTCCCACGAAGAATGATCCCAGTGTTGCGATAACACTTGAATATAAGTGATACTTTCGTTTACGGCGCCGAATGCGCAAGATTTTATGTTCGAATACATGAAATTCAAATGAATAACAAGTATTATTTGATTTACTGTCATTTAAAAGCTAGTAGGGGTGTAAAAATATATGTTACTATCGGTATGTATGATGCAGATAACCACAATAAATCTATAAAACTATTTTATATAAATAAATGTAAAGATGAAATCAATTTTCCCGCACGTAAAATACATACTTGACTAACTTGTTTGCTCGATAGTTTAAATAGACAATAAATAAATAGATATATTATCACGCCTTTTATCTATTACCAAGAAAGCCCTAATTTAAAACCTAATAATCAGAGAAAAGGTTTAAAAACATAATTTTACAATATCAATATTTTTTTCGGACTGAATTCAATCAAAGATATTATTACAGAAACAATTAATTTTGTATCCATATTGGTGTTGATAAATTATAATAGTTACTGATTGAAAACACTGCAACTAAATACAGAAATTTTAATATATTACTCCGAATATGTCAAACTAAAGGAGAATACAGAAAAAACTAGTTTTTTATGAGAATAAGCTATGATATAAGATATTGAATAAAATATTAAAGAAACGATATTTAGACCGTCTCTAAGCAATTTTTTATCATTGAATTAAAAAGTAACTGTAGCCCTGTTATCTTATTAAAAAAGGAGAGTTAAAAATAATGACCAAAATAAAAGAGATATTAAGAACTTAGAAAATTGTTAAACAATATATACAACAAGTTAATCGGCAAACTGCATTACCATTTTAGACTTTTTTGGGAGAACAGGACACGGAACAACTAAGTTTACAATTGGTAATCCTGCCCATTACTGAGTGTAGCACTCTGCAAAGGCAGATCTCAGTAAGTCATATATTTATGCGTGTGAAGTATGATTACCATTACCCATAGATGATAGAGAAGAGGAAGCAACAAGAGTAGTTTTATTGTGATGAAAATTGTTTGTCGGCTGTGGGAATCAAACCCAGGATCTCAGATCATCAGTCCGACTCGGTACTATTAAATCACCTATAAGATAATTGATTTTTGCATGAAAGAAATTAGGAAGGAAAACGAGTTTGGTAAAGATTAATTGCAGCAAAAATGGTAATTAGTATCAATTGAAAAAATTTGATTAAATGGAATATATGTCGAATGAAAGATTGGTGAAACAAGTGTTTGTCGTAGAAATATATGAATGGATATAACTGAAAGTTTGGTGCTTGAAAGAAAGTTTCCAAGACAGAGGAATAAACGAGCTTGTGTAGAAGAATTTATAAATGTGGATCTTGAGAACCCTGGTTCGATTCCCACAATCGACAAACAATTTTCACCAATTTAAATCTACCCCTGTGGCTCTCCCACCACTAATATCTTTCGGGGCCGTGATTTGACTGCTGGTAATCGCACTTCACGCGAAGAAATATATCACTTACCAAGATCTGTTTCGGCAGAGTGCCACACCCAATAATGGGTGAAAAGCGTGATGATATATTTAGTTTAAAGAATAAATGCTCAATGTTATTTCAAAGGACATGACGTTATTGCTATTCTGCACAACATGAATCCAATTCTAATTGTAGGGAACCTACAGCTCGTAGTTAAATCTGAACCACTCAAATATAATAGTAGATTTTTGTAAGATGAATTTATTTATTTTTATTTATTTATTTATTTATTTATTTGTTACTCTGTACAACAGGAATTAATCCCAATTACAGTACAGGGTCCGCACTCACCGAGCCGCAGTGTGGTAGTTCATATAATTTTTAGCTTGAGTGAGATTCAAACTAGGGATCTCCGGATTCGAATTCCGTATTGCTATCCACACCACCGTACTGACGGATGAAAGTCCAATGAAAGTATCAAGAGTCACTCATAACCGATTGAAATTTTACACTTTGTTCAAATAAATAAAAGTAAATCGAAATTATAACAGCAATGATAACTATCCTATTTAACATGTAATTTTTATTTTTTATTTATAACAAGTTGTGTTGGTTAAACCGACCATCAATATTCTTTGTTCTAATTCATAATAATTACAAAATTATGAATATCAATTCATTGTTGAATACCCTAAACAATGAAGCCATTATTATTAATTAATACTAGTAATTATATCAATGGAATCATTATACATACTTATAAATATTCCCTACAGCATTTTCGAATTTCATTACATATTTAATATACAAATATGACAACGAAATTACATTTAATATTCTACAGGTTACGGGCGACTTTCAAAAAAACTTTATCATTATTTCAAAAGAAAATTACATTTGTCATATAATCAACGAGCTATTCCATAAAAAAATACCCGGAGGGTACATCTCACTGAAGATATACAGATTTTTATTTGAAAAAACTACATTAAAAATATATTCTAATATTTTATAACATTTTGTATAGTCATTTAAAATTTTGTATTTTGCAAAAGATGTCTACCATTTTGTCTTTAAAGTTCACAATACTAAACTCACTAAAACGCTAACAAAAATAACATATTTCTTGCAGAAGATCGATTAAACTGTTTTTAGGTTAAAAATACGGTGTTACTTTCAAAAAAGTAAAAAAATTACATGTTCAACTCAACACTACAAACAATCAATACTTTATGTATACATGTGTATTGCTGTTTTGTCATTTAATATATTTATATGAAAGTTATTAACTTGTTTTGCTATGTTCTCAGGGATAATATTTTACGGAAAATATTGCAATATGCTGTCAAGGTAATTGTTTTCATATATTAATTAAATTTAATTTGGAAAAACATCTATTATTCCAAATGAAATAATTCAATGTATGTCATATATTAATTTAATAAATGTATATAGCAAAACAAATGTTTTTGTTATTATTTATTATAAATACCATGTGTACTAAATGATTATTTTATTAATTTGGAAACAGCGAAAATGTACTTTTTATATTTAGCGCTTTTTGTTAAAAACAGTGTCAAAAAGTTTAGCTTTGTACAACTGTTTTTGGGGATATTTTTATATGATATTGTCAAGTTGTCTAGTTGTAAATGTGTCAAACATAGTTATTTTTCTATGATTGTTTGAAAAGTTGAAAATGACTATCATTTGTCATCGTAAAGTTGACGTTTGATGTGGAAAAATCGAAGAATAATTTTGTCGCATGTCTCCAATGACAATGCGCGAAAAGGAGATTAAATGCGCGCGTTTCCATTGGCAACGTGCGAAAAAGATATTTTTCTACTTCTGTCATTAATATGTCAAAAAGTAGAAAAAATATTTTATGAAACTAGTAAGGAAATAGGTTATTACCTTACTTATGTGTTTACATAACTCGGCTAAGCCTCGTTCTGCAAATTTCACATGCGTAAAGTAATAACCTTAATTTCCTTACTAGTTTCATAAATAGCTATAAATGCGCCCTTATTTCAATAGTTTACAGGGAGACAAACAAAACAGAAACTTGTCATTTTGACACAACGAATTAATTTGCTGTACATATACGGTTTTTAATAATGTAAGATGCAATCATAGAAAAAATTATGTGTGTATCACGAGCGTAAATCTCTTTGTTCTTCTTGCACTATTGCAGCTCTCGCCTTCGGCTCGCGCTGCAATTAGCGTTTTCGAGAAACAAAGAATAAAATTATTTTTTTATATTAAAATAAATGCATTAAACTGTAAAACTATTATTTATGGTATATAATTATATAACATCACTTAGATTATCATGAATTTGACTTCTGACTTAACTAATAAAAGTCAAAATTTATTAATGCCAAATGTTAAGTAATTTAATTTGACCTAAAAAGCTTCAAATGTTTCATTATTGAATTATTTTTTCTAAACAGTTTAGGTATGTTTAAGTTAACTAGTTACATATTTATAACTAAATACCCAAACAAATTACCAACATAAAATACTTTTGTTTCTTCACCATTTTAATACAAAACAAATAAAAAAACACATTAACACACATGTTGTATGATTCGAGCAATGGTGCTTTGACATCGCGCTGGTTTTTTCATCGGCGTCACCCTGATTTACCTTATGCATTAATAATAAGGTTTTAGTAACTCCAATCACAACAAACGAGCGTGTAATTTGGGCTCAGTGCTGCAGTAATACGAGTCAAATTGTCACTCATTAGAAAAAGCGTTGACAGTGCTCGCATGTACACCATATGTTGCCCTGGGAGAGAAATGGTTCATATTTTCTACTGGCATGTCCATTGATTTCTGCCTTGAAAAATTAGTTTTATTGAGCACATGTTCAACCATATTTTAGCTTCGATTTTAGTTTAGCATTTCAAACTGTCATTTAGAACAAAAATCAAATTGGATTTATTTGTTTATTACTTTATACAATAAGAAATTAATACCAATTATAGTACGGCACACCTATAACTTATAATGGAATTTCGAACCATTCATCAAACGAAGTTGTTTATTTGGATATAAGTTGAGGTTAGCGAACATTCACGACAATTGTTCTAACCAGATGAGCCGATTTTAAAAACATATAAGAGAGTACAGTACAATTTTAGAATTTAATATGCTCGTATATTTAAGAAGAAATATCTGATGTGGACACCACATGACTTCCTTGTACACGTATTAAACTATAGATATTTTTTTAATTGCACATATTTGACATTAAATCTTTTATTTTTTGTTCTAATCCATAGCAAACTTAATTTTTTTTTAAATCAAAAAATATATAATATTTAAATTTAGATATCTCGTTTATGGAAAAAGCTAATTTAAAAATTCTTAATGTGCTAGACGCAGAATTTAATTCTCTAAAACTTTTATTTGCAGCATTCCTTTCTAAAATTAAAATAATACCATTTTTTTCAAGGAAAACTGTTAGCAGCTTCATGTAATGTGCCACTTCCGGTTAGTCTATTTTAACCAAAATCTATTATGTTATTTCCATTGATATAGTAGTCTTATATACCAAATTTGGAAAGTTTTAAATTATATTTGAATATAGTTTTTCATGAAAATCTATTATAGGCTTCAAGTAAAGTACCACTTCCGGTAGTTGTATAATGACCAAAAAGGGAGGTGCACAACTAGATGTTATAACAGTCCTAAATATAAAGTTTCAATTTTCTACGGCTTACCGTTTTTGAGTTATGCGAGATACGTACGTACGTACAGACGGCATGACGAAATTAGTCAAAATGGATTCAGGGAGGGCCAAAACACCTATTTCCGTTGAAATCTGAGAACCGAAAATTTTCGCGATTACAATACTTCCTTTACTTCGTACAAGGAAGTAAAAAACTATTCCATATAATATCAAATTTGTAAAAAGAAATTAACCTGTTCCTAGTTATACTGACAATTGATGCATTAGTTGGTTACAACAATGAAAGAATACAACAACTGGAGATTACAACAATATAATATTGTGATATCAACAATGTACCAATCATTTATTTTAACTTGTGAATTTTTATTGTTGTGCGAACTGATTTCAACAATACCATTCTCTTGTACTACAATGAAAATTTATATGTAGGTACTAAAAGAATCATGAATTTGTTTGAAAAATGAACCAATGAAATGAAAAAGATTTTAATACTTTTCCACTAGCGATACTAAGTGATATTTTTTCACTGTAATTAATAGGGTTTTGCCGTGGTCAATTGACCAAAAATATTTGACGCCCAAATAAAACGGAAACGGAACCGCCACAACATCTGTTGTTCAATAAAAATAGCTACATACTATTATTACATGAATATATCTAGTTTGGTATTCTGGGTTCTGGAGAATTTGTTTACTTTACTTTACAAATAAAATAAATACATATTATTTCATTTCATTACGTCTTTTACTTTATTTTCTCCTTTATTTTGAATTTGATGTGGTTTTGTTTATTAGTTGTTGTTGGTTTTTCATTTTCAGTAATATTGGATGTAATAAACAGTACTATATAAATAAATTACAATTTTAATTGTGATTTTTATTAAATGTTTCTTGGGCAATTGACCGGTCAAATAGTCGGTCAATTGACCGAAAAATATTTGACTGGTCAAATGCACAACCCTAGTAATTAAATTTTTTTTGTTTGCCAACAAAATAAATGCTATTTACATACAAATTAATTTTAAAAAATTTATCAAAATGGCATATTCCCGATTGGAAACTGCATCTTCAGAAAAAAAATACGGAAATAGGAACTACAATACGTTCTGTGTATTTCCATTTCCATAACATGTCAAAATATTATCGCCAATTATCATAACATTTGTTATATTAAATATAAAAGCAACATAAATAACAAATTACAAATTATAGATTCAAGCATTTTAGAATTACGACAATACCAGATTACAACAAACAAAGATCACAACAATAAGAAATTATAACAAAGAAATCAACAATGAAATAATCAGTAATTTTAGCATATAAATTCAACTACACTCTTTTCTATCATATACTCGTATAGTTTGAACTGCAATGTTGTATTACAGTAAAGACTACATAAATAACAAAATTAATATTTTAGATTCAATCATTTTCGAATTACAATAAAGGAATATTACAACAATGACAGATTTCAATAATAAAAGTTCACAACAATTATACATTACAACAATGAAAGATTGTGACATCAACAATGAAATAACCAGCACTTTTAACATGTTAATTAACAACACTACTCTCTATCATGTGTAGTTTAAACAGAAAAGTTATATTATAGTGAAAGCTAGGGTCGTGCCGTGGTCAATTGACTGGTCAATTGATCGTCAATTGACCAAAAATATTTGACGGCCAAATAATACGGTCAAATAATCTAAATGGAACCACTACTATTATTACATGAATATATCTAGTTTGGTATTCTGGGTTCTGGAGAATTTGCTTACTTTACTTTACAAATAAAGTAAATACATATTATTTCATTTCATTACGTCTTTTACTTTATTTTCCCCTTTATTTTGAATTTGATGTGGTTTTGTTTATTAGTTGTTGTTGGTTTTTCATTTTCAGTAATATTGGATGTAGTAAACAGTACTATATAAATAAATTACAATTTTAATTGTGATTTTTATTAAATGTTTCTTGGTCAATTGACCGAAAAATATTTGACTGGTCAAATGCACAACCCTAGTGAAAGCTACATAAAAAATAAATTTAAAATTTTAGATTCAAGCATTTTCGAATTACAACAATGACATATTATAACAATATTATACCAATGACAGATATCAATAATGAGAGATCACAACAATTAGAGATTACAACAAATAAAGATTGTGATAACAACAATGAATTAATCAGTTATTTTGACATATGAATTTGAATTGTTGTGTATACTAAATTCAGCATCTCTACTGTCTATCATGTATACTTTAAGACAAAATTTTAACTGTCATGTTAAAGACGAATGCCCTTTCCATTAGCTGTATCCTTTATTTTCTTTTGTTAGCAATTACAGATATCTAAATTTTGTATGATGATTCGAAATTACATCGCAGAAAAATTAATCACTGCAGAAGATTATAATTGTTTGGTTGGCAGTAATGGTAGAAAAGATTAATGCATTTTTTAATTTGGAACATTTTGCTTGAATTGAGAATCGTTTCCGTCTGTTGAAGTGGCTGTTGTAAGTGTTTCCGTCTTCAAAAATCTTTAATTGTGGGTGACTCAGATCAAGATGTCTTCCAATTAACGACTGAATCTCTCAAGTCATTGGCGACTCTTTCTTAAGAGTGTGAAATTAATTTTAATAATGGTGCCAGACTTACAATTAATGTCCCGTTAAAAACAAAAAAGTAATTAATTAGCTAAGTTATGAATTAAAATTTAGATTAATTTATTTACTGCTCAAGAAGAACTCTTACTTCTTTTCAAAAAATCATAAATATTTCGATATCATATACAGGCTGTTTCTACACTCGTACTGATTATAGAACAAAATGAACATTAACACTTCCTCCATACGAACTCTGTCTTTCCTCACAACCAAAATCCATCATCACGCAACAAACATTCATCCATTCGCTCCTGTACACCTGTTTCGTAAATCTTCAATTACACCCACTTCTCTAACAATGAATCTATAAGAAATGAAGGCATCATCACCTGCGCTTGTTTAAAAATACATTTAACACAATTGCAGTTACACACTGTATAGTAAAAACTGAAAATGAAACAATAAGTAGCACAATTTTAATATAAATAATAACACAAATATATTTTTTGTGTTTTACAACAAAGAAAGAACAAGTTTAATATAAGGAAATTAATTTGTTCCTCACGTATAAAAGAGCAGCATGTTCATTATAAGTAAAATTGTTTATAGCTGTGGAACTTTAGGTAGTACGTGACCTCATCAGAGCGTGCGGCACGTGTACGTGACTGCGCGCTCCGCTCGTTTAAATACTGACAAGAGATGCACAAAGTCTACGAACAATCAAACATCGGAGTAATAGAGCGAACGTGCGCGCTGCACACTAGGATCGTAATGACACTGTTCTTTGTCTCAGGGCCAATCTAGAGATTAAAGAAGTCCGCCATGAAAGCAATTGTTTTTCATAGTTTTTCATTGACGTTGTACTTAGTAGCTATATTATATGCTGCAATTATGCCGTCCATTTAATCAAGCATTCATCTATTATTCATACTAGTAAAGGAATCTACTTTTTACTTCGAAACAATTGAAACGGATAGAGTAGATGGTTGAAACGTTTGTTTTATAAAAAACCAGAAAATAATTACTGAAATTGTAATGGTAATTTACAGATGTTTCATTAAGAATTACTTTATTTGTATACCTAATCCGTGAAATAATGATTGACATATAAAAGAATGACTGTCATTTTGAGAACGCCAAATACATTTCGCAAGCTTGTACAATTAGTATAAAAGGTAGGCTTTTCGAACGTCATTTGATAATAGAAAGTGAACACTGTAGGTTAAAGCTCTTTACAAATCCTTATTTATTTACAAAGCTCTTTTCAGACCGTTGCTATTTGCAACAATTTGCAAAGTATTTTTTTACGATCGGTAAAAAAATCAAGCTTTTCGAACGTCATTTGATAATAGAAAGTGAACCCTGTAGGCTAATGCTCTTTACAGACCGTTGTTAATTTACAAAGCTTTTTTCAGACCGTTGATATTTGCAACAATTTGCAAAGTATTTTATTACGACCAGTAAAAAAGAAAGCTTTTCGAACGTAATTTGATAATAGAAAGTAAACACTGTAGGCCAATGCTCTTTACAGACCGTTGTTTATTTACAAAGCTTTTCGAAAGTCATTTGGTAACAGAAACTGAACATTGCAGAATAAAGTTCTTCGTAGTCTATTGCTAATGGCAACGGAGCTCTTAACAGACCGTTTCTATTGGGCACAGTATGCAAAGTATTTTTATACGACCATGACAGAGAGTATGCAATTTCAGCGTAATTTGATAACGAAAAGTTATTTGGTCATCGAACAACAACCGTTTATTTTATCTTCCCGATTGTTTTGATAGCTACAAGAAGGAAAGTAACATATCCTCTTGTTAAAAAATAATGTTAAATAAAAATATTGTGTGCATCTTGAGCAAAAAGCGTTTGTATATTTTTTTAAGTTCCTTACATAAAATGTATTATTAATTTCAATTAAAAATCGAGTAACCTTAATTTCTGATCGTAGAAAATTTTTTGTCTACACCTCTAATTGAAAGTAACTTTGCAGGTCCCGAATAATTACTCTAGCATTGGTCCGCAAATAGTTACTTTCTACTCTTGATAAACAAATAACTATTTTTATGAACATGTTTACTTTACGATATATGCTAACAGCTAGGGTAGCATAAATACTTCAATTTACACAAGTAGCTAAAAATTATATAAACTACTACACTGCGGCTCGGTGAGTGCGGACCCTGTACTGTAATTGGGATTCAGATCCTGTTGTACAGCGTAACATAAATAAATAAATAAATAAATAAATAAATAAATATGACTTTGTATATTCCCTCCGCTCAAAATCTTCCGTTGATTTACCGTCAATTTAATTGAAAAACATATCTGTTTCCAGACAGTCGTTTGTTGTTAAAAAGAAATATACAGTCTAGTATTTCTTGGTGGAATTGCTATATTTTGTCGCCAATGTGAAATAAGTTGTTCCAGTTTCATGTTTGGTGCAAATTTGTTCTTTAGATGTCAGAAATAGAAGACTAAATTAAATGATGAAGTTCTTATTTTGAAATTAATTTCATTATTAGAATGTCTGTCGTACTTTAAATCTTTGTAACTTGAAAACAGTATTCAGTGTCTCAAACTAAACTTTTTACAGTTAAAAGTAGAGACACAAAGTAATTTTAAAACGACGAGAATAAAATTGAGGCCTGCGATTTCACAAATATATATATACCCGTAAGACTTTAACATGTAAAATCATATTTTTATAATTTTCTGCTTCCCTTATTTTTATAGAGAAAAAAGCTTCAAATGAATGTTGTAGAGCGTATCCTTATTTTAAGCTAATTTTAAACATTTGCAATTTAATTTTTGCCATTATAAAGTATGCAAAATAAATTTTGTTTATTGGTTTCAATGGAGAATTTTATGCTCTACGACGTTTATTTTGAGTTTTTTTTTCTAAAATAAAAAAGGAAGCAGGAAAAGATTAAAATATAAGTTTACATGTTAAAATTCTATATTCCAGTGTCGCAGTCATCAACCTGTATAATATATCATGTAAGACCATGAAACAAAAATATCTGATGTGGACACCACATGACTTCCTTGTACGCGTATTAAACTATAGATATTTTTTTAATTGCATATATTTGACATAAAATCTTTTATTTTTTAGTTTTTGTTCTAATCCATAGCAAACTTAATTTAAAAAAAAAATATATATATAAATATATAAATATATCATCACGCCTTTTACCCATCACTGGGTGTGGCACTCTGCCTAAGCAGATCTCGGTAAGTGATATATTTTTTCGCGTGAAGTGCGGTTACCAGCCGTCAAATCACGGCCTCCAAAGATATTAGTGGTGGAGGAGCCACAGGGGTAGATTTTTTAAATTGGTGAAAATTGTTTGTCGGCTGTGGGGATCGAACCAGGGTTCTCAAGATCCACAGGCCGACTCGATACCACTGAGCCACCTACCCCAAAAAATATATAATATTTAAATTTAGATATCTCGCTTATGCAAAAGGCTAATTTAAAAATTCTTAATATGCTAGACGCAGAATTTATTTGAAGCATTTATTTGTAAAATTAAAATAATACCATTTTTTTCATGGAAAACTGTTAGCAGCTTCATGTAATGTGTCACTTCCGGTTAGTCTATTTTAACCAAAATATGTTATGTTATTTTTCATTGATATAGTAGTCTTATATACCAAATTTGGAAAGTTTTAAATTATATTTGAATATAGTTTTTCATGAAAATCTATTATAGGCTTCAAGTAAAGTACCACTTCCGGTAGTTGTATAATGACCAAAAAGGGAGGTGCACAACTAGACGTTAAAACAGTCCTAAATATAAAGTTTCAATTTTCTACGACTTACCGTTTTTGAGTTATGTGAGATACGTACGTATAGACGGCACGACGATATTAGTCAAAATGGATTCAGGGAGGACCAAAATACCTAATTCCGTTGAAATCTGAGAACCGAAAATTTTCGCGATTACAATACTTCCTTTACTTCGTACAAGGAAGTAAAACGAAACACGGTTTTTGAAATGTACATTTTTAATGCCACTGGCCAACACTACAAACAGTAATTTATTTGATGTTGCATACTGAGTTATTGACTTTACTAGTATTTATAATTATAATTTAATTACAAATAACAGAAATAGCTATTAAAGCTAGTGGCATCTCAAACTTTCTGTGGACCTCTCCCTACCTGGTTATAGTTTTGGTAATAATACCTTCTGTTAAGTATTATAGAAGGGAATATAAAAACTAATTTTTGTAATTCACCAATTAGCGCTTAAATCTAAATTATTTTACGACTGATTAAGTAAGGATAGTATATTTTTTTTAATAGTTTCCCTGTAATGACATTAAAATTAATTTCCTGTGTTGCAGCATTGTCGGGTAAAATCCTGCTGTGCATAGAAACGAATAAATAAATAAATAAATAAAATATCCTGCTTCGTATTGCAGTGTAGTATGTGCTAAACAATCTTTCACAGCAACCAAATAAAAGCACACTTAGAACCAAGCTCGTTTCAGAGCCGTCTAGACTTATGTAGAATCGTTATCGCTATCACAAAGTTAACGTATTGCTTCTTTCGCCTCCGAGACGACTGTCGTTTGCTGTTTGTTTTTCGATATCATCGGATTCGAGAAAGCTTGTATCAGACTTATTACGATATACCCTGAGATAGTCTCAAGTTGACTAAGTTTTTTCGCTATTATCGTACCTGTTCGAGAGAGCTTGTTACCAAGCTTGTTATACTCTTCTAAGAATAGCATGGATTAGATTTAGTTTACTAAAGTTTATCTTAAAATAAAAACTTGTTATTGAGTTGAAAATGATAAGATAGTGGAGGCAATAATCAACAATAATTTAATGTCAGCCGGCGATCAAATTCAAAGGTTATTATTAATTAAAACAACAAAAGTTTAAATGTATTTTTAATTAAAGCTATATTTACTAATAACTATTTACTCCTTTATGAACTAAATACTAAAGCATCAAATGATATATTTAACTAAATTTTAAGTTAATAATAATTAAAGCCCGGATTTTTAGGCAATTGCCTAGATTCAAATTTTAATATACTTTAGGCAATTTCGTTTTTCTATACATAGGTAATATGTTTACGTGTAATGGAAGGTTTTTTTTTTCGTGCCTTAGAGCCTATTTTTTCTATATTTTGGTTATTGTGCCTATTTTACCTTATACAGCCTATTTTTACCTATTTTTGTTGAATATTCTATCTTTTATTGAGCAGACAAGGTATATCATCTACTTCGTTGACTAATTCAGCACTCAACAAAGTGTTTCAACCTAACCTATAATATTTAAAGTACTTACTTTAATCAAGTTTTTGTGTGTGAATTTAAAATGTCGAACGAAAAAACGTTTCCCTTTCCGAAAATTGCATTGAGCAATTGCTCGTAATATTTTGTGAATTAAAGTATACTACATAATTTGAATTTGCATAATAGTTAATAAAATGAGAACCCTACATAATAATTTTTCAGATTGCGTTAATTTTTGTTTAAAATAATTATTTTTTTCTAACAAATAGTAGATACGAGTTCCAATATTAGAAGAAGGATTCGTTTATTTTTTTGTAAACAAATTATTTACATTTATGCTGCCTAAAATCCCGCCTATTTTAGAGTAATTACCGGCCTATATGCCTGCTTATTTTAGTGTTTTTAAGAGCCTAAATTTCCGGGCTTTAATAATAATAATAGAATGTAAATATATTATTCTTAGTTGCATTTAGGTAACAATGGCTGGTAGCACAAGCTCTGTTTATGCCTGTTTTAAGAGGGTGTTTTAGCTATCTCTAACATGTTAAAATCGTGCTCTTAGAACACCCAAATACAGAGCTTGTGCTACCAGCCAATGTTATTTATTAAAGTTAAAATATCACCATCTTCAACTTATATTAAAAAAATAGGATTGCGTCAGAGTGGTTCAGATTCCACTTCAAGCTGTAGGTTCCTTATACTATAATTGGGATTAAGTTCCTGTTGTGCAGAGAGAGAATAAATATCTTCTGGCAATATGCATTTCTGTATTTCCTTCGATATTAAACAAATAAATGTATACTTCAAATGCATGACCAAAATTAGAGCGATTTTTACAAAATATGGGTATTTTCATATCTCGTTTAGTTTTTCAGATGTAGCTTCGGAAAAGTCTGACAAAGTCTGAAGTGAGTAATATTTGGGAACAATTCATTGCTGTCATCTATAGTTGTCAAAGTAATAAAACTGTCCTCTTTCAAAATCAAACCGGGTTAACAGGGGATCAAATAGTGGGGCGTTTTTATATAAATGGAAATTTAAATGGGGAAAATTATTTAGAGTTGTTACAAGAGAGAGTCATATTGAGGAAGTGTGGTTCCAACAAAATATACGAAATTATCTGCACCGGATATTACCCCAACGATGGATAGGACGAGGTGCAAATTTAGAGTGACCTGCAAGGTCACCAGATCTTGATCTTGATCAATTTTTCTGAAGACTATATAATAAAAACTAAGAAAGATATGAAGATGAACTCAACAGTATTGAATTTCTTGTGTCCGAATTGACTGGCAAATAAATTTCTAGTACAATTTTAGTAGTTTAATTATTAAGAAAATTTGTAAAATAAAAAAAATACATCAGTACGCCTTTAACCCATTATTGGGTGTAGTACTCGACCAAAGCAGATCTCGGTAAGTGACATATTTATACGCATGATGTGCGGTTACCACCTATCTAATCATGGACCCAAAAATGTTAACGAAGTATGAGATACAGAGATAATTGTTTATTAATGGAGAGAATCAAACCCAAATTCTCAAATGCCCAGTCCGACTTGATACCACTGAACCACCTACCCCATACAGTTATTTCTGTTTAAAATAAATAAACGAACAACTTTCTTCCACAACAAAAACTCCTTGAAACGTCAATTTCTCTTCTAAATATTGATGTTTTTCCTCGTTGTATTTTTCCCGTTCTGCGGAATCGCTCACTCTATTCTGTGATCCACTTTTACATCATTTCAATTATCTTAATGTGCGTTCCCGAGGACAAAGTTGAACGCCTCGGACAGTTAATAAGGAGGACGGCGAGCAAACATCAATTACTTTAATGGTTATTATATATCGGTACTACATGTAGACATTTACATAATCGATACCGTCGTTAAATATGCAAACATACACGTCTTATATTTTAGCCCGAGCTGTGTGCAAGCTAATATACTCGTTATAGCTCTCAAAATATCATATTAGCTTACATATGGATGTGTGCATACACTATATTCTACTCCTGCTGAAGACAACGTTCTAGATAGTTTATAATATGCTGGAGATTTCTCTAGAGGGTGAAGAATAATATCTATTGATTTATTGACTTTTTGGAAACTAATAATCTTGAAAGACATGTCAAGTAGATGGCTCAGTGGTATTGAGTCGGTCTGTGGATTTTAAAACCCGAGTTCGAGTCTTTCAACCGACAAAATATTATCACTTATAATCTAATACAAATTACATACATACATAAATAATAAATAAAATAAAATAAATATATCATCACGCCTTTTACCCATTACTGGGTGTGGCACTCTGTCTTAGCAGATCTCGGTAAGTGATATATTTTTGTCGCGTGAAATGCGGTTACCAGCCGTTGAATCACGGCCCTCAAAGATATTAGTGGAGAGGGAGCCACAGGGGTAGATTTTTAAATTGGTGAAAATTGTTTGTCGGCTGTGGGATCGAACCAGGGTTCTCAAGATCCACAGGCAGACTCGATACCACTGAGCCATCTACCCCATAAATAAATAAATAAATAAATACATAAATAATATAACATTTTATTCGTTCAAATAGGGTAGCATGACCCTTATAAACATTTACTCATCAAATTCATAAAATAATCGGTCTCCGTCCAACATTTTCTCTTATAATTTACCCACAGCATTGATTCTTGCAGAATTTATGTTCTTTAGTTCATTCCAAAAACGTATTAATTTGAACGAGTAGAACATGCATTCAACTCTTGCATATTACATTGTTGAAATGTACAATAAAAAAATCCCGGATATGAATTAATGCTCGAGGGCAGATTCGATAAGAAAATAGTAATACACAATCCAAAAGAAAAATAATTTAGGTTTTATATTTCGCTTAAAATAAACAAGTTATGATAGAATAATATATCCATGGTACCTTGTATCAATTGTAATTTAGTTTCTATTATACAGAGTAACAATATAAATAAAAATATATCATCACGCCTTTTACCCAATACTGGGTGTGGATCTTGGTAAGTGATATATTTCTTCGCGTGAAGTGCGGTTACCAGCCGTTAAATCACGACTCCTAACGATGTTAGTGGAGGGGGAGCCACAGAGGTAGATTTAATTTGATGAAAATTGTTTGTCGGCTGTGGGGATCGAACAAAGGTTCTCAGAATCCACAAGCCGTCTCGATATCACTGAGACACCTACCCCGTAAATAAATAGAATAAATGTAGCAATAAATAGAATTCGATTACGCTTATTTAGTTTTATAATATTTAAATAATCTTATAATAAATCAATAAATAATAAAAAATGAAAGTAACTATTCTGTCATCAATTGGCAGAACAAAAAAGCCTTATAAAAACTTGTTACCAAAAATAATGAAATACAAAATGGAAATCAAAGACGTAACAAAATCATGAAAATACTGTTAATACCATCCTGCATCCCTGCATTGTAACACTCTACGTTAGGGATTATTTTTTCATTGGATTTCTAAATCAAGCAATGCAAGCGGGATCCAAAACAATTTGTTCATTCATTCAAAATAAACATGGCGGAAAATTACGCGTACATGCCTCACGTTGGCATGGTTCACTGTTTATTTTAATTATGCAAATGACGTATATTCGCATCACAGTTGGTTATGGATATTTTCTTTGTTATGGAAAATAGTTTTTCACCGCACGCGGTAATTCGCTGTATATCATTAAATTAATCAATTTTTCTCCCTGCTACTGTTATTATTACTAAAAGGTAATTGAATTTTTCAGCCATCTTTTGTTAGCATATGTTACATTAATACGCAAACAAAAGAATTACAGTGTTTGCTTTCACATAAAAAATAATTATAATAGTTGACTGTTTACCTCTTACATGTTTCAAATAATTATAAATGTCAACAAAATTATAGCTTTGTTCGTAAATTATGCATGGAGAAACGTATGTCGTATGAAAAATTGGTGAACTGAAAATGAGAGAGTGAGTGAACGATCTAGGAATAAATGGATGAATATGAATGACGGATTGTTGCATGAGATGAACTTGTTTCAACGAAATTATGAATGTAGTGTGTCATGATTAAATTATATACCAAAGATTAATAAATATTCTCTGATGACTATTTTGAAAAATAATAATCTTCTTATAAGAAATTGGCACTTTCACAATGATCATTTTAAAATAAGATATTAACACATTAAATATATAGACTGGTAGTACAAGCTCTGTATTTGGGTGTTTTAAGATCACGGTTTTAACATGTTAGAGATAGCTAAAACCCCCAAAAACACTGCTCTTAAAACAGGCAAAAACAGAGCTTGTGCTACCAGCCATTTAGTTCTACTATTGCACAGTGTGCGAATGAGAAGAATGTTGTTAAAAGAGTATAAGTGGACGACTTAGGAATAAATGGATGAGTATAATTGAAGGTTTGTTGAGTGAATGGAAATTGAGATGAGCTTATATGAAAGGAATTATAAATGTGGATGAAGTAAAAGTAGTATGAATGTTTGGAGAAGATGAATTTAGGAAATAAATGCTGAGTTAATGTCTCACTGATTTGTGTTACCTCATTTTAGGCATGTTAATGGATGAAGAGTGAATATAAAATAATACATATATTGAATTAACTTGTGAGAAACTAATTATGTATTATAATTTATTTATTTATTCATTTATTTTAAATACACTACCCAAAAGAAGAGTCGTAATAATAAAGTAGGAAACGGAGACAACAAATAAATTTACAAAAAAAAAGAAGAAAAACATTGTTAAACAGTTAAATTGAAAGTATGTCATTTATTACATATAAATTCACCGCTACTAGATTCAGAAACAAATATCTTGAAATAATTTTATAATTATTACCTATTATATTGATTTAAACTAACATAATTTGTAAATATTGTAACGAACAATAGAATTTCTAAAAAGAAATCGTGCCAGGAATAGATTGCTGCATGATGAGTGTAAGATTAAGAAGAATGTTGTTAGAAGAGTGCGTATAAGTCAGCAGATATGGTTTGAGCATGTGGAATATATGTCAAATGAAAGGTCGCTGAAACAGATGAATGTAAGTAAAATTGTAGGTGAATGAATAAATGAATAAATATAATTGAAGGATTGTACATGCACGAAAGATTCCGACTGTGAGGAATAAACGAGCTAGTTTGAAAAGAATTATATATGTGATTTAAGCGAATGTGGTCAGTCAGAATAGGAATGGCTGGTGAATATTGAATACGTGATGAATTTGATGAATATTTGGAGTGTAAGCTTGTATAATGAGGTAGGTGACTCAGTGGTATCGAGTCGGCCTGTGAATCTTGAGAACCCATCAATTTAAATCTACCCGCGTGGCTCTCCTTCCACTTATATCTTTGTGGGCTGTGATTTGACGGCTGGTAACTGCACTTCAAGCTAAGAAATATATCACTTATCAAGATCTGCTTCGGCAGAGTGCCACGTCCAGTAATGGGTAAAAGACGTGATGATACGAGTATATTTATGTAAACTTTTATAAAAGGAAGGTAACAAATAGTGACTCTTTGATAAATCTGATGAATGGATGTTCTGTGATTGATTAAAGAGTTTGTGCTACCCTATATAATTTGTAGTTATGTATGTAGAATATTAGAATTTGTTATGTAAAATAAATTGTATTCAATATTAAAAATAGTCTAAAAATTTATAATAAAATCACAAGGAAAAATGATGAAATCTTGTGAATCTCAGTAAAGTATTTTCCAGGAAAATTAAATTAGAAAATTCTAGAAAATCTTTGTACCCATTACTGGTAATGATGTAAACAAAATATTTATGTTTGATTTGATGTGATATTTTATTACAGAATTGCATATAGAGTTGTTGAAAACAAAGGAGGTAAACTGGTAAACTGCATTTCTTATGTTTCGTTTTATCACATTGTTGCAGGTATTGGTTTTCTGTAATAAACATTTTACTGTTGCAGCTTTGGAGTAAACTGTACTTGTATATTTCATATCAAAATTGGAAATAAACATTACAGCGTTTTCGTAATTTCCAACCTACGTTTTAATATTTTTGTGCATGAGTTCTGTTAGCAAATACGATTTCATCGAATGTAAACAACCAGAAATAAATACCTAATTCACGGTACAATTTCACGCAACAAATGTATGTTTATAAATGAAAATTTGTCCCTATAGCAATTCTATTTAAACACAGAAATAAATTCAAAATGTACAATTGAATTTGTAACAATTAATTAACTATACTTAAATAAAAATCGCTGTACAATTCGTTTATCAGAATTTTCAATTATATTCAAATTCATTTATAATATAATTTTACTGCAACAAAATACATTTAATAGAAATGAAACCTAATTATGAATCAATCAAACCAAAATACGTCAATGCATATTTTTTGTTTGAGGATTTACTGAAGAATCGTTTGTTGATAGCTATTTGAGATCACTTCAAAGAAATCAGTTAAAAACTAAATGTACACGAGTTTATGTTTCACTTTTATTTCTGCTATTAATGTTCGTTCAGCTTTGAATTATCGTTTATACAGAAGAATACATATTTACAAATATTTTTCTACTCACGTTATTAAAATGTTATTTAACGTACTGGTTTCCATGGCGCTAAATAACATTTTAATCACATGTTGATTAGCTTCGCGGCTTCGAACGTTTTAGTCACGGTTTGAGATATTAGGCACGGGGTGAAGTTAGCTTCAGACAACAACCTTACTTTTTAAATAATTTAATAATAATAATAATAATAATAATATTTATTTTGTTTTAAGGCACAAAGTCCTATACAAAAGAAATGGTAGATAAATAGGTTACATAATAATCTAAGTAATATAACTAATATAACAATAACAATGGTAATAAAGCTTTAAGTTACAAGTCCTATACAAAAGAAATAGTGAAAAGATGAGTTACCTAATGTTATAAATAGTATAAATCACATAGTAATAGCAGTGTTGCTAAATACATCAAATCTGCAATACAATAGTAATAATAATAAGTAATTAAATTGATAATGTAAATGATGATAATAATAATAGTAATAATAACACTAATAATAATAGCAATAGTTCAATTTTTACGTTCTTCACCAACAAAATAGTATAAACATAGGTTGTGAAGTAATGTAAATAATGTAATAATAATGATCCTTAATAATTTAAATCTTTCTATAAGAATACCCAATGTTAATTTTGTTTAATAAATATGTATAATACTTTCACTCATTCAGACAAAAACTTCTTAAAAGTAGACTATTGGTAGTATAATAAAAAATATTATTTATTTTTTCACAATCAAGTATTTCTAACAAAGTACCAATCTTTGGATATGACATATTTTGGGGTATGTATTGACTCAAATATGCGTCTCGATAAGGTTTGTAGAGAGGGCAGTGAAAAAAGAAGTGTTCTATATTCTCCTCTGTGTTGAGGTTGCATATGGTGCAAATTTCGTTGGTTTCCCATTTATATCTAATATTGTTATACAACACAGAGAAGAATTTTTTATTTGCTAGACGCAAGTTAGCTATTAGACGAGTTTTCACTATGGAAAGCTTGTCCAATAGATAATTTTCTGTAACAAAATCGTTCTTAATTAATTTATAATGGTCGTTATAAGTCCCATTCTTTACTCGATTCTTGTCTGAATTTATAGAGGCTTCGTTAAAGTATTCCACTACATTTTGAATTTTAGATTTAGTTAAAATTGCATTCCAATGTTCAGAAAGATCATACACCGTAAAGAGAGCTCGTAGTTGTGAGTACCAGTTAAATTCTTTTTTATTAGTATCTAATCCGTCTAAATGCTTTAGTCTCATTAGGATTATTTTTGGGAATCTAGAATCTTCTACGTTATTTACTTTATTAAGCCAATTCAATCCTCTTTTTATGATTTGAGAGATAATATGACATGTACCTGTCTCCATTCTAAGCATATAGTTAGGCGTGTTACGAGGACATTTTAAAATCATCTTAATGTATTTTAATTGACTTTTTTCTAAGTTTTCTACGTATCGGAGTCCGCAGATTTCAGAACCGTACAATAATGTAGCTTTCACAACTGAATCGCGCAGAATTTGTTTTTCATTCCAAGTTTGAGATCTACCTTTTACCAGCATATTATTGACTTTGGAAGAAGCTAATGTTGCTTTTTTTTCTGCGTATCTACTATTTTCGAGAAACTTTCCAGAGGAGGAGAAGATTATACCTAAATAACAAAAATTAGTTACTGTTTCAATAATGCAGTTTTTATATTTAAAAATGGGCATAGGCGGTTTACGACCACGATAGAGTGGTAAAATTTTAGTTTTGGACGTGTTCACTACTAGATCATTTATTTCGCAATATTTTTCTAATAGATTTAATTTTTGTTGAAGAGCTACGGGACAGTCACTTAAGATCGCGATGTCATCAGCATATGCTAGCATTATAATATCAGTATAACCGTCTATATTTATTCCTCTTTGATTATTCTTTCTTAAATGATCCTCTAAATTGTTGATAAAGATTGCAAATAATATGGGGCTTAATATTTCTCCTTGGAGAACTCCTTCGCGAAGAGGAATGGTAACATTGTGGTTTTGATTTGATTTTGTATTGATAAAAATGTTCGCATTACTATATAGGTTTTGTATTATTCTTATATATTTAGAGCTGATACCGATTTCGTACATTTTATCCCATAATTTTGAGTGATTAATTGAATCAAATGCTCGTTTAAAGTCAACAAATGCTGTGTACATTCTACCTTTCTTAAGTCTGAGTTGCAAATGAGCCAATGACGTGAGACAGAAAATATTATCCGTTGTACCTCTGCCCTTTCTAAAACCCGATTGATTTTCAGCCAATAAATTATTAGTTTCCAACCATGTTTGTAATCTATTGTACAGAATTTGTGTAAAAATTTTACACAAATTATTAATTAGTGCTATACCACGATAGTTTTCCGGTAACTTTGGGTCACCTTTTTTAAATAACATAGTCATTTGGACAGTTGACCAATCAGTAGGTACAGTTTCATTAGCAAAAATAGTATTGAAAAGGTTTAAAAGGTAGTGAATCCAATTATCTGGAATATTTTTATAAAAATCATAATTTATTTTATCACAGCCGGCTGTCTTGTTACTGTTAAAGTTTTGAATACTAATTTGCAATTCCTCTAAAGTTATGCTATTATCTAGGTAAGGGTGAAGACAGTCACTATAGGTGTTATTCATAATAAACGATTTGTTTGCGCATAAAGAGTAAAAGTATTGTTCCCATTCTTGTATTGTTATGTCATGTAAAATTATCTTTTTAGGGGATAACTTACGAATTGTTAGCCAAAATTCAGAATTATTTTTAGTGTTAGCTAGGGAATTAATTATATCGATTTCGTATTGTTTCTTACAAAATTTAGTTTTATTTTTATATTGTTTTTTACTTTGCATATATGATTCTAAATTTTCTTTGGAAGGATTTGTTTTGTATATTCTCAGGTCTTTCAGTGCTTGTATTTTAAATGATTTGCAAATAGAATTAAACCAGACTTTAGATTCTATACTATTTGAACTACTGTTAGCATTGGTTGTTATTGATTGATATTTATGGATTTGGAGCATACCTGATTTACTAGCACATTCTTTAATACTGTATAACAAATTTTTATATAATTCATCTGTATTGTTTGAGTTGAAGTAGATATTGTCGTGTTCGGCCATTAAATTACTGAATATTTCAGAATTGCTTCGACTGAATTGAAATTTTAATAAAAATTTATATTCATTTTTCAAATTATTATGAGAGGTGATATCTCTAAAACAATTATATCTGTTACAATATTGTATTTGGATTATACTATGACCCGTGTTACTAATAGAAGGGTATATCTCAAACTTTGTTACATATTCTGCAAATTTTATATTCGACCACGCGAGGTCGATTGTGCTTTGACCCATATGGTTTGCAAATGTAAAATTTCCCGGTATATCTCCTCTGGTTCTCCCATTAAGTGTATAAAATCCTGAACATTCCATCAATTCAGTTAAATTCTTGCCTCTTTCATCTACTTTAGAATGTAATGAAACCCTTTGTTCAGAGATATTTGAATTAATAAATACATTTTCTTCCTCTATCTGGTTTATGTTGCCAATTTTAGCATTAAAATCACCAATTAAAATTATTTTTGTGTCATTATAAGAAGTCACAATTGAATCAATACATTCAGATACTAATTTTAAACAATTTTTTTTTAAATAATTTATAAAACCATGAAATAGTATATTAAGGTACTAGTTTTATAAGACATGTTTTTTGCATGCACCCAAGGACAAATGCAATAAAACTCTTATAAAATGAACTATTTATACTTTTTTTCTATTTTCAGTCTTTTGTAAATAGATATTTAAAAAAAAGTCTGCGATATTTTGAACTAAATCAATTTAGAGTAATTGTTATTGGAATTTATGCAATTGTTCAGATTTTGAAATTATATTGAAATTTTGATGGTCTCAGCTTGATTGGTTCAGTATGTCATCCGCTACTACCAACCGTCTAAAACAAAATGTTGCGTATCGCAATGAACGCTCTTTCGATACGCAACTGGGTTTCGTAATGTCTTTCTTATACATACAAAATAGAAAAAATCGTTTAAAAGTGAAACATTTTTAAACTATTTTAAAATCGTGTAAAAAATTTAAGACATTGTGAAATAAAGTAAATATAACAATTTCATTAGTTTAATTTAACTTTTTTACTATCTTTTTATGTATCTCCTTAAATATTATTTAAATTTTGCAACATCTAGTATTGGGCAAAAGGCATGATGCTATATTTATTTATTATTTAATTTGGGAATAAATAAATTTATCGTTTATGGAACAAGAAACAAAAATAAGAAGCAACAGCAGTTTATATTTTAATATAATCATCTTTTGCAATGCCTGCCACAAAAACAAAATTCCACTAATTGTAATATTAACTTTGAATTAAATGTATTCAAGTGTGTAACTAGATTTTGTGCTTGAATTTTTCAAACGGTTATTACGGCGTTAGCAATTAACTGCTTTCAAAAAACCAACATATCAAAATAAAGAGAATTGAATTAACTTTTTGTTTCGTCATTTTAGCTTTTCTAATTCAAAGGTTTTTTAAAGTTGAGTTTATAATTTATATCAGGCGTGCTCATACACAACTATACTGTATTTATTTGGCTCTTTTAAAGTAACACAGCTGGTTACTTTAATTTAATTAGCAAAACCTCACTTATTATAGTGGGTGGCAGATTAAATCAGATTTCTATATCTTTTTATTTATCTAAATAGCGATGTATATTTAGCTAGTCAGAAGTTAAAAGCATTGTATTCTGATTTTTAATTCCCCGCTAATTAGTAGAACTAACACTAGATAGATCATATATTTAGAAGTAATTCAAGTTAATTCTGATCCAGTTTAGGGTTAGTGGGTGCTGTTAGACATATAAAGTTCGTACAAACCAGGAATTTTTTTTGACAACCAGATATGAAATTAATTTTTAAATTAAAATTTATATCATTTTGAAATAGATATTTTAAAAATCTTTATATTCGGCAAAACAACAAAACATTTTTAAAGCTTTCATACAAAAATTATTTTTTAAACATTATGCAAAAATAAATTAATTAAATATAAAAAAATAAATATTTAATTAATACTTTACGTTGATTTATAAAATAATGTTTAAAAAATACAGAACATTCAGATAATGTATCATTAGCATTCGGTGAGAAGATATATTTTTAACATTGTTATTGTTTATTTTCCGTTCCTGATAATTTCTATCGTGTTTATCAGTCTCGTCCCGGGTTTAAACGTGAATCCCGGGAGTCGAGTTTATAAAAAAAACATAATTTCTTCGATTCAAACTGCCGGGAAGGATACATTATTTAGAATAGAAACCAAAATTCCCAAATAAATATGACGTATACTGAAAATGAAATGCAGATCAGAACCAAATATTCGCTACAAAATTCTGTTTTCATATGTTACGTCAACAAATCGTTGAACTTATAACCTGCTTTGCTTTCCCTACTAACTATTTGCGACACCGAGTGATTTTAACGAACCCTAATACTGACTGACACGTAACCTCTGAAATTATAAATATTTGAATGTGGCGGAGATGGTCTGGAATCGATCGCATTCATCCCAACAGATCGTTGGACGCTCGGTCATCGCATTCATTATTTACTAGTGAGTCTAATTCATCGTTTTGTTTCAAACACGGTAAACGAACGGTAATGGAACAAGGGTGAGAATACATGAGATTTTTTCGGGCGGTAAGAAAGACATTTCCAAATTATTTGATAAAAATTGTTCAAATAAAGCACTTTTAATTAAACTATTTGACTTGACAGCACGCGATATGATATATAGAACAATTTTCAAATAAAAAATTTGTAGGTTATATACACCCAATTATTTTTTCATTCCTGCTGAAATCTTTAATAAGCCATATCTTAAAAACTACAAAAGATATTTTAATTCTGATTATACCATTAAATTTAACGTAAATTAGTTGTACTTACAAAATATAATTGAGAATTTTTTTTTGCGCCAAGCAGCAATAAAGTAGTGTTGAATAAATTCCTGCTGAGGTCTATATCTCCTGAACTATAACAGATATTTCAAATCGGTTTGAAATGTTAGATTCACCGGTACAAACTCTATGTTTTAGTAGAATAATAATAAATATTATGAATTGATTTTTTAAAATTTTTGGTATTAAAAAAATGATAAAAAATTTTTAGCTTGCAAAAACATTGCCTGCAAATATATGGGTCGAATTCGTCGTTCCGTTTGAAAAACTGTAAATGAACGGTAATGAAACAAGGGTGAAAATACATGTGATTTTATAGGGCGGTAGAAAAAATATTCAAACATTTTTATATTTTACGACAAATCACACATTGCCAACAGGCGGATTCGAACTGATGACCCTTGCTTCGGGTAACGTCACAGTATGTTAAAAAATGTGATTTAACTCGGACACTGCGTTCAATATTTTAGTAGAATATCAATAAATTTTCTTGATTAATTTCTTACAATTCTAGAAATTATTTAAACAAATTATAGAAAATTATTTTAGCTTGTAAAAATCTTTAGCTGTTAGTATAAGTAATTGATTATTAGTATATTACGTAACGAGAACTGTAACAAGTACATTACGTGCGAGTAAAAAAGTTGCGCACGAGCCTTGGCGAGTGCAGTAATTTCACGAGCAATGTAATTGCGTTACAATTCGAGTTGTGTCTTATACTTTATCTACGACCTTAAATAATAATAAGAACAATTACGGAATATGTATTAGGTTATATCCGTAACATCAACTGTCAAACAGCAGTGTTACCGCCTAACAAATGAAAAATTTCTTGAGAACAGTTACGTAAGATATATATATATATATATATATATATATATATATATATATATATATATATATATATATATATATATATATATACAGGGTGTAGAATTGAAATGTGGCGTATAGGGATTTCAATGTTATTTTTTAAATATAGCTGTATCTCTTTACCTATTCACTTTAAAGCAAAAGCGTAAATACAAAAATTGTTCAGAAATTAAAAACGCTTCCTATAAAGTAAATTTCATTACATAAATGTGAATAGTTCACGAGATATTAATTAAATGAAATTCAAAATTTATTCAAATTTATTCACTATTTCTTTACAATATTCTTCAAAAACTTGTTCAACAAATATTACAACACTGTAACAAACAAATGTCAAACTCTTTTACAATATGTCAAATATTCAGTTCATTTGTTTAATTTTCCAACGCAATCTACAAAAAATTTTAATAAATTTTGAATTTCATTTAATTAATTTCTCGTGATCTATTCACATTTATGTAATGAAATTTACTTTATAGGAAGCGTTTTTAATTTCTGAACAATTTTTGTATTTACGCTTTTGCTCTAAAGGGAATAGGTAAAGATATACAGCAATATTTAAAAAATAACATTGAAATCCCTATACGCCACATTTCAATTCTACTATATATATTACGTAACTAGTGCAGTAAACCCTTAGCAACCGTAAACAAGTATTTACTGTTCTTGCAAATTGTTTTTAATGGCCTACTTACATATATGGTCGTAGATAAGGTTTATTAACTAGCAATTTATTGCCTATGATTAGTTCTATTTTTAAATAACAATAACAGGACTCTGATTTAATTAATATTTGAATTAAATGATTAACAATTGAAAAAATCTAATTGAATTATAAAGAGAACATTGAAATACCGCCAGTTCATAGGTGCCGGGTTTAAATCCTTCTACTTCTAAATTAACCTGCCATTAACTGCATAGAGATTAATTCCATCTTAATATTGCACTTTCGCAACCTCATATACATGTACAAGTACCTATATTATATTCAGTTTCGCAAATAAATTGAAATTGTTTAAAAGTTTTTGCACTGTATTTCTGATAATAATGAACTACTGTTAATGGTTCGATGAACATGAGTTATTTGATTAATACTGCTGAAGTTATTAGAGATGAAATGTATGCCATATCAACAATGTATGTCAGCATGCAGAAAATAGTTTACATTCATTTTTAAATTCAACTAATATTTTCTTCACATATATGTACGTATGTATATACACTTAAAACTATTGATATCAAATTATATATTATGTTACACTACTTATAGATAGTAGAATCACCATCCTTTTAATAACAACTGTCGCGTAAAAAAATATATTGAATCGAATTGTTGATAGTAATGTATATGCATTTATTTCTAGATTCTATGTTGTTTTATTTAAGTTAAACTTAATATTATTTAATGGGAAAAAGTACTTCAATTAAAAAGTTTTAAATGGGATCAAGCTTTAGTAGATAAAACAGTAGTATATATATATATATATATATATATATATATATATATATATATATATATATATATATATATATATATATATATATATATATATATATAGATATTTATAAAATTATTTTGTTCTTTCAAAGATCTTGACAGTTAAATTATTTCCTTTCGTACAATTTGCAGGAAATAAACCCTAGGGTGCTTCGATCGAATGGAGATTCTTTTTTCTTTGTACGTTAAATGATATCTAATATTAAATAATAGTATATTATACAACGACGCTATAATGGATGCTCTTATTCCCGAGGATGAAGTTTGCAACCCGAGCGAGCGGAGCGAGCAAGGGTTGTAATCATTCGAGGTAATAATAGCCATTATAGCGAGTTGTATACTATACTTTATATACGACTAACATATACGACTAATTTAATAAAAGTTAGTCAATTTTATATTATTTATTATCTATGAATTTTACATCTATTTACTTAATAAATTTACATCTAATTGAAGTAAGTAAATGGAGTAAAAAGACCACAATGAAGATGATTTGTATTTTTCACCTAATTCAGTAAAATATGCCAACAATACATATTTGTCTTCATTTTAATACGCCAGTCCATAAAACTTTGATATGCTTTGTCATAGAAATTTTTAGACTTTTGCGGTAATAAACCATATATAGTAGCATCAGCGATTTTCGTTATTTCTGGTGGTGTAGAAGATATACTGTCTTCTGTAATACTGTCCATTTTTTCAATTACAGTTAAACACAATAATTTAACACAATTTGCAAGACCGTTTTTGACAACTTCTCAACGATGATTTCGTTTTGCTTGTTTCCGATTCGTAAACAACAGTGAACTTAGCAACGAGCATGTTTAATTTAAATATGAGTCGCTATGGCAACACTGTTCCGATGGCACAATAAAACAATGATCCATATTTGAAGCATTTTGATTGGTTCACGGGCGGGAATAATGACCATTATTCCCGACTCATTATTCCCGGCGGGATTAATATATAGCATTATATAGCAAAAAACGCATATATAATGATAATATTATTAGTTAGTCGTATATAAAATATATAACGTATAATTTAGTACATACTTGTTTTCTTTATAATTAATTGAAAAACAATAGAGGACAAGATTTCACAATACAAATGATGGTTGGTAGTTCATTTTGTTGTTTTTAAAACTACCTAGCTTCATTATCATTGGTCAAATCTAACATATTTTGTAGAGATACAAGATAGATTCCAAGGTGTTAGATGGACAGACCTTGTTATGCCATTCTGTTTCTCTACCGTTTTGTTGTAAATAAATCAATATTTAAACATTATGTTCAATTGCATATATTATCTACAAGTAGTAAATCGTTAAAAACAATGAAACACTAATTGTCAACTTAACAACCTATATTTCATTTTAAAATAAACGCTTTGATACAATGGTATCAAATTTATAACCATGAATATGGCGAATCCCATACTTCAAATTAAAATCTCGTACTCATGGTATGGAACGTTGACGACCAAATTCACCCACAAAAGTTAAATTTTAAACTTGGTTGAAATAAATGTAAAAAATCTAAGGCTATGAACTAAGTAACAGAGAATTTAACCCCTAAACCTTAATAAAAGAATCCGTATATAGATTTGATTCTTTTATTAAGGCTTAGGGGTTAATTTCTTTGACAGTTAAAATAGGTTTAAATAATTTTGATTTGCTATTATTCATTTGAACATTTTTTTTTATAGTAGTTTTTGATCCTGTATTTTGAATTGTAATATAGAGATTTTATGCTTTAGGATCCCTTGGGAAAAACTAATTCCTTTGATAAAATTTGAACATTTGTGTGATATCCTAAAACCTAAAATCTTCATATTATTATTTAAACAAAGTTTAAACCGTAACATTTTATTTCAAACCGGTCACGATCATTTGTAAATCATATTTCTAGTATTAACAATAATAGTAAATTTAAGAGTATTATTTTCTACTTCTACATTTAATAGTAAGTACTCAAGAAGCTACTCATATATTGCAAGAAATCACTGAAAGAGGAGCTTTCAGTTGAACCTTAAACTTAAAACATGCTTCACATTTCCTACTTCAAATTTGTTCTCTTTTATTTCGTCGTAATTATTTATTTATTTATTAGTATTAACAATAATAGAAAATGTAAGTGTATTATTTTCTACTTCTACATTTATCAGTAAGTACTCAAGAAGCTACTCATATATTGCAAAAAATCACCGAAAGACGAGCTTTCAGTTGAACCTTAAACTTAAAACATGTTTCACATTTCCTACTTCAAATTTGTTCTCTTTTCATTTCGTCGTAATTTACAATACGAACATTATAAAAGTATAGTAAAAATAATGACGTATTTTATTAAATATATATTGTAAAATGTGTCAAAACACATAATTTATTAACAACCTAGTAACATTCTCTCCATTGTCCATTCCATCACGGAATTTTTCAGTAAAATATCAAACAAGATAATCTTGAGAACCGTTCCATATGGAAATATAAAACTTTCTAATAGTAAAGGAAAGTCTAATTAAAAACCTAATGGATTCCGATAAAAGTTTTAAAACTTTTCTGTTTGAATCTTGTGTGCTCTGATAAACAATTTGTATTAATTGCGATCACTCCTTTAAGTAGTGAATTATGAATCATTGGATGCAACTTGCTTCTTGAATTATTCCGGTGAATCGATGTTGTGTTGCATGAAGAGTGAATGCTCATGGCTACATTGAATATGAATAGATATAAACGTAATGGACTAATAAAATAAATATGAATAGTTTATGTTATTAATTTTCATGGAATTGCTTCTTTTTGTTTTCAATAATTATTGGACAACTGAAGCTAATAATTTATTAAAACAGTGAAATTAATTTTATTTTGTTTATTTGAAATGACAAATGATTATTACTGGTAAATCGTGCAAAAAATTTGGACATATGTGCATGTCGCAAAATTAATATTTCACACACTTCAAAAATAGAAACTACTGCAAAATTACTGTTTCGATATATTTTATCTCTTTAATTGTTGCTACATTATTTCATATGTTTTATAAATGACGCTATTTATATGAAAAAGTTGATTCATATTAAATATTTTTATAACGCTTGAAATACAATAATACTTTTTTTAATAAAAATTGTAGAAGGAAATAGTTTAAAATGTAACCTACAGAAGAAATATAATTGAAATTGAAAGTTTTAATAATTCGTCTAGTTATGAAATGACAAAATAACGCTGATTTTGACTGAAACACGGTATAACTTAAAAAAAAATTACAATCACAAAACTTTATAGGTTATGTGCGCCTAATTTTTTCTTCATTCCTGCTGAAATATTTGATGAACCATATCTTCAAAACTACAAAAGATATTTTAATTATATTTGTAACATTAAATTTACCGTAATTTATTTGTACTTACAAAATATAATTGAAAACAAAATTTTGCGCTAAGCAGAAATAAAGTAGTGTCGAATAAATTCCTGCTAAGGTCCTATCTTTCCTGAACTATAACAGATATTTTAAATAGGTTTAAAATGTTAGATACAGCGTTACAAACTCTATATTTTAGTAGAATTGCACTAAATTTTCTTTCCTAAAATTTTGGGTATTAAACAAATGATAGAAAATTATTTTAGCTTGCAAAAACGGTATGACATAAAAAAATTAACAATCAGTGAGTACACTCTGTTCATCATTTCTTTCAAAATATTTTGATATGTTTTTCTTTGCAACACTATAAACCAATCAATATCAATTAAATTATGAAAATTTTGTCATAACTATATTATTATTTCTCATAGTAATATAATGTCAAAATCATATTTATTCAAAATGCATGACACAAAATGGTATTATTTTTAGTATGATTTGTAAGTTTTCCATTTTTGGTTTGAACGAAATCACGATATGAGTTTTGAAAAACGACTATTGACAATCCGTGAGTCACAATTTTTATTATTAAGTTCACCTTTTTAAAAATATTTTCATATATGTTTTTCTTTGCAAAACTATAAAGAAATCGACAGAAGAAAATAATTTATTATTAATATTATTGAAATGTTGTCACAGATATGTTAAAACTTTTCATAAAATTGAACTAATTCAAAATGCTTAACATAAAATTCAATTATATTAATTTGAATTAAATTTTTTATAAGTGATTATTGGAAAAAAAACAATTTACAATTAGTTGAACACAATTTATGACCATTCTGCTTGACATATCTTTTGAAAATTTATAATTTAATACGTCTTTCTTTTCAATACTATAAAGAAATGATCAGGATTAAGGAACAAACTAATAATAGGCAAAATAAATTTTGACAATCCAACAATTTTAACTGGTGAAAAATTGTTTGAAATAATATAAAATTATTATAAAACTATGCATTTTTTTTCAAAACTTGATCATTGACAATTACTATTAAATGGTAATATTATAGTTTAAACTAATTTTTAAATGCAGATATAGAACAACACATTTTTTAGTTTGAGAAAATTGCATTTTCCATTTTGAAATAGTAAAATTAATACGGAAAATATGTCATATAAAAATAAAATGAGATTATTCGACATTGAAGTTAGCTATTGTTGTGTTAAATATATTACTGTTAGTGGTGTGGTAATATAAATTTAGCGATATGCTTATAGGATTCAATGTAGCCATGTCATTCGAGGTGTGTTAGTAAAAAATAAAAGACGACTTACCATCAGCGAAGACAGTGGTGTGAGTAAGAAGGGCCACAAGTACGGCAACACACAGCCTGCAGGCTCCCTTGCAGGGGGCCATAGCTCCCCTTAACCTGCTAAACAAACCTACAATATACCACCTTTCCAAGACATCCTACACAAACTCCTCCAAGACGTTGTCACTCCAACAATCACTAACAATCACTTAACAAACACACACACACACACACGAGATCTTTTTCTTGCGGTGGTTCCAGACGGTTCGGTCGCAAAGAGGGTGCATGGCGACAGCATGGACACTACACCGGCCGGTACATCGCGAGGGTGACACGAACAAGACGCGAGTGTTAACGGACGTGTGAAGCGGCAGACGAGCGCTGGAGGACTGACGGAGCGTCGCGACGCGAGCTACAGCGCCGCCGCTAGCGTACCTGCTGGTAGTGGTGGTACTGGCTGCTGAATGTAGGGATGGATGCGGCGGGTTCAACAGTAACAATTTAACGGGGTGGATGTATCAAACGGCCAGGTTATTTTATTTTGTTCTTACGCTGCCACCAATAGACTTACTTTTCATTCAACTAACAGGTGGCTAATAGTGCACAAGGTAAGAATTTCATATTTAATTATTTCATTCATATAGTAAATAAATATTATTGCTAAATTATTTTCCAACCGACAGATTTTCTTGAAAAGCACACATAGAGGGCAAATCCCATAAACTCTATTCGTTAAATTATACTTGAGCTTTTGCTAAATATACATTCGAATAATATTATTTGCCTGACCCTTAAAACTCAGGAAAGTTTTGCTTTGCATGCCTAGTCAGGTAAATAACATATTGCCTGCCTAGGCAGGTAATGAAAAAAGCGTGAGTGTCTAGTTACTTAGCAACATAAAATACTGACTGAATATGTAACTCAAATATTAATTTAAAATGTTTATTATTTGTTTATAAGTTTAAGGTAAAATGTTATACGTAACACGTCAGTAAAGTGTCGTACAGGATTCGTAAATTGTTTCAAGCCTCACTAGCGCTTGGCTTGAAACTATCTACTCTTCCTGTAATTGAACACTTTCCTGACTTTTTACGTAAACAAATGTTAATAATACGGACTTTTTATAAACGTCAAAATAAAATGACATATAAGTTATCTGCTGCTTAAAAATAAGAATATATTGGTATATAACTTACTAATCGATCTGTCATCATTTATTGATAGTTTTTTTTTAAAGCTCACTTTATTCGCATTATCAAAACTTATATTATAAACACATAGAAAGAATGTCCCATAAATTTAATTTTTGCTTTAACTAAATATAATATATATATATATATATATATATATATATATATATATATATATATATATATATATATAGATATTGGGTGCTCTGGGAACCTTTACTCGGAACGTGAATGTGTCCAGAGATGCTCGATTGAGTGTTTATAATGGCTTGTTAGTGCCTACGTTAATGTATGGTAGTGAATGTTGGGTATGGATGAAGAAACATGAACGGCGTATAACTGCTGTGGAAATGAGGTATTTGCGGGGTGTGTGTGGATATACTAGAAGAGATCGTGTCCGGAATACATTAGTGTATGATGAATGTGATATTGGGAAGAATGTTGTAAGAAGAGTGGGAATAAGTCAGTTGAGATGGTTTGGTCATGTAGAACGTATGTCGAATGACAGATTGGTGAAACAGGTGTATGTTGGTAAAATTGAGGGTGAAAGTTTGCGTGGACGGCCTAGGAACAAGTGGATGAATATGATTGAAGGGTTGTTGCGTGAGCGAAAGATTCTGAGCGTGAGAATAAACGAGCTTGTATGAAAAGAATTATGAATGTGGTTGAAGCAAAAGTGGTGTGTCAGGATAGGAATGTTTGGAGAAAATTAATTGCGGGATAAATATGATGAATGAAGACAAGCGTATGATTCTTGATTTTAGATTATTGGTTAGATGTTTCGAGTGTTTAGCTGCAATTGTGTGGAGTTCACCTTCAAAAACAAGCGCAGGTAGATGCTCCCTTCCTTTCTTATATTTTGGTTCATTTTCTGTGTTTACTATAGTGTCCATTGCAATTGTGTGGAATTCAGTTTCAAAAACCAGCGCAGGGAGATACTCCCTTCCTTCCTCATCTTTTTTACTTCATTTTCAGTTTTTACTATACAGTGTGTAACTGCAATTGTGTTAAATGTATTTTTAAACAAGCGCAGGCGATGCTGCCTTCATTTCTTAAAGATTCGTTGTTAGAGAAGTGGGCGTAAGTGAAGATTTACGAAACTGGTGTACAGGAGCGAATGGATGAATGTTTGTTGCGTGTTGATGGATTTTGGTTGTGAGAAAAGAAAGAGTTTGTATGGAGGAAGTGTTAATATGGTCGAATCGAGTATCGTGTGTCAGGATGAGAATGTTGACGGGTTCGTGCTACCCCATTTAATGGGATATAGCGTGATGTTATGTATGTATGTATGTATGTTCTAAATATAATACAATAATGATGTTTCCTTTTGACTGTAAAAACTAATAATTAAAATTTATTATATCTATAATAAATAATGAACAAATAATATAATATGACTCATTTATGAACGTTGATATAAGATAAGTAATTAATAATATCATGGTAATAAATAACAGTAATATAATTTGTGCTAATTATGCTCTAAATTCAAAGTAACCTTTTTACACATCAGACAAATGAATTATCTTAGTAATATACAATATAATACATAACGTTCCTAGACTGGAACGAGTTCTATTTTAACGAGTTGCCAACCTTACACGAGTTAAAATAGACGTTTCGTCTTAGAAACGTATAGGATATTTTGTTACAAGTGCACCTCACTTCAATGTCATTTTATTTGTTGAACAAATTTTCGCGGAAACTACAGAATCAGGTCGTGTGCATAACCAAACTACCCTCACTGCCGTGAAGGGAATTTGTCTTGTTTTGTGACGTGATTATCCCAGTTTTAGGGCTATACAATTTTTATTGGCCAGAAAAAGGGCAAAAATAGAATCACCTGAAAAGATTTTCATTTCAGTACACGTGTGACAAAAATACTGTTTTTCATGGCCATGCCAGAAAATAAAATTTTTTCTTTCAATTCAAATAAAAAAATCTGATGTGGACACCACATGACTTCCTCGTACGCGTATTAAACTATAGATATTTTTTTAATTGCACATATTTGACATAAAATCTTTTATTTTTTATTTTTTCTTCTAATCCATAGCAAACTTAATTTAAAAAAAAAACAAAAGATAAATAATATTTAAATTTAGATGTGCTAGACGCAGAATTTAATTCTCTAAAACTTTTATTTGCAGCATTCTTTTCTAAAATTAAAATAATACCATTTTTGTCAAGGAAAACTGTTAGCAGCTTCATGTAATGTGCCACTTCCGGTTAGTCTATTTTAACCAAAATCTATTATGTTATTTCCATCGATATAGTAGTCTCATATACAAAATTTGGAAAGTTTTAAATTATATTTGAATATAGTTTTTCATGAAAATCTATTATAGGCTTCAAGTAAAGTACCACTTCCGGTAGTTGTATAATGACCAAAAAGGGAGGTGCACAACTAGATGTTATAACAGTCCTAAATATAAAGTTGAAATTTTTTACGGTTTACCGTTTTTGAGTTATGCGAGATACATACGTACGTACATACGTACGTACGTACAGACGGCATGACGAAATTAGTCAAAATGGATTCAGGGAGGGCCAAAATACCTATTTCCGTTGAAATCTGAGAACCGAAAATTTTCGCGATTACAATACTTCCTTTACTTCGTACAAGGAAGTAAAAAGATATGTTTCATACATAGGGAAGAAAGTAAATTTGTCTTTTCTAGAGAAATAAAGCAATATTCATGGCAACTGGAAAATAGGCGATATTACTGTTAGTATAGAAAAAAAATACATTCATTTTGTGAGAAAAGTGCTTTATATTCCTAGCCTTCTCTGTTCGGAAAATGAAACTGCATCTTAAACATGAAATGTCTTACTTTCTTCCCTTCATATACAAACAGCTATAAATTTTATGAATTTTAATGGTATTTTAAGGAGCCCAATGATGATCCCTTTGAATGCAGTATTCGATTGAATTATTGAAGACATTTTGAAAAGGTAAGAATTTAATTTGTTGTTAATGCAGTAGTAAAATTATGATTTTGCACGTATCAAATAATAACAATAAATAATTTAATTTCCTATGATGCATGTTATCGGTATTTGCAGTCATTGATAATAATTGTATTAATAGATTATTGTTCACTATTAAGATTACAGTATACAGGGTGTAACAGCGAAACCAACCACCGCCTATATTTTCTTTATTATTATAGTTACAAAAAAATATTATAAAGCAAATTTGTAGAAGACCAAGGGGGACATCTGGTTAAAGAATAAAATAATTTTTTAAACCAGTGGTTCTCAAGTTACAACACAAAGTTATATTTTTTCAAATGGGATTATACATATTTTGTAAGCCTATTCGATAGAGTATTTTTTTTTAATTCAACCATGTAATCATTTTATATCCTTACATTTTTTGTTTTTTCTATTTGCGTATTTTTTTTTATGTTATTAAATTTACATTATATGTATTTCTCTGTACACTCTGTACTCGTAATATTATTCTGTAATTGGGATTTATCCTGTAGAATAATAAATAAATAATAATAAATAACAAAAATATTGAGAAAATTCAATTTAAAGTTTCGATAAATTTTATTTAACAAAACAGTAGGCTATGATCAATAACAAAACAAAATAAGTTCATTGTTATTTATAATAATTAGTTGTGATTGTTGTTTTCATTGAGAAGATAAATTATGAGTATTGTATTAGGTAATTTAATGTTTATGGTTTATAATCATTATGTTTATTGCTTTGTGTTTAAAAAATTATTTTATTCTTTAAGCAGATGTCCCCCTTGGTCTTCTATAACTTTTCTTTATAATATTTTTTTGTAACTATAATAATAAAGAAAATATAGGCGGTGGTTGGTTTTGCTGTTACACCCTGTTTATCTATTTGATATATAACTGATTGTAAAAAAGAAACTAAATGCATTCAGTAAACAAAAATCAAAAATGGTCGCTGCTTAAGAAAGATAAAATCGGAGTTAATGTGTTTCATGACTACCTTCTAGTTTTCCTGCTCCAAAACATAAATTAATAAATAACAACAAAGACAAAATTAATTGTCATCCAACACTTGGTGAAACAAGGTTTAATAAAAATATAAAGTAAACACTTGGCTATGTTTCACAAAATTCAGCCTCCAAGTCACCTTATGAGGTCATAGTCAGAGGCTGGCCAGCACAGTTAGTAACCATAGACGCGTTTCGCTCTTATTAGAGCTCATCAGTATGGTATAACTCACTTCTTCACCTAGAACAAAGTTCATGTGAAGAAGCTAGTGACGAAGAACTGTGCCAGCAGAGAATAAGATCTCTAACAAACTAGTAAGATGACATGAGAAGTTTTGTGGAACTGATCATGACATCTACCGAAAAAAAGGGAAAGCTACGCAATAGCAATTTAAATAACAACAAAGACAAAATTAATTGACATCCAACACTTGGTGAAACAAGGTTTAATAAAAATATAAAGTAAACACTTGGCTATGTTTCACAAAATTCAGCCTCCAAGTCACCTTATGAGGGCATCGTCAGAGACTGGCCAGCACAGTTCAGTTAGTAACCATAGACGCGTTTCGCTCTTATGTGAAACATAGCCAAGTGTTTACTTTATATTTTTTTAAATAAATTAATAACTTTACTATCAGAAAGAATTCCTCAAAACATACCGTTCACCAATTCTAAACATCAAACAAGGCATTAGTTAACGTGACTTCCAAGAATAACTTTGAGAAACAAATTCTAAAATTAAAGTCAATTTAATTTCTCCATTCGTATTCTTCATTATTACATCATTATTACAAATAATGGCTTCATCGTTTGGACCAAAAGAACAAGAAAAAAACTTTTACAATTTCCTACCACGCATGAAGTAATAACTTACTTATCTGAGAAGTCGCAATCTTTTCCAAAATTATTTTCAAAGTAATTTACCCTGCTGAATCTAACCAACCAAATGTAATGTCTAAATAATCGTAAAGAACGAAATGCGTATCCAGGATTTTTGAATTTTTATCTGTAATAATCTTCGCGTAAAAATAACCCTGTACCGCAAATACATTCATTCCAATTTGCTGCAATGAAACTTAAATTTTAAGTATGACATAAACTGAAAATATTGCATCTAATGTTTGACAATATAAACACTTCTTCATATGACATTCTATTTCGATTTGCGTTTATTGATTTAAGTCAGATATGCAATTTAAGTTCTATGTATATATTTTAAACTTTCAGATTTGTGAAACAAAGTTAACGTACAAAAAATACTGTAGGTAACTTAAATTTTAGAATTATTGTCTGTATTATGTATGGGGTACAGGCGCGGTGGCCGGGCATGTTAAGACACATCTCTTAACATACTACGACGTCACCCGAACCAAGGTTCGTCAGTTCGAATCCGCCTGTCGACAATGTGTGATTTGTCGTAAAATATAAAATACAGTTATATGTATTTATCACACTCGGGCGCTATAAGCTAGTCACTTATACGTCCTAAATAATGTAGCATTTGACTACGAAAACCGGCAGTACGGCAGTGTAAAAACTGCGGCTCGGTGTGCCCGGTATGATGATTATATATGGGGTAGGTGGCTCAGTGGTATCGAGTCGACCTGTGTATCTTGAGAACCCTGGGTCGATCGCCACAGCCGATAAACTATTTACACCAATTTAAATCTACCCCTGTGGCTCCCCCTTCACTAACATCTTTGGGAGCCGTGATTTGACGGCTGGTAACGACACTTTACGCAAAAAATATATCACTTACGGAAATCTACTAAGGCAGAGTGCCACACCTAGTAATGGATGAAAGGCGTTATGATATATTTATTTATTTATTAATTTACACAGATAATTCTCGAATTCTTTGTGTATATTTCAAGAAGGTATAAACTTGGAGCTTTCATTTTGAAATCATAAGACTTGTAAAATAAAAATACCCAGAAAAAAAAATGTGGTACTTAGGTATATTTATAATTCGACAGAAGTTTACAGCAAATCCATACTAAATTATAAATTATCGTTATATTGATTTGAAGCTACAAAACACTATTTCAAAAAAGGCAATCAAAATTCCTCGTTAATTGGAAACAATTAATTAGCGGTATTGCACATTTTGCCCTGCTAGTTTCACAACAATTTAAATTAATTCAAATTTAGATACGCCCAGATGATTTTCTCTTTAAATCGGTCAACTATTTTTTCAAATTACCTCGAGAAAAGAGTGGAAATTCGATGCACTTCAACTGTGATTACCTATATGATGAAAATTAAGTATAAAGATTATTCAAAAATCACGAAGTATTCGTTGTCCTAACTAATGGGATAGGAGGCTTAGTAGTGGATTAAAGAACCTGGGTTTGATTCCCAATTTTCATTACGTTGAAACTACCCCTGTAGATCCCCCAAATATCATCTTTGAGGGCCATGATTTGACAACAGATAACCGCACTTCACGCAAAAAAATATATCAGAGACAAATTAATAAAGTTAATGAGGACTTTAAAAGTAATCAATTATCTCAATTTTAATACATACATAACATCACGCTATATCCTATCAAATGGGCTAGCAAGAACCTCCGAAACATTCACAGAACATCCACTCATAAGATTTATCAAAGAATTAGTCTTCGTGTAACATTCTCATCCTGACACAACTTCCTCGCTTCAATCACACTCCCGTTCTATTCGTACAAGCTCATTAATTCCTCACACTCTGAATCTTTCATCACGCAACTATCCATCAATCACATTCATTCTAAACATACATACATAACATTACGCTATATCCCATTAAATGGGGTAGCACGAACCCATCAACATTCTCATCCTGACACACGATACTCGTTTCGACCACATTAACACTTCATCCATACGAACTCTTTCTTTCCTCACAACCAAAATCCATCAACACGCAACAAACATTCATCCATTCGCTCCTGTACACCTGTTTCGTAAATCTTCACTTACGCCCACTTCTCTAACAACGAATCTATAAGAAATGAAGGCAGCATCGCCTGCGCTTGTTCAAAAATACATTTAACACAATTGCAGTTACACACTGTATTCTAAAATACCTGTTTATTCATCTTTCACTTATGCCCACTCCTGTAACAACGAATGGAAGATAAAACATAAAAGAATTACATTGTAATTTATATATCATCACGCCTTTTACCCATTACTAGGTGTGGCACTATATCAAATCAGATCTCGGTAAGTGATATATTTATGCGCGTGAAATGCAGTTATTAGTCGTCAAATCATACCCCCGCCAAAGACGTTAGTGGGGTTATTTTTAATGTGGTGAAAATTGTTTGTCAGCTGTGGGAATTGAACCCTTGTTCTTAAACCACCTACTCCTTCATCACGTGTTGAATAATTTCAATTTGTATCTAAAAAAAATACTTCTGTGACTGAGTGATTTGAATTCCACTAAACTTGAGATTAAATTCCGATTGTGCAGAATAGTAAATAACTAAACTTTTCAAATACTATTAAAAATAGAAGATGCCGCATCATGAATTGTAAAGTGTAGAATTACAAAAACAAGATTTGGAACCTAAATAAATAATTTCTCGATGAAAATATTCTATTTCTATAGAAGATCTCAACAAGGAACGTCAACAACAAACATAAGTGTTAATTCAGTGCTGTTTCTACACAATCAAAAGTCTAGGGACATTGAAGATGAGAAAGGGTCTGTTTGTCACAATTCTAATAAGACAACCGTAGTCAAGTCCGTCTGTCTGAGAACAATGTAACCAGGAATGCACTGTTTGTCATTGCAGGGATGTTTGATGTTTCTGTGTTGGTACTGGTACCTCAGTCAGAGGAACCTTCATAACATACTTGGCGTATTGTTGATTTCATCGCGACCACTTATTTATACAATTAATAATATTGGATTTATTAAATATACTTATATATTTAACAAATGATGCAATCAAATTGAATTATACAGGCTGTTTCACAACTTATATATTCTGTACGACGTGCTGATCACGAAACAAAAATTATTTTTTTAAATCGCAAAACTATTTTCCATTTTTCCCAGTTCCAAATTTTTCGTTGCCACTGCCACTGGGTGGATGATTATATTAAAGTTATTAATTAAATAAAATTCTATTATAAATAACTGCTAATAATTGAATTGTGTAATTATTCTTTCGTAGTTGATACCTACTTCATTGTTTGTGTTTAATAGGAAAGCGAATCCAGTGCAGTACTACAAAAAATGTTTTAGGTTAACAACCCTTAATTTTTCGAATTTAAAAAAAAAATTTTTGTTTCATGATCAGCACGTCGTACAGAATATACCCTTTAATTTTTTGCTCTAAGTTGTGAAACACCCTGTATAGAGATAATTGGGATACCGTCAATATTTGAACCAACTAAAGTAATATCAACATGTGATTCAAATTTAATTTTATTACAATTTTTCTCAATATTTTGCTATGTTTCATAAAGAGTCTTCACCCCCTTTATTAAAAACACTGCTCAAAATTGAAAAATTGAATATAAAATTAAAACTATAAATTATGTTATAAATATGTGTTTAAGAAGGATCCAATATAACATTTAAAATAAATTATATTCTAATATTTCTAATGGGGTAGGTGGCTCAGTGGTATCGAGTCGGCCTGTGGATCCTGAGAACCCTGGTTCGATCCCCACATCCGACAAACAATTTTCACCAATTTAAATCTACCCCTGTGGCTCTCCTTCCACTAATATCTTTGGGGAACGTGATTTGACGGCTGATAACAGCACTTTACGCGAAAAAATATATCAGTTACCGATATCTGCTTAGGCAAAGTGCCACACCCAGTAATGGGTAAAAGGCGTGATGATATATTTATATTTATTTATTTATATAAATACTCGTATATTGCAGTATTTGTCAAGCGTAGACAATTGTTTTTATTGTAGATATTTTTAATTATTTATTGTAAAATTATATTGTAAATTATAAATAATAAATTATTCTATTTTTTGTAAAAAAATTTTAGCCGGGAATCTAATTTATTATTTATTGATAGAATATACGAGTATATTATTAAAAATAATATATGAATAATTCAAAATTGAACAGCACTAAATATAAAACTATAAATTATAATTTATTAGAATTTTAAAAATTATGTTTCACAATAATTTAGTTATTTTTAATAACCATAATAATAATTAATAAATAATGTGACAAATGCATTGCAAAATACAATACCAATACAGAGTTGAATAAATAAATAAATAAAATAATAACAATATATTATCGCGTCTTTTCTGCCGCAACAAACCTCAATATATTATGTTATGCATCAAGGGAAAGACACAAGGGGTAATCGCGCCCTCCCGGGAAGCATATTATACTTTTCGTAACAAATGCACAAAAATTACTGTCTTATCGGGAAAAATGTCAAATATGGGTTGCGTAACTAGTTACCTAGGAAACACCGCAAACAGCTAATAATCGTAGTCTCTCGGGAGAGAAATATGCTACCTAGGGAGAGAAACATCCTAGAAAAGCAGTGTTTCTCTCTCTAAAATTAGGGAATAAGAACGTGTTTCTTGTGCATGTGTTACGAAAAAAGATATACAGGTTCGTTTTATAATTTGGAAAAAAAATATGTGTAAATGTACTGATCAAGGATTAAAAATATATTTTTTACTACGACTGAAAATTTGACAATTATTACGCTCTCATTTGTCATCGTAAAGTTGACGTTTTCTGTGGAACAATCGAAAAATTCTCAATCCTCAAATCTTCAGTCTTATACTCGTATATCCCATAATAATTAACGATTTCATTATATTTATGTATGTCTCGATGCTGGTAAAAGGAGGCTATTATTTGAACAAACTTTCTAACAACGACTAACCACAACAAAATTAGTTTGCCTTGTGGCCAACAGGTGCGCTCAAACAAATCCATAGAAACAAAACAACTTCTTTCATCACATATCAAACCACAAAACAAACAGTTTCCAATTCACCAACTACAATCCATAATCGCAAAATCTGAATCCGAATACACCTGTCAACCGTTCAAAACATCGGCAGACTATCCAGAACCAGAAAAAGTCCCATCCAGGACTTAGACAGTCCAGTGGACAGAAGGACAGGACAACCGTGAATGGAGAGAGTGCGTCGCAGTTGTGAGGAGAGATGTCAGAACTGTCGTCCTATCGGTATAACTCGAAGCGCAACTCGGCCTATTGTACTTACTGATTGTTGTGTAGCAGATTGGAAAATTAACTCCGCGTTGGGACAAGCACAGAAGGAAGGGTTGGTTCCCACACTAGAGAATTTGTCCGAAGAATAAACATCTTCAAACTGATTCAACGAAAAATGTCACCAGGGTGAATGTGTTATATGATATAGTTTGGGAATATACTAGAATATTTGGCGAATGAAAGATTGGTACAATAAAATTAAAATGGAAAACACTTGGTTTTGCTTCACTTTATTGTACAATCAACCAGATCTTATATATATATATATATATATATATATATATATATATATACCGGGTATCTACTTTTTTCCGAACATTCAATGTTAAATTTTTGATTTAGCGATATCTCTTTACCTATTACTTTTAGAACAAAATTGTACTGAAGAAAAATGTTCACAATGAAAAACTACATCCATAGAGTATAAGTTTGTTGATCAATTGTTTCTTATGTCCGAGTTGAAAGCAAAAGAAAATATACGCTTTAAAGCAATTATCAGAGTGCATGTACTCATTTCTGCTGTATAATTTGCGAGGCAAAACCAAATGCTTTTCATTTTATTTTTATAATCAAGTTTCACCGAGCACCAACAGTTTCATTCGTTTAAATTATTGGTAAAATAAGTGTAAGTTGGTGATCTAAGAATAAATGAACGAAAATCAGTGAAGGCTTGTTGTGCAAACAGAATATATCGCATAAGAGGAATAGACGGGTTTTTATGAAAGCAATTATTTTAAATGGCAGAATAGAAATGTTTGATGAATATTAATTGCAGGATGTATTTAATGAATGTCCGTCAATACGGTGGTGTGGATAGCATTGCGGAATTCGAATCTGGAGATCAAGAGTTCGAATCTCACTCAAGCTAAAAAAATTATATGAACTACCACACTGCGGCTCGGTGAGTGCGGACCCTGTACTGTAATTGGGATTAAGTTCTTGTTGTACAGTGTAACATAAATAAATTAATAAATAAAAATTTAGTGAATGTTATAAAAGTTCATACATCAAACTATATTTCAAAAAATTAAGTAGCATAAACCCTGAATATTTATTTATTAGATTCATCACGCAATGTATCTTGGCTAGATATTCTTATCATAACACACAACATTTGCTTACCTCACATGCACAATTCCTTTCAGTCAAGCTCTTTTATTCTTCACATTCATGCCACTTCACTTAAAGGAACGTAGCTTGATGATTATACTAAATTTTCTTATTTTGAAGTAGCTAATTAATCCAGTCTTATATCGTAAGCGCATATGACGAATTTCTGCTGGACGAAACCACCCCTCGACAATCAGCAAATAGCGTCGGTAACGTAGGTCGTAGATTAGAGCGTGCGAAGCGCAGAGTTTGTAATGTTTTGCAGATTACCGGCAGAGTTAATAGAAATTCGTCAGGGCATTGCTTCTATAATCAAAGTATAATTTTAACTACGAGGGGCGAACGAGTTCGCAAGTCGGCAAACTTACACAATGAGAGATCGAGATGCTTGGGGTATTATACTACCTACCGTAAAATGTTTTGGCTTTGATGATATTAGCACTGGCTCAGAAAATAATGTTTACAGGTATGTCATCTACTACTGAGAGAATTCTTCCTTGAAGTACACCACTACTTTTCCAAATAAAAAACTTAGATTCATAAAAAGTTTAACTCCATATCTTTAACTGATTTATATATTGTATTTGTTACTCCATAAAACAAAAGCTTAATCTTAATAACAGCTTGTAATGAAATATAAACCATTCAAATTAGTGGTTCTTTATCTTCTCGATACCATGCATCCTTTTAAATAAATAAATAAATATATCATCACGCCTTTTACCCATCACTGGGTGTGGCACTCTGCCTAAGCAGATCTCGGTAAGTGATATATTTTTTCGCGTGAAGTGCGGTTACCAGCCGTCAAATCACGACCTCCAAAGATATTAGTGGTGGAAGAGCCACAGAGGTAGATTTTTTTAAATTGGTGAAAATTGTTTGTCGGCTGTGGGGATCGAACCAGTGTTCTCAAGATCCACAGGCCGACTCGATACCACTAAGCCACCTACCCCATTTAATAATAATAAAATAATAAGAGTATGAAAACTCCATACTTCCCCAGGCATAATTTTTATAATTATTTATATTATTATGAAAGTTTAAAGGAAAATAAAATATCAATAAAATTATAGCAGAAGTATTTTTGACAATGTTTAAGTTAACTAATAATGAGAATGATTCGTGAGTAGATAACTCACAAGTAACACTACCCTCTATCACTCACCGATTTAAATTAAACTTGGGACTTTAATAAAACTCTAAAAATATTGAACTCCTATTATTTTATCTTTCGGAAGTTGCTTATTAGGGGACAAACCACCCCTGAAAGGTGGTAAAAGCAAGAATCGCCATAAATGAAATTAAATAATTATTACGCGTTCAACAAATTACCCAGGGATTTTTAAGATCGCCAAAATCTATTTTCGGGGTCATTTTGAACTTTTTTAAGGGGTTGAAAAAGAGATGGAAATAAATTCAGCGACCCTAAAAACCCCCGACTAACTAGTTTTGAACCTTAAAGTCTATTTCAGTTTAATATCGTAATTTCGTCCCCCATCCTCTTTTTAACGGCCTGTGGATCTTGAGAACCCTAGTTCGATCCCCACAGCGAACAAACAATTTTCACCAATTTAAATCTACCCCTATGGCTCTCCCTCCACTAGCATCTTTGAGGACCTAATTTGACGGCTGGTAACCGCACTTCACGCGAAAAAATATATCACTTGGCGTGATAATATATTTATTTATTTTATTTAAAAAAAGTGCATATGAAGTGAAAACTACAACTGCGTCAAAGTGTTTCAAATGTCACTATAAGCTGTATATTCCCTTTACAATAATTATTATAAATGTCCTTTGTTGTAACGTATTCAATCATGTTTCGAAACCACTTTTAATTATTGAAATTAATGCAGCCAATAATTTACTAATTAAATGCAGTTTCAATTATTATTATTGTTTCAGCTATAACAAACAATTCCAAGAGCAACTCATTGAATAATAACGTACTTAAACATTCAAAGAGAAACAAACTAATTTACCTATGAAGCCATTTAAAATTAGCTAAATCAACTATAAAATATTAACATATTACTAAAATTAACCAAGTTGAAATAAATAAATAAATAAATATATCATCACGCCTTTTACCCATCACTACGTGTGGCACTCTGCCTAAGCAGATCTCGGTAAGGGATATATTTTTTCGCGTGAAGTGCGGTTACCAGCCGTCAAATCACGGCCTCCAAAGATATTAGTGGAGGGGGAGCCACAGGGGTAGATTTTTTAAATTGGTGAAAATTGTTTGTCGGCTGTGGGAATCGAACCAGGGTTCTCAAGATCCACAGGCCGACTCGATACCACTGAGCCATCTACCCCATTACCCCATTGATATTTAATAAAACACTATTAGAATTAAATCGTAAATATGTTGTTTTATTCCTGCAAATGTTTTCTACTTGAGGTAAAATTCTCAGTTATTATTCTCGTTACAATTTGTGTTTAATGGTAAAAGGAAATGAAATACAATCGGAGAAAATTCTTAGAAATAGTACAATGGTATGCAAGAACAATCCAATGTCAAAACTGGAATTGACTAATTTTCCATTTTCCGACATAGGTAAATTTTTCTCCGTCATGCAAACAGGGACAACGGACCGTATTAAAAAATTTTAGTACCGAAATTATATTTTTGTTCGTAATAATAAATCAGATGGCCGGTGCTTATCGGGGCCCGACATGCTATTGCCGGACATGATTTCTAAACGTGCGTGTAGATATCGACTTTTTATAGCCGAAAGAAAATAAAAACTTTCATAAAAATACACAAAAATAACTCTGTTAACTTCATTTTACCAAATTATTGATTTCTGACTTCGGATACTTGCCATTCCCCAATCAAAACATTACAAGAAACGAAGGGAAAGAAACTTGTTTTCTTAGAAATGATACTTTCATAATGACGGAAAACTTTTAGCAATTATAATTATATTATTTCTGTAAATAACTTAAAAATATTTCCTATAAAAGTCGAAGTGATCATCGAATATTAAATCATGTAGACATGCTCCAATTCATTTAATTAAATAATTATTAAAATAATTCATCAACTAGGTATATATAGATTAAACTTATCAATTCTTTACAGTAGATGTATTATAATTATATAATGAAAAAAATAATTTGACTTTGGATATTTACTATCTTCCAATCAAAACATTACAAGAAATTAAAGGGAAAATTTAATTTAATTTCATATATAATATAACAAGTAGTATGAAAATTGCTGAAAATATTTTGACATAAATTATGAGTTGTGTTTCCTATTTCCGTAACAACGAATGTATATTTATGTCAAAATATTATCTGTCAATTTTCATATTACGAATTGTATTCGGCTTGAGAATTTACCAAACAAGAGTTAATTAACAAGAATAGTTAGGTATTTATTTGCACATTATTAATTAGATATTACAGTGATGAAAATTTTGAATATTAAATGTACACTGAACAAATGTAGAATTGACGTTTATGAAAATATTGAAAATATCATTTATTTTATTCGTAACCAAGGATATTATTAACAGTGATATTTCCGATATCAATTTCACTAGTGATGAATTTCCGACAAAATGTACATTTCATTGGTTCATTTTCAAACAAATTCGTGATCCTATTGGTTGACAGTGACGTGTGCTGAATTCTCTTTAAAATATTACTTTCATAATGACGGAAATTTTTTAGTAGTTATAATTATATTATTTTTGTAAATACCTCTACCCAACTATCAGTCACCGATTTAAATGAAACTTGGCACTCCAATAGAACTCTAAAAAATATTTAACCCCTATTATTTTGTTTCGGGAGTTGCTTTTTAGGGGTACAAACCAACCCTGAAAGGTGGTAAAAGCAAGAATCGCCATAAATGATATTAAATAATACCAAAGTATTACGCGTTCAACATTGGAGTGTAACTTCGAAAATAGATTCAGCGACCCCAAAAACCCCCGAGTAACTAGTTTTGAACCTAAAACTCTATTTCAATTGAATATCGTAATTTCATCCCCCTCATCCCGTTTTTAACCCCTTAAAAAATGCATAAGATCAAAATGACCCAGAAAATAGATTTTGGCGATCTCAAAAACCCCTGGGTAACCAATGTTGAACAGTTATAATTATATTATTTTTGTAAATAACTCAAAAAAAATCCATATTAAAGTCCAAACGATCATCGAATATTAAATCTTGTGCAAATGTTCTAAAACTGTTATTTGGTGGAGGTGTAAAATTTAAAAAATACTCACAAAAATAACTCCTTACTAAATGAAATGAAAATTTGAGATATATTCGTTGCCTGTAGTTTCCGATACATTTCACCATTTTAAATATTTACATCTCAAGACGTAACCAACGTATTTCATTTATTATATATTTACATATCAAGATTAAGTGAGCAAGTAATTGTCTTCACTTGCTGGTATTATTATTAATCCTTGATAGAAGCATGATAAAACATCACCAATCAGAAATCTAATAATCAGAGTTTCGATCCTTATAAAGTTTTGTGAAAGAAACCATATCAACTATAAGAAAAGAGAGCGAAGATAATTCTGTTTCAACCAACGCAGGCGTCTTAAATTCAGCGCCGCGGAACGAGCGACCAAATTACCTTCGTTTCATATCCGGGAAGGGTAGCTGGCTAACCCTCCTCCCCCTACATAGCAACCCAGTGTGTGAGCCTGTGACAAAACTCTCGAACTCTGATAGAAACTTTACACTTACATGCTGAAGCTACTCACAACAGGACCGCACTAAGAATTTTGACAGGGAGAAGAGGTTGATGAGTTTCACTTCAATTATAAAAAATATTCAGCTGACGTTGAATTTTGGTTTATTTAAATTTTTAATATAAATAAATAAATATATAAACCAAAACAAAACCAAATTAAAATAAAACACATTTCATAAAAATATAAATCTAACACTAATTTAGTCTTATTACCATTTAATATAAATAAATAAATATATCATCACGCCTTATACCCATTACTGGGTGTGGCACTCTGCTGTACCAGATCTCGGTAAGTAATATATTTCTTCGCGTGAAGTCCAGTCAAATCACGGCCCTCAAAGATGCTAGTAGTGGGAAAGCTACAGGGGTAGATTTAATTTGGTGAAAATTGTTTGTCGGCTGTGGGGATCGAACCAGGGTTTTCAAGATCCACAGGCCGACTCGATACCACTGAGCCACCTACCTCATATTACCATTTAAAATACGGGTTAAAAGCTCAGTGGTAGCGATTCGGACTAACCCTGCATTGAATTTTAGTTGGCTGTGATTTTATGGTTGGTAAACGCACCTAATGCGCATAAATATATCACATAACGCGATCTGCTACGGCGTATTATCATGCCAAAAAAAATATATCGCTTAAGAGAAGTGCTTTCTTGACGAGTAATTTTGTTCTAGGTGCATAGGATAAAATTATTCTTTTCTACAAACTGTCAAAAAATATTAATTTTTTTCACTAAAATCTATACACGAAGTATTTTTCATCATTTATATTACCATCACAACGCGTATTTTGCACCCTACTTCGCAAAATGAGTATTTTGCGCACTGTTTCGTATTCTAGTGCGCAAAATGAGTATCTCGCGCACGCTCCCAAATTATTTGTTGTCAGGTTTCATTAGTTACAACACATTAATAATATCAAATTAATATTATTGCTGATTGTTTTACTTCAATTTACTTAAATAAATCAATAATTATTGTATTATTCTTTATTTACAGTTGTAGAAAAAATGTTGTTTGTATTTCGTTTGCAAAATTCTTGTTTTTTAGCGCGGTTGAATGACTTTTATTGTCTCGACCTGTGGTCTCGACTAAAAGTAACATTCTCACGCGCAACAAAAAGCACTCATTTTGCGCACTTAATACAAAAATAACTGATTTCTTAAATTCATTTGTTACAGTACCTTAATCTCAATTACAGTACAGGGGATCTACAGTTTACAGTGAAATCCAAATCCCTCAAACACAATCGTAGTTTTGTAGAAAAACAGCGAGATTTGAACAAACAAGCTTAAAATTTCAACCCAGTTAGAAAACAATGACGGTAATTATAATTAATCCCGTGTAAAATTTCGTGAATACGTCCCCGTGTGGTGTAGAGGCACATAACGTTTACCTGGGCACACGCACGTTTCGAATACGAAGCAGACGAACGAATGATTTTTGTTCCAAGTGAAATTCAATAGCGTTCAAGTAAACGGAATCTAGAGAGAGATGAAAGAAACCCCCAGATGGAAATAAAATCTGCTTCGACTTCCAAAGAGTTTAAAAAATGTAATTAAGGACAGCACAAAGCCTTGCATCAACGCAGATTATATTTACTGGAATTTCACTGAAGAACAAGATTATTTTCTTAACGAAATTGGTAGAGAGTCTTAAACATTCTCATAGTTTCTAGAATTTAGCTATTTATAATAACTGCTTTTTCTGTTTCATCTCAGGCAATCATATCTAAAACTCGTTAATTTTTGCTTGGAATATGTTGATCCTAAGTTTCAATTTTGGGAAGTTACTTTTACGTTAATGACAGTTGCTCATCCGTGAAGCTAATTTCAGCTATATTTAAAAAAATTGACAATGTAAAAAATAAATATGTATTAGGTAAGTTATTATTTAAAAACAAATTGTTATCAATATATATTACAAAAATTGTTATGTTCTAAATAAATAAATAAATATATGATCACACCTTTTACCCATTTCTGGATGTGGCACTCTGCAGTAGCAGATATATTTCTTCGCGTTAAGTGCGGTTACCAGCCGGCAAATCACAGCCCTCAAAGATGTTAGTGGTGAGGGAGCCACAGGGGTAGATTTAATTTGGTGAAAATGGTTTGTCGGCTGTGGCGATCGAACCAAGGTTCTCAAGATCCACAGGCCGACTCGATACCACTGAGCCACCTATAGGATTGGAAATTATTTTTGTTTAAATAAATGCTGAAGATGATGGGTTAACCATCGAAACGTCCAATAAATAAATAATAGTATTCAAGGATCCTTAAGCCATATATTCCTTTCCAAAATTAAAACTTATTAACGAAACTTAACTTTTAAGTTTAACATAATCTGACAATATCGAATCAAATGCTTAACAGCAATGTACATATCATGATATGTTATTTTCCTTCGAGTTGCTTTTATTATAAAACTGAGATAAAAATCTGCTTTGATTACTTAGCAAGCAAGAAGTTTTGAGTTTAAATGTAACTGACTTCTACTTAAATAAAAAAATGATTGTGTCTCAGTGGTTCGGATTCCACTATAAGCTGTAGCCCCCCCCCCCTGTACTGTAATTAGCATTAGGTTCCTATTGTGCAAAGTAGCAAACATATAAATATTTTTGTCTACTACCTTCACCGAAAGCAGGGGTTTCTTCCTTAATATGCGGATAAAAAATCGGTTTCATGGGACGAATAGAAACTGTTTTGTTTCCTTATTTACGCTTCGTTTCATAGCAATGGTCAACACAGTCTTAAATATATATTTATTCATATATCGTAAAAAAAATATTTTTAATTTAAATGGTATAGAAGAACGGCCATAGCAAAATCTAAATAATGTTTAAAATAATAATAAATATAGTATCACGTCTTCTACCCATTACTGGGTGTGGTACTCTGCCGTAACCGATCTCGGTAAGTGATATATTTATGCGTGTGAAAAGCGGTTATCAGCCGTTAAATCAAGACTTCAAAGATGTTATTGCAACAGAGGTGATTTTAATGTGATTCAAATTGTTTGTCGGTTGTGGAAAATGAACCCAGATTTCTAAATTCGGAGTCCAACTTGATATCACTGAGCTACTTACAACATAAATAATATACACAATAATTTTTAATAGGGTAGGTAGCTCAGTGGTATCGAGTCGGCCTGTGAATCTTGAGAACCCTGGTTCGATCCCCACAGTCGACAGGCAATTTTCACCAATTTAAAATCTACCCCTGTAGCTTCCCCTCCACTAATATCTTTGGAGGCCGTGATTTGACAGCTGGTAACCGCATTTCACGTGAAAAAATATATCACTTACCGAGATCTGCTTAGGCAGAGTGCCACACCCAGTGACGGGTAAAATGCGTGATGATATATTTATTTCTTATTTATTTATTTTTAATCTAAATTATTGCAAAACTTGTATGTACAATTAGCTGTTGAATTGAATCTTCCGTTACAAAATCTTAGATAGTTTAAAATGACTTAACTCATAAATTTACAAAAGCGTCATTTATTTATGTGTGTAGACGAGTGAGAGCTACCTCTGCAATTGCAGATTTAGGTTAAATGCGATTACGAGTCTTTTTATTTATGAATTTAAATATTTTATTTAGCTTTCCTTGAAAGTTTATTTTTGTGATTTATTCGTGTAAATAAAAAATGAATGAAGGAAAACATTAGAGGGAAATTGTTATCAGAAGAGCATTAATTTGGGCTTTATTCGAGTTTAATTTTAAAATAATTACATTATCTTTTCACAACGAATGAGCAGTTCAGTTTCATTTGTCGTAATTCGATTATAACTACAAATCGAACGATACTGACCTACATTTGCGCGAAGTGAACGCAAGTACTCTATATCCCGAAACATACTGTACTAGTCTCACTAAACGAATTCTTCTCACTTCGTCCACACCCATTTCGACCACTAAAACACCACCAATACTTAAGTATCTTCTTATTTTATAACAACAAAGACAAAATTAAGGGATAAGGCCACTCTAGAATTTTTAAAAAATGCATTTTTTTTATTTGCTTAAATTATAGTTTAAACCCTTAGGAATAAGGAACAATTAATTTAAATGCCGCGCGGAAGTATTTCAGAGGGAAAAAAGCATATATCTATTAGTACTAGTATTTATATATATATATATATATATATATAAATATAAATATATATGACTCGAAAACTACGGGGGCTTTTTTTTAAAGTGTTTCATTCGTTTTTTATGGTCGTTTTTATACAGAAATTTAGTCCCAAATAATGAACTTTTTTTTCAAACGTGCGCCTTTTTGTTAAAAATTTAAATTTCAAAATCCAGCCCGTAGTTTTTTAGATTATACATCAGAGATTAAGAAAACATATCCCTTTTTGATCCTGGTCTATTGCTGTTCCCGGAATGTTTTCGCCCGATTTGCCCTACGCGCCGAGAGGAGTCGCCATTTTTTTTTAATTTCTGACGACAATTTTGAATATTTTCATAAAAAAAAAAATTTTAAATAAAGTTTAAAGACCACTAAATAAAGAACCAAAAACAGTTCTTCAGCAGCACGTTTAGATTTCGTTAAAAAAAATCTAGAAAATTACCCTTTTTTTTCTTGTCTAAAGTGGCCTTACCCCTTAATTGTCATCCATACACTTGGTGAAACTAGGTTTAATAAAATATAAACTAAACACTTGGCTAAGTCTCACAAAATTCAGCCTCCAAGTCACCTTATGAGGTCATCGTCAGAGGCTGGCCAGCATAGTTAGTAACCATAGACGCATTTCGCTGTTATTAGAGCTCATCAGTATGGTATAACTCACTTCTTCACCTAGAACAAAGTTCACGTGAAGAAGTGATTTGATTTAAATGCGTGATGATATATTTATTTATTTTATATGTGTTATAATCTGAAGATTTGACTACTAAACTATTCGGCAGTGAACGAAGTGTGACCCCGCCCCAATAAAGTACCCCTAGAGCAAACAATTCGACACATGCTTCGCATTTATGTAGCAACACCACTCCAAGGAAACCAACTGCTATCTAAATTTAAAATTTACCCACTCTCGCATCCATAAATACAATCCTTTATCACGGGTCTCCGTGGTGTTAGCTAGTCTCTCTTCCGCCAATTGTGTCGGTATTCAGCGTTCCTTGTCGCGGTTATTTAAGGTAGCAGCTTTCTTTGTAGGTATTGTGTCGACCAGTGACACTATCGCATTTCCGCGTGTTTTATAAGTTCCCCGAAGGAAGAGCACGCTAGACTTCGCGAACAGCTAATCGCTCGGAAGCCTGAGGAATTTATCGCGCTTTGTGCGATTTTATTGTTGGTTAAACGTGTGGCAATATTTGCTTATTTCCCGTAAGGAAAGCGTTAGCGTAGGGACGGGGAAATATGATTTTATTCTGATCTTTTTGCCGGGTTTTATTGCCTGCAAGATGGCTCAGAGCTAGTTTAAGAGTTTGGAGTTAAGTTACGGCTGATATGACGAACGAGATGTGGTCTACATTATAAAATAGCTGAGACTTTGTTGCAACTTGATTCTACACATTCTTATACATACTAACTTCAATTGTAACCTCGACAAGTCAAATCAGATTTAGCTGCATTCGAAAATATTGGATTTATTTCAAAATTCGTATTTTAGGTACATACTTAACAAATGATGAAATCAAATTGAATTACATATATAGATATAATTGGAATACCCACGAGATTTGAACCAACTAAACTAATATCAACATGTGATTCAAATTTAATTTTATTACAATATTTTGCAGTTTCATTAAAAAATTGAATATAAAATTAAAACTATAAATTATATTATAAATACGTATTTAAGAAGGATCCAATATAACAATTAAAATAAATTATATTCTAATATTTCTAATGGGGTAGGTGGCTCAGTGGGTATCGAGTCGGCCTGTGGATTTAGAGAACTCTGGTTCGATTCTCACAGGCGACAAACAATTTTCACCAATTTAAATGTATCCCTGTGGCTCCCCCTCCACTATCATCTTTGAGGCCGTGATTTGAAGGCTGGTAATCGCACTTCACGCGAAGAAATATATCACTCACCGAGATCTGCTTAGACAGAGTGCCACGCCCAGTAATGAGTAAAAGGCGTGATGATATATTTATTTATTTTTATATTTCTAAGAAATATAATACCTTAAGTATTCTTACAAATATTTAAATCTAATTTATAGTTTTAATTTTACATTCAATTTTTCAAATATCCCTGTACAATTTTGAGCAGTATACATATTTACCTAAAACTATAATGGGACATGTGGCTCAGTGACAATGAATTGGCCTGTGGATTTGAAAACCCGGGTTTGATTTCCACAGCCGACAAACAATTTTCACAACATTAAAACTACCCTTGTGGCTCCCCTTCCATTAACATCTTTAGAGGCCGTAATTAAACGGCTGGTAACTGCACATCACGCGAAGAAATATATCATTTACCAAAATCTGTTACATCAGAATGCCACATCCAGTAATGAGTAAAAAGCGTGATGATATATTTATTTATATTTTATTTATCATTATTTTGGTTTGAAGGAAATCAAAGTTTTGTCGTCTCTAATTAAATTAACTACAACAAATGTTGTTTTCGTGGAAGCAGCAATTCACACCATTAAATTAGTGACAGTATGGAATAAGACATCGGTCAGCGCGAACCGGTAGCGGTAACGGAGGTCCGGAACGGTAACGGGCAACGTCCACATCAGGGAATTTCAACTCGGTTACATTATTGAAATGACGAGGGCTGCCACTAAATTCTGTGGTTGAATTCTGTTTCACCCATTTTGATCTGACTTCATTGACATGTTCAATTTATTCAATAAGGCGATCGAGTCTTACAAGACTCAAGAATATGTCGGCGATTTTATTTTTTTACTTGATCGTACTATTTTTGTATCCTTTTTGAACAAATCATAATTTATTTCATTTATATATAACTTATAATATTTGCATATTGAAATTGTAAAATTTTGATGAAATAAATGACGCAAAGTTAAAAAATAGTTATTTGTGTATTAAGAGCGTAAAGTGTTACTTCGGCTCGCGCTGCAATAGTGTAAGAGCAACAAAGTCACTTTACGCTTATGATACGCTCATAATTATTTCTACGATTGCATCTTAAATTATTGAAAAAGTATACGTACTGAAAATAAAATCGTTCTGTCAACAGTCAATATGACAAGTCTGTTTTGTTTATATACCTGGTAACTATTGAAAGGCGCGGTGGCCGAGCGTGTTAAGGCATATCTCTTAGCATACTGTGACGTCACCCGAGCCAAGGTTCCTCAGTTCGAATCCGCCTGCCGACAATGTGTGATTTATCGTAAAATATGAAAAATACAGTTACATATATTTATCACACTCGGGTGTTATAAGCTAGTCACTTATACGCCTTAAATAACCTGACTAAAGAAACCGGCAGTACGGCAGTGTAAAAACTGCGGCTCGGTGTGCCCGGCCCCTATGTTCCGAAACGGAATGATGGGACTCATTATATTATATTATAACTTTTCAAATAAGCGCGCATTTAATATCTTTGTCGCGCGTCTCCAATGGCAACGCGCGACAAAGATATTTTTCGATTGTTCCACAGAAAATATCAACTGTCCGATGACAAATGAGAGCGTAATTGTCAACTTTTCATAGTAATCGTAAATAAAGTATATTATACTATTGTGTCAATAGTTGCATATAGTCCAATTGCACAAGACAAAGACAAAGATAAAACAGTTCCTATGTTCAGAGTTGTGAATGTATCTTTAACAAATAAATAAATTTAGAAGTCACTTTACACGCCTTTTACCACTGAGCATGGCGCTCCGCCACTCGTTCTGCCGAAGCAGATCTCGGTAAATGATATTTTATGCATTGAAATTCGGTTATCAGTCGTCAAGTCACAACCCCAAAAGATGTTAGTGGAAGAAGAACCACAATGGTACTTTAAATGTGATGAAATATACCAAGTCCAACTCAATACCAATGAACCACCTAACAATTATATTTAGGAAAATTTAACAGTAAAAAATATATGATGCCAAATATTTAATCTTTTTCTTTCTCTGTTTGATCTATAAATTATATCATGTATTCTATAGCTTCATTATCAGCATTTGTATTTTTGTTTCGATATTCAAATTAATCTCATTACAATAAGCTTTAACTAATCCTTCTTTTGAACTCCCTGAATTAAAATTAAAATTCACAAACAAACTTATTAGTCATTTAGTGGAAATATAATCATTCCTCTTTACATTATTAAATATTAGTCTCGAGTCTTCAAACAACAGGATCATTGAGCAAACTCACCCATTCGGAACTCGTCTTTATTCGGCATTTACTCAAGGAATAAATGAAATGTTGTGCTGAGGATCTTAGCAACGAGACATAATTAACAAGAAAGCACTACGACATTATGCACAATGAATTGCTTTTAATTTCTATTTAGTGCGTCGTTTGTACGACGGACATAAACTTCTATGCTTTCAAGCACTGAACAAAGACGGCTTTGATTAATCTTGATCTTGAGTTTTGGATTGTCGTTTCGATTTTCTGGTCAAAGATTTTCAAAGAGGTTGAAGACCTTTATTTAATTATGTGGTAAATATGTTTAGACTTTGCAGGGATTGCACAAAGGGTTATAAATCCGTACTTTTTATATAATTACTTGGTCATTTCCAATCTATACAGACAGGGGCAGATCCAGACTTAGAATTAGGGGGAGGGGTCATGGAGTGAATTTTGTCTGGGAGCATTGCCCATCTTCTAAATATAAAAAAAAATTTGTGAAACATAGTCAAGTGTTTACATTATATTTTTTATTAAACCCTGTTTCACCAAGTGTTGGATGACAATTAATTTTGTCTTTGTTGTTATAAAAAAATTTGTATTTGCTCATATTATATTCCTGCTTTAAATAATTTTTCTTTGGAATCGCATTAAATCATAAAAGATTCTTCGATAGAATACAAAAATTATTGAATTAGAAGTTGATTTTCTAAGTGCAATGTCGGTAGTCACATACTTGACTAGGTCTTAAATAGTAGAATACCTCTCCCATCTGTGGGTCGAAATAATATCCCCACAAAATATTAGTTTTTGGTTATTTATTAGAATAATAAATCAAACAATAGTTCTTAATTATATTCGAATTTTAAGTTCATAGATAATATTTTCTATTTAATTTGTTTAACAATCGTAAATAATAACATCATTATTATGTATTAGGGCCAACATTTAAAAAAAAGTCCATGCTTAGGGGGGAGTCATGACCCCCATGACTCGTCCCCTGGAGCCACCCCTGTTTACAGAATGTTATATTAGTGTACTGCTAATTCAGAATTGCAATACGCTAAAGTTGAGATTTGTTTCATAATGCAATAATAAAACTATTCCATTTGTATATATATATATACAGGGTGAGTCTGGGAAGACGCCCCCCCCCCCTTTAACTTTTTTATTATGAGTAATAGAAAAAAATGGTTCATATGAAAGTTTTATTATTTTAAATATACTATTTGATGGCAGATGTAGATATTTTTTATAAAGTCAGGTTTACAAGATAAGACTATCAACTTTTATTATAACAACCTATAATTATTTTACTAAAATAAAAACCGCCATTTTTTTCTCTTTTCAACGGTGTATTAGTTTTTATTAATGTATCTGAAAAAATTCGAGAAAAATAAGAAAATTGAGAAATACTAGAAATAATTTTTATACAAATATTATAGGTGGCTATGTGAAAATAAACAAAATGTAACAGTGTTAAATTAATGTCAAAAAAATATACATTTGCTGGTTACTTTATTTAACTTATTTTGCAAACAATAAAAAAAACGTTTTCAAATGTTTACAAAAGAAGAATTAATAGATATGATTCACCAATTATTAGAATCATATCTATTAATTCGTGACCCAATTTAATTCACCTATATTTCATTCGTCAAATTATTTTCATCCTCCGAATTTAAAATTAAAGCAATGCCATCATAGATTGACATAAACCATTAGACCGATATATGTTTTGTGTCAAATATTCATGAGCTGATGAAGACATACGTAATAATTGTGTAAACGGCTATTGAATTCATAGGTTTCATGCAAATATCCATAGTATAAGCTACGAATATTATTATTCATGGCTATCTTGCATATGAAATCACAGTTGTAATAATGTAACTGAATCTGCATGGAACTTTAATCGTCGCTGACAGGTACCCGATAATAATTTAACTATTTTAATATCTGTTTAATTTATTTCACTATGTTAAATATATTATTGAGCTGTCACTCATCAGACGGTGAAGCAGCTTCCTGGTCAGGGTTTTTTAGTCTAGACAGAATTGGCAAAAGAATAATATTGCAGGAATAATAAAATAAATATATCATCACGCCTGTTACCCATTACTGGGTGTGGCACTCTGCCTAAGCGGTAAGTGATATATTTTTTTGCGTGAAGTGCGGTTACTAGCCGTAAAATCACGGCCCCCAAAGATGTTAGTGAAGGGGGAGCCACAGGGGTAGATTTAAATTGGTGAAAATTGTTTGTCGGCTGTGGGGATCGACCCAGGGTTCTCAGGATCTATTGGCCGACTCGATACCACTGAGCCACCTACCCCATAGGTTCGAGTTATAATAGTATAATATACTTTTTTGTACATTGCATCATATATATCATCGAAATTTTACAATTTCAATTGCAAAAAAGATCGAACTATAACCTAGGGATTTATGTGACATGTGGTAACCCTGCCAAATAAATTTAGACGTTCAGATTCAGAAGAATAAGACACGAAAAATGTTCACACTTTTCTGTCCACTTCACATGTGTACAAATAGTAATTTAATAATTTTCCTGCTAACTATTTAGTTAAAATAAAAAATCAGAAAATAAAAATGATGTGATATGGGGTAGGTAGCTCAGTGGTATCGAGTCGGCATGTGGATCTTGAGAACCCTGGTTCGGTCCCCACAGCAGACAAACAATTTTCACCAATTTAAATCTACTCCTGTGGCTCCCCCTTCACTAATATCTTTGAGGACCGTAATTTGACGGCTGGCAACCGCACTTCACGCGAAAAAATATATCACTTACCGAGATTTGCTTAGACAGAGTGCCACACCTAGTAATGGGTAAAAGGCGTGATGATATATTTATTTGTGTTTTTGTTGATTTAAATTTTCAGGTTATGTTATAGTTTACTAAATTGTAATATCGTTTTACATTCATACGAAAAATTAAACACAAAATAAAATATAGTAGGTAGTAGTAGTAGAGTTACAGTTAAAATATAAAATAAGTTTTAAGTTTCGCGGAACCTTTGAAATCTTTTTACGGACCTCTAGAGGTCCGCAGACCTCCGGACAGGGTTCGTAAATATCATGATATTTATAATAAATATCAAAATATCTGATATATAAGATATTAATCAGATAAATATCACTTTTTGGATATTTATTTTTTAATTTTAGTTTTTGTACACATTTAGAAAAACTGAAAAATTCGAAAAATTTCACTTTTCCGGAGGCTATATCTCAAAAACTAAACAAGATATGGAAATGCGCTCAACGGCGTTGAATTCCCCGTGTCCGAATTGACTTATAAGCAAATTATCATACAATTTTATGCAATTTAATATTTTTAATTATTTCCTAAGGGTTTTTTCAGATTTTAATTCAATTATCCCAAAAATCCTTAATCGTAGGATTATTAAAACGAAAATTTACATACATATGTATTATGACCCACTGAATCCAATGGAAAAATGTTCAAATGCATATGACTTCTGGTTTTCGAGAAAATGTTAAAAAACCGCTTTTTGCGATTTTTTTTGGCGGTAAATTGAAAAAAAATAAAAATCGCTGAAACTATGTTTATAAGTTGACTGAAGCACGAGAAAATTAATGCCGTTGAGCGCGTTTTCATATCACATTTAGTTTTCGAGATATAGCCTCGGAAAAGTAGAAAAACTGAAAAATACGAAAAATTTCACTTCTCCGGAGGCTATATCACAAAAACTATTTGATATTTTTATATAATGGATATATATCATTGCAAAAATATGACGATATATATCAAAATAAATATCATGATATATATCGATCGATATGTATCTTCGAACCCTGCCTCCGGATAAGAATCAGATAGCGTTACGGAATTCGAATCCGGAGATCAATCTTCAGGAGCTGAAGAAAATAAAACAAAAAATAAGTATTTATACTTTGTAAATAATATTAATTGGCTTAGGAAAATTTTCTATCGGTTATTAACAATAGAGGACTGTGGAAACAATAGTTAAAATATCAGCTTAAACCTATAATTAGAATTAATTTCGTATTGTGCAAAGTAGCAACTAAATACGTATTATAATATCTCTGCTGGTTATTCCATTATTAATTAATTTAACGAAAATATAATGAAAACAGTATCTCCATATCACCTCTTACCATAGTTACCAACTACCGAGATTTTACCTCACGAGTACACAGCACATGTATGTAAACCTGCACGCCAAATTCGTTCCACCCAGAATCCTGAACACTGAACACGGTTGGGTGATGCTGTCTCCCTCGCGACATTCATCCCGGAGTCGGCTTCGACTCGGCTCCGGTGCCTGCCCGGAAATGTTAACGGCTGGAGAATAAACGTGCAGAAAATGCATATACGAGGTTCCGGTGCGCGCTTCCGCCAGCAGCCGCGAATATTCATGCGAGCAGCGGCGTGCGGGGAGGTTTAAGTAAAGGGGTTGGAGTTTAGCGGAGCTGGATGGAAATTATAAATAGAAAACATTAGAATTAGTACAGGCAACGTTAAAGTGGTAACATTTCTTACAAGCACATTTAGACGTTGGAGTCAGGTTCTTAAAGTCTTCAATCAATTGTAAAGTACAGCTTCCATTTAAATCTGTGATACCAGTTATTTACTAGCTGTTACACCAAGATCTGCAATTGCAGAGCTACTACACATTGTAATATATTAGGTACAATTCTGATAATACTTGTTTTTCAATGGAACAATGGATAGATTATGAAATGATACTTTTTTTCGGAATTCAGTCAGTTTTTTATTTTTTATTATTACTTCGACGTTTCGGCCAACTCTTTAGCCTTCATCAGGACACTATTATAAATTAATTAACAATTATAAAAATAATTAATATAAAATATAAATTACTTACAATAATAATATTTAAGAAATAACATTATCCAAAAATTATAAATAATGATAGAAATAATTAAATATTTATATATATATATATTTAAAATGTCAAAAAATTATATTTGTAAAATTATTATAAAACAATATTACAAAAAATGAAGAAGACGACTTTGAAAAAATAAATAATCTAATTTTGAAGGATAATAGCTTGATCAAAGAAAATTAATTAATTAATTTTGAAATAATTTTTTAAATAATTACTTAAAAAAAATTAAAATATGAGTATATGTAGAATTTAATTTTTCAATATTAGATCTATTGTTAATATTGTTTACATCATTTTGTATATACAGCATTTCCAAAAATAAACGTTTTTTTGGATAGATTGATTTAATAAAAGTATAAAAAATATATTGAATGATATTTAAATAAGAATTGTAACCAGTTTGAAAATAGGGGATGAAAGTTATATGGAGTCAATTTAACTGTCTTAATAATGATGAAAGAATGTTGTATGAAGTGCAATAAAAATTTATGAGACAGGGAAACCTAATAGACTGGAATGATTGAAAATTTATTGAGAAATCTGTTATGACGAAAAGAATATATGAAAATTTTAATGTCTTTTTTGACATTGTTCCACCCAGATAGGTCATGTAAAATATGCACGTTACCAGCCGTCAAATCAGAACCCTCAAATGTGAAGTACAGTTGATTGCAAGAAGCGAACTCGGATTCTTAAATTTAAAAATGTCATTATTTCATTTATAAGTAACACTAGCCAACTGTCACTCACCGATTTAAATGAAACTTGGCACACTAACAGAACTCTAAAAAATATTGAACCCCTATTTTTGTTTCTTCCGGAAGTTACTTTTTAGGGGTACAAACCACTCCTGAAACGTGGTAAGAGCAAGAATCGCCATAAATGAAATTAAATAATACCAAAATATTGCGCGTTCAACATTAGTTAGTACCTCGAAAATAGATTCAGCGACCCCAAAAAACCCCGAGTAACTAGTTTTGAACCTAAAACTCTATTTCAGTTGAATATCGTAATTTCATGCCCCCATCGCCTTAAAAAAAGTGCATATGATCAAAATGACCCCGAAAATAGATTTTAGTTATCTCAAAAACTCCTGGGTAACCAATGTTGAACGCTTAATATTTTGGTATTATTTAATTTCATCTAAGGCGATTCTTGCTTTTACCACCTTTCAGGGGTGGTTTGTAGCCCTAAAAAGCAACTCCCGGAAGAAATAAAAATAGGGATTAAATATTTTTTAGAGTTCTATTAGTGTGTCAAGTTTCATTTAAATCGGTGAGTTGGGTAGTATTACTTAAAATCGTTTAGATCACGTGTTATACTATCAACCCGTTCCCCACATCAAACGGTAAATTTTTCTGAAATGATTGCCAACGCATCGCGTTTGTCGTAGCTCTTTACCACCCGTCAGAATCAATGATTCCAATTAGAGTCTAAAAGTGGTATTGTTGAAGCACGACTAATTTCACACAGTGCGCGCAATATGCGGTTAGCGATGATACGTCACGCCTAGGCTAACCTTGATTTGACGCTGCATTACATTTGTGGCCGCATAGCGCACATGTGACGAATTCACGGGAGACAAATGACAGCCGCTACCAGGTTCCGTGATGCGTTTTGCAATTAACTAGCGTGTGAGAAAAGCAAACGTGTGGAATAAATGTGCTCGATTGCAACCTTACGTGGGAATAGAGTTGAAGGTGGCGTGTTTGGAGATGAGTTTCATTTACACTATTGCGGTTTCATTACAATGAAGAATTGCAGTATTTGCCAGAAAAAGGGGTAAAATCTCCCCCTGATAAGAAACATTTTAAAATTTAAATCAATTTAGAACTATATCGGTGACTTCAATTAAAAGCCATTATTATGTCTGAGGGGTTTCGAGAAATGGCCTATAAAAGTTACAGTCAAAAAATTTTAATAGGCATTTTACATATGAGTCGTCTAGTTTCAAAACCGGCCAAGTCAATCTTAAATCATTTTGTAAAAACGACGAAAGTTTAATTACAGTTATCTGATAAAAGTTATTAATCAAAATGTAACAAATAGATTTATGTTAACTTTCTATTGAGATTATTATTTTTTATAAAGTTAGTAAATAACTTGGCCGAATTTGAAATTCACCAATCACTCTACGGCCAAGTTGTGTGATTGGTGAAAAAAAAATCGCATTTTTTCCTATACATTTTACACGTTATTTAGCCGGTTTTGAAACTCATCAAATTATTTTTCAAATGAATGCCTTTATAAAGATTACAAAACTTAAAAAAATAGAAAATTACATTTTCGTGACTTGGCCGGTTTTGAAACTAGACGACTCATATATAACACAAAAAAAACTATGTTTATATGTCAAATTGTGAACGAAAAATTCAATGCCATTGAAAATATATTCATATCTCGCTTAGCTTCCGAAATAAAGCTTTTGGAAAAATAGGTTTTTCAGAAATTTCGACCAGTTTACATCTAATTTTATTACAAAGATTAAAATTTGGAATAACGAGAGAATGTTAACCTTTATCAACTAAGCTATGGTTTACAGTATATAAAGTAGCAGATCTCGACAAATGATATATTTCTTCGCGTGAAGTGCAGTTACACATAGCCAAATTTCGGCTTCCAAAGAGGGAAAGAAGGGAAGCTACAAGGATATTTTTAACATGGTACAAATTGTAGGAATTGACCCGGGATTCTCAAATTCACAGGTCGACTCGATAAGCCATCTACCCCATAAACTAATATTAGATTTCATCAATTGTTAAATATCCACTTAAAAAAATATAAATTAAACTTCGTCCACTTTTAAATGTATTTCAAAAACTTCATCTTTAAATTATTTATAGATAACTGGATATTGTTATTGGCTTAATTAGTATAAATTATGAAATGAACCATAGCAGTATTTGAGTTTAGATCGAAGACATTACAACTGAAATACTATAGAAAGTACCGAAACCATCCCTTCGTCTTGAACTCAGTGTAACCACAACACAAATAACTTGTTTTATCCGCATTTATCCGCTCATATTTATCGGCACATCTGAATTTTTATTTTAGCTTCAAGTATCATGCAAGCGTTGCATGCACTAAATGCGCCTTCCATCGATTTTACATGTAGAGGTCGATAACACATCCACACACACGCACACAAGTATCAAGTATGCATACGATAGAACTGCAACTCTGGCTCAGATTTAAACAAAGTCTTACGAAGAGAATTTTAATATTTCGCTCGCTGTTTCGCCACTGAATGTAAATATGTTGATGCCGTGATGTTCAGAGTGATTGATGAAAATAAATGGATGCAAGGATGTCATGATGTGACGTTCCATTAGAAATAAAGATGAGAGTTTCGACAGCCAGAGGTGCAAATGGATTATTATGATTTGTTCAGGAATATTCAATTTTGTAGGACGAATTAATAGAGGTCGTATGGAGCAGAAGTAGACGACATATTTATGTTATTAATTGTATCTACGACTAACTTATTATATCTATTTATTTATTTATTTATGTTACGCTGTACAACAGGAATTTAATCCCAATTATAGTACAGAGTCCGCACTCACAGAGCCACAGTGTAGTAGTTCATATAATTTTTAGCTTGAGTGAGATTCGAACACGGGATCTCCGGATTTTAGTATCTCTATCCAAACCTCCGTGGTGACAGACAAACATGTAAATTTTATATAAATATCTCAGAGAATAATAATTAACAAATGGTAAGGCCACTCTAAAAAATTTTTAAAATGCATTTTTTTTTATTTGCTTAAATTATAGTTTAAACCCTTAGGAATAAGGGACAATTAATTTAAATGCCGCGCGGAAGTATTTCAGAGGGAAAAAATCATATATCTATTAGTACTAGTATTTATATACATATATGACTCGAAACTTTAAACGCGTTTTTCTCGAAATCATATTTGCAAAATCGGGCGAAAAGAAATCTGAAATACTAATTGATGGATCGTACTGAATCTTTTTATTTCTTATTCTAGATATAAAATACTAAAAAACTACGGGGGCTTCATTCGTTTTTTATGGTCGTTTTTATTCAGAAATTTAGTCCCGAATAATGAACTTTTTTTTTAAACGTACGCCATTTTGTTAAAAATCCAAATTTTCAAAATCCAGCCCGTAGTTTTTTAGAGTAGGTACACATCAGAGATTAAGAAAACATATCCCTTTTTGATCCAGGTCTATTGCTGTTCCCGGAATGTTTTCGCCCGATTTGCCCTACGCGCCGAGAGAAGTCGCCATTTTTTTTTTATTTCTGACGACAATTTTGAATATTTTCTATAAACAAAATTTTAAATAAAGTTGAAAGAGCACTAAATAAAGATCCAAAAACAGTTTTTAAGCAGCACGTTTAGGTTTCGTTAAAAAAATCTTAAAAATGATCCTTTTTTTCCTTGTCTGGAGTGGCTTTACCCCTTAAATATCAATTCTGAGTGAATCTTAATGTTTCAAAGTCAATGTTGAGGATGAATTACTAAAATTAAGAAAAAACGAGTAAATGTTTAATGGTTATATTTCGGATCTGTTTAAAGCCATCTTCAAATTAGGTGTTGCTATAAGGGTTGCTATAACAATTTTAAGATCAACTCAATAATTATTATTATTCCCTTTTCTGCAACAATTATGCCTGAATCATCTTTTCTTTGCATATTAAAAAAGCATAAAGATTAGTAGGTAACTATTAAAAAACAAAATAAATACGCAAAAAAATACATTTCAAGTTGAAATTTAGCTATAACCATAGTTACATTACAAAACAATGTTAATCTAATTTCCTTTTTCTACGATTGTTATGAATAGTTACCAATTACGCTTTCATTTGTCATCGTAAAGTTGACGTTTTCTGTGCAACAATCGAAATGTACATTTGATATTTTTCGAAAAGATGTTAAATACGCATTTATTTCAATAGTTACCAGTGATACAAAAAAAAACAGGAACTTGTCATATTGACATTTGACAGAACGAATTTATTTTCAGTACGTATACATTTTATAATAATTTTAAGATGCAATCGTAGAAAAAATATGTGTATATCACGAGTGTAAAGTGTCTTTGTTCCTCTTAGATTATTGGAGTTCGGTTCGCCCTGCTGGAGTAACAAAGAATCACTTTACGCTCTTAATACACAAATACCATTTTTTACCTTTAAATTTTAGAAATGCTAACCATATTTTTCAAGAAAAAATAAAGCATTTGTAGAAATAAAAAATTTTAATACGTAATTTATAAAAATACTTTTATCAGCAATAAAATATCAAAACAAAAGATATGTTTTTTATTATTCTTTCCTTTGTAAAGTAAGGTACATACTTATTTGTTTACTGCTGAAAATTTGTATCAACAAATGCAATGACTAAACACAAAATCTGAAATATACATTTTTCGTTTCATTTGTATTTTGTTTGTTTGGTATTTGTACGAGTTTATTGACTAACTGAATAATTAAATAACCCAAATTGAAAATTTTTGAACTTTGTAATAATTTTATTGATAAACATAAATGAATTTAAATGTAAACAACTTTTGTTTTACCTGGCAAAAATATATATTCAAATGCAATCACTCATATTGTACTCAACCAACAGTTTTTCTCTAGGTTTTTATGAAGATCTAGACAAGATCAAAGTTTCTGTCTTGAATTTGTGAAATGTTCCAGAGAAGTAGATAGATTGAATACATGAATGTAAGGTTCGCAATTCTTCGTGAATAAAGAGTAAATAAAAGGGAAGAACGTTGCAAGTTTAAAGTGCATCCGGATCAATCAACGACATCCTGATCTCACATCTGCATCAGCGGGTCGTTTACGCCATCTATATGCAAATGCTGATGGAGTCCATGGGTGGCGCTAGTAGGGAAAACAGGCAAGGGCCAGCAACTTTTAGATGCACGTCGAATAAAAAAATATTGACCTTATTTAAATACGTGCGCGTCGCGTCGCGATATTTACACCGGGCGAGCGATTTATGAGCGGATAAAATTGAAATATTATCGTCATTATGTTGCATTTGACGTATATGCGGTCCGCGTTTTTATGTGGCGCTACCACCGCGTATTCTGCGAAACGTTAAGTTATTGCTGCAGGTAATGTAATAAAGTTCTGACGGCGCCGGCCACGCCATAGCGTAAACGCTCTACGTGAAAAGAAAAGCAAGACTGTGTTAATAGCCCTCTCTCTATGACGTCATACACAAGTTGAAAGATATATCAGGACATCAGGAAGACAACATTATTAACTTGTACACTAGTATGCCTATAGCACACTGGTCGAAGAGCTCTTCGATGAAACAACAGAACGCACCCGTCATTGACAAACAATAAAAAATTCTAAAGTTAAAAATGCAAAAATATACTAACGTGAAATGAGACACAAAAGATACGAGTGAAATGAGATACATTCGTTTCATCGATAAACTCTTCGACGGAAATAGAGGAGCCTCTATTTTTCGTTGATGACGGGTGCGTTCTGTTGTTTCATCGAAGAGTGTGCCATAGGCATTATGGAACTTAGAAAAACAATAAACAGGAACTCCAAGGCATTGCGTCAGTATGTGGATTTGAGATCCCAATTCGATTCTCGAAATCGATAAACAATACTACACATTAAAATTCTATTTGTAGATCTTTGAAGCACGTGATTTGACGAGTGGTTACAAATATATCACTTACTGAGATTTACTACAGCAGAATGCTACAACCAGTAATTGGTCAAAGGCGTGAAGATGTATTTATTTCAGTTCCAGATTATTATTATTATTTATGTTACGCTGTACAACAGGAATTTAATCCCAATTACAGTACAGGATTCACACTCACCGAGCCGCAATGTGTTAGTTTATATAATTTTTAGTTTGAGTGTGATTCAAACTCGGGATCTCTGGATTCAAATTCCGTATTGCTATACACACCACCTTACTGACGGACAGGCTAGTAGTCTCTATAGTCCACTTCTTATAATTTGTTAGTCTGCACAACAGGAGCCTTATCCCAAATATAGTACAGAAAACCTACATTTTATAGTGGAATTTGAACCATGAATATAAGTAGAAGTCAGCGAGATTTGAATGCACGACCCCTTTCTTGTTAATTAAATAATCGCAAATTTTATCTTGGTTTTATCCACAGGGCTACGATTACCTTCAAATAACAAGTAAAAAAGTGTATTTTATACTATAATTAATACCGCTAATTAGTTTCAAGTCCCCTTTTAACTGAAATTCACTTAAAAGTGATTCCAATCTAGAAAGAGTAGAATTAAAAACATATTCTCAGTGTACAGAAACTTTCAGCATTCTTGTTCGCTACATTTCGAGGAACACCTGGCTTAAACTAAAAATAACCCAATTAGATTATCGCTAACAAGCCAACACGCAAGTTAACAGAGAACAGTTGCTAGAAATCGATTACATTACTTCACAGCACAGAATGAGGTACCCGGCCACTTGATTCCAGACATGCTACTCCGAGGTGTACCTTACCATCTCAAACTGCTACATAGAGACTTGAGATTTATTTATTTAATACTCTGCACAACAGGAAGTTTATGCTAATTACAGTTGCGTACAGGCCCGACGAGTGGGGAGGGGGAATACCCAGGGCCCGTGGAATTCAAAAGGCCCGGATGTGATGCTATTTTATAAATTTCTTTTAATTTTCTACTATTTCACCAATTTTTTACATTCTTAACTAAAACATGTATAACGAAATGTCTGATACACGTTTCCAACAATTTATTACATTGTATAAAGAAATGACAAAATGCTTGATCAAGGGCCCCAGTTGCAAATTTTAAATATATTTATACACTATTCAAAAGTACATTATTACATTGTTGCATTTTTGTTTCTTATATTACTACATTGTATACAACACACATAGGCAAAGGCTCTATACATTTGTGTGTAGTGCTGTTTTGGTATCCCCTGCATTTATCGAATATGCAACTAGGTATTAGATAGTCATACAGTGAGTATACAATACACATCGCTGCACCAATTAACTCAGAATTTTGTATTTAATTTTATTTATATTGTTATAACTTTATTTAGATATCAATAATTCTTATTGTTGTCATACATATATTTATAAATATATATTTTTTTTTGTATCTTATATTTAATTAATAAATATTCAAAGTTAAAGGGGGCCCGAATTTTTTCCCGGGGCCCGCTTTTCCTCTCGGCGCCCCTGGTTGCGTATAGTGGAGCCTGAACCACTAGGACATAGACGTATTTATAGATATAAATTGAAGATTTAAACGCGGGAACTATTGCTGAGTACACGCATATTATATCTAAAAAATATGATTGTATTGTGTGGTTCGGAAACCATTACAAAATATTATTATTCTTTTTTTTTACTTTATATATCGGACCAACTACTTAGGTCATATGCCGATATGTCCCTTCTATGGCCGCCACGGGCGGGACCCGAACCCACGACCTTATGGTCGAGAGTCAGGCCCTCAACCCGCGCGGTCAACACGCGGGATAATATTATTATTTTTTTTTTAATTTATATATCGGACCAACTACTTAGGTCATATGCCGATATGTCCCTTGTATGGCCGCCGCGGGTGGGACCCGAACCCACGACTTTATGGTCGAGAGTCAGGCCCTCAACCCGCGCGGCCAACACGCGGGACAATATTATTATTATTATTATTATTATTACTCTACAGGACGAATCCCAATTACAGAATAAATTACAATCATAAATAGTGAGATCAGAAAATACACAAAGAATATACAAAATATAAAAATAAACAAATTATGATAATTACCGTTACAAATAGGCAGTTACAAAACAGTAATAAATTACTATGCAATTTCAAACAATTTATTTAAATTACTTTTAAATTAATAAAAATATCAAACTAAACACTTGTCTAAGTCTCACAAAATTCAGCCTCTGACGATGCCCTCATAAGGTGACTTGGAGGCTGAATTTTGAGAGACTTAGACAAGTGTTTAGTTTGATATTTTTATTATTAAACCTAGTTTCACCAAGTGAGCATTTAAAGACAATTAATTTTGTCTTTGTTGTTTTTTACTTTTAAATTCGTTCATATTTAGAGTAAAATTGAATTCAGAACAAACAGAATTGTATGTGCGACATATTGAATTGATTGAAGAGTTGTAGTGATAGCTCGTACGAGAAGGCTTACAGAAAAAGGTAGAGTTGCATCTAGTATTATACTATTTTCATTTTAAACTGGAGGGATCGGCATAAAACGATTAAACGTCCCTGTCCCATATAACTACAATGAAATCTATTATTGCGGCTACCCCATATCGCTTATCGATGGTCAAAATAGGTAAATTTTCAAGGGTCGTATTCAGTCTAAAATTATTCATGTTTTTTCCTATGATTAGAATAGATGGCTCTCTAATCGCAAAAATAAGTTTTGACATGATTCTGTAAGAAAAGTAAAAAAGTCACTTAAAAAAAAATAAAGGAATAAAATAACGTTTATTTTATAAAATCATTTTGCAAATTTATTTCAAGCATTTAGTCGGTGAAAGGCTTGTGGCTACTTGTGATTTTGTTGATTTTTTTATTTGATTCATTGTTTATTTCTTGTGATATTAGACCGTTTTTTACTTTTCTTTCAGAAACATGTTAAAACTTATTTTTGCGATTAGAGTGTCATCTATTCCGAATTGGAAAAAAAGTTTCAGATAATATTAACTTTTTTTCGCAGAATACGAATCTTTAATAAAAAATGGGGGTTCCTATTTAAGGTTTAAAAGTTGCCCCCCGCCCCACCCCCTGGGGGTGGGAGTTGGGGTTTGTGATTGGTGTGCTTAGATAGGTTTTTTTAAAAATATGAAACACGTGCTTTTTGGTTTCTTGATTTGATGTGTATTTCTCGAGATATTTCACCGTCCCGGACCTTTTTTAACACCCAGTAGGTGTTAATATACTTAGGTCTTCTTGAATGTAATTGAAATTAAATTCTTAATTCTCAGGTATATTTATTGTTTAACAAATATTGTAAGTATGATATAACATCAAAAATAACGAAACAATCACTCAGTTGACTTCGTCATTCTGCGCTTCCTTTAAATTTCGAGCCAAGCGGAAACACTCTGCATCAGAGTCCTAATCCTCATCCGGTCGAGCAACCAGGCGACTCGTGGCGCTAGTGGCGTTCATCACGCTGACAGTTGACTGCGGTAATCGGCGACAATGGACAGTATGTTTGTGTATTGGTCCGACACAATCCTCACAATGGTGGTTCCTCTCTAAGCGGCTTACACGAGCCGCCGTGTTGCGATGGACTTGTAGTTGTGATTTGAAGGGTAGATGGCGAATGGAAATAGCGCAGATTACCACAGATATTATGAAATAAATGCGTCCCCAGATTTATTTACAAAAAATACTTCTAAGGAAAGAGACAATATTGAGTTCTCTATATCTTTTTTAGTAAATAAATTATTATTTTGAGCCTACTTAGTCTAGTTATACCATCGACAAAATGTTAAATGCTGTAAGATAATAAATTTGAACATGTGTAGATCATGTTATCTATGAACTTGGAGTTTAAATTAATTTAAACGTGAACGAAGCAAGCCATGTCAAAGGAAGTCTTATATTGTTAATTTGTAATAATTTTTGGCAAAATCAAATAATGCGGTGTGCGAATATATTTTGCGAGCTTAGGATTTGTGTGTAAAAAGTGCGAGTGAAGCTAACTTCGCCAAGAATGCACTTCGAATTTTGTACATTACTTAGACAATATATTTCTAATATTAAAAGTATAAGCCGTTGGCACTTGGTGAAACATTATGAATAAGAATAAAGAACGTAGACACTTGATGTACTATTATAACAACTATACTATTAAGCATATTTTAGTCAATAACAAATTAACCGTTAAAGATAAATTAGATAATAGTGGTATTTATAAACTAAATTGTAACGATTGTAACGCTATTTATATTGGACAGACAAGGAGATCTTTTAAGATTAGGTTTTACGAACATATGAGATCATTAAAATTTAAAAAAACTGACTCCAATATGGCGATACACCTGAATGAAAAAAATCACACCTGCAACATTGATAATATGGAAATTTTACACTTTACCAATAAAGGACGTAGAATGAACTTCTTAGAAGCATTTGAAATTCAGAAAGCTATTCATAGCGGCTTAAATGTCCTCAATGACCAGTTGGATTTGTTTCATTCAATACTACTAAGATCTTTGTAAATGAACTTTACCGTTAATCACTATTTCGAACTAAAAGAAATAACATTCTTAAGGGGTAAGGCCACTCTAAAATTTTTTTAAAATAATTTTTTTTTATTTGCTTAAATTATAGTTTAAACCCTTAGGAATAAGGGACAATTAATTTAAATGCCGCGCGGAAGTATTTCAGAAGGAAAAAAGCATATATCTATAAGTACTAGTATTTATATGTATATATGACTCGAAACTTTAAACGCGTTTTTCTCGAAATCATATTTTCAAAATCGGGCGAAAATAAATCTGAAATACTAATAGATGGATCGTGCTGAATCTTTTTATTTCTTATTCTAGATATAAAATACACAAAAACTACGGGGCTTTTTTAAAGTGCTTCATTCGTTTTTTATGGTCGTTTTTATACAGAAATTTAGTCCCGAATAATGAACTTATTTTCAAACGTGCGCCATTTTGTTAAAAATCAAAATTTTCAAAATCCAGCCCGTAGTTTTTTAGAGTATACATCAGAGATTAAGAAAACATATCCCTTTTTAATCCAGGTCTATTACTGTTCCCGGAATGTTTTCGCCCGGAGGAGTCGCCATTTTTTTAAATTTCTGACGACAATTTTGAATAGTTTCTTTAAAAAAAATTTTAAATAAAGTTTCAAGAGCACTAAATAAAGATCCAACAACAGTTCTTAAGCAGCACGTTTAGATTTCGTTAAAAAAAATTTTAAAATGACTCTTTTTTTCCTTGTCTAGAGTGGCCTTACCCCTTAAGTTACAAGTAAGTTAATTTAAGTTACATCACGTGAACTATGAATCCGGTTGAGAAGTATAAGTCAGCAACATTTAAACGCACTAATTTTTGCTTACTATCCCGGGCTACAATTACCTAGTAATTAGAAACAAACAAATATCTTTTTCATGCCAGCTTCCTATTTTCCCTTAATGTTCTATATATGTTCGTTCACGCAGACATATGCTACCTAACGTAAATCAGCCGAGCGCGTCCATTTGCAACCGCCCTCATTCCGCGCACTCGCCGCACCCCTCGCGGAGTGAAGTGGCGCTTGCACCAGTGTACACTGTCGCATCTCCGGATGACACTGAAGCAGATTTATACATGTTGCCGCCGGTGTATTTCACCTGAACGCTGTGCTGTACAGGGACTTTGGTTCTGTTATGTTTGTGGTACTGGTTAAATGAGAGAGGGTACTAGTTGAGTGTTGAGAGGGTATTAGGTCCAGGGAGCCTTCACTCAAATAGCATATAATTACATTTTGTATTTTCTACTGTCAAATCTTTTTAAATTGTTTTAGTCACAAATTTTACAAATCAAACTAATAATCTATTGTATTAGCTACCAGTTCTTCCTGAAATAGTGAAAATAATCATTTAATTAATAACAGACCTTATCTCAAAAAGAGAAAACGAAAGGGAAAGCCAGAAGAGATATGAGAAAATTAGAGATGGGCGAATATCAAATTTCTCGAATTCGAATATCGAATACGAATATTAATCAGATCTCGAATATTCGAGGTACTCGAATATTCGAATACTCCTAAAAGTTTATTTATTTATTATTAATAATTATTTAATTATGTCCTTTTCATTATTTGAATGAAATTGTTAAGATAAAATAAAATTAAAACAAAAAGTACAAACAAAAAAGAAAAAGACGAAAACTTCAAATTTAAGGTGAAACGTACAGGCTGATGTTGGCGAAAAACAAATTTGAAATATGGTACGTCTTCATGGTTTTGAAACAAAATATCTTTGTTATTAATAACTTCAAAGTATTGTAATAGCTTTAAGTTTATGTACAAATGATAAAGGAAAACATAGTCATAAATTGAGGTCAACATATAGCGCGATATTCGAGGTATTCGAATGTTCGCTATACTGACGTTAATATTCGAAAATCTCGAATATCGAATAATGTCAATATTCGCGGCATTCGACTATTCGCGGATGATATTCGCCCATCTCTAGAGAAAATAAAGAAATACAAGTACAATAAGAACTATATATCCAGAACAACATTTTTTGCTTAGGAACTTTGGTATGTTGACATAATAGTTTATAGAACTAATTGTATTGTACATTTAAGCTAGTAATAAATTATTTGAATCTTTGTAAATATTTTTAAAAATAAATTTTTAAGTAGTATTCGAAGACTCCCTTACATTGTCTCTGCGCCCCATCGGTGGATCGCAATATAAAAACCATTGCATTAGAACAACAAGTTTATCCCGATATCTATATCAAATAATAACTAAATATCTTTATTTGACAATTTCACTCTTAACTTTTCATCCACTGAATTGAACCAATTACAGTAGTATTTCAGCGACAATTTCACTAGTGAAAATTGTCGCAAATCGTTGCTTATATATACCGTTTGTTAATATTGTTGAATTTTATTCCACATTGTTTACTTTGCTTAGTTATGTCAAAAAATGAAACAATGTAAATTGATCACCAGGGTAATAGTAGTTCAGACATTGTTTTAAAAATACTGCAGGTAATATTTTTTTGGAGTAAATAAAATATTTCGAGGAATTATCGAATACCATACGTGACTATGATTTTCCTTTGGTAATTTTTGTCTAGATCATACCTGCTTGTTGCTTTAAGAAACAAGCAGTCGTGATCATGAATTTCCGACAAAATCATAGTCACTAATATATGACAATATTATAAATATAGAAGTGTAGCAATAACAATAAATTACAATATAACTATACCATAAATTTAATACATAGTGACACCAATTTTAAAATGTAGAATTTCCAGGTATATACGTATTATAAAAAATTTAGGTAGTTATAATAAGGGCGGCCCTAGCATCTAAAAATTATTTTAATAAAAAAAGCTCGAAAAAGAATTTGTAAATAAAACATTTAATTGTACAACAAATAATTAAACAATGATCCTCTTAAAATTAATTTCGTCGAGGTTTGAACTACGAATAAAGCTTTCATTAGAAAATAACCTACTAACCAAAGTGTTCTCCAAAAAAAAAAGAAATAAATATGTAAATCCGATAGGCAACAGAAAACTTTCAACTCGTACCAGAGAATGAAGCAACGGCATGGAAATAACACGACTGAAATTAGCTCGCCAAGTTCTCGTTAAAAATTCAGGTCCGAATAATCGATCTGAAAGCCGGACGCCTTGTGATTCCACTCCCACAATCTCCATAATAATTGAAATACGTTGTCTCCCCTTTCATGTCGTCTCGTCTGGAGTGCAGACTATTGGCGATGATTATTACGTATGATAATCGGATTGGAGATTTGATATGAATTCAATTGACGTAGAGATTACGGCGCTATGTTACTATGTATGACAAGTAAACAGGAAACGGTATAGTGTGCAGTGATTTGTTAACTTGATTAGTTGATTTTGCAGATTGGTGAGATTGCGATATTTACGATATATAGCAGGGCTAATATTAATATGTCAACATTTCTCTAATAGATTTAGAATTATATTTTGGCACAAATTTACCCTCAAAATAACAAATTTTTAATATTCACATTTTGCTTTGAATTTACTTGGAATTATCAGAACGAAAATCTAAACTTTACTTCCATTTTTATTTAAAGCATTTTTTCTACAGCAATTTAGAAACGATTAACAGCGAGAGTAGTACAAAGCAAAAATAGTCCTTTTGAAGAAATGTCATGACACTACTCCATTTCATTAATTTATTTATTTGAATCTGATTTTAGATTCATTGATTATATTAAGTGTTTACCTACAATTGTGGGCACCACATGACTTCCTTGTACGCATATTAAACTATAAATATATTTTTAATTACACATATTTGACGTTACATTTTAATTTTTTTCTTATTTTTTGTTCTAATCCATAGCAAACTTAATTTAAATATGTATATATAGAATTAGTGTTGCATCGCATGAGATTCCTCCAGAGCAAATAAATAATGCTATTTTCTTTTATAATCGTTTAGGCTATTGTTCACAAGTAAATGGGGGTAATTTTGAACAGTTATTGAATTAAAATTCCTATTTAAACTAAATAAAATTTTCTTTTTTGATAGTTGTGATTTGACAACTAGATACTGTACTTAACGGCTTAAAATGTATAGTTTATTAAGATCTGTTATTGCAGAGCTGCCATGTTCATGAATGACTAAAATTTTGACATAAACATGCAGATGTGAATTCCTGGTTGAACCAGTTCAAAAAGTCAAAATTTTTATAATATGGTTCTATATAGTTCAGAGCACGAAAAATGCACTCGTTCAAACCGCGTTTCAATATCTCTTTTAGTTTTGGAGTTACAGCGATTTTTGACTTTTTTTAGAGCTCAACTTTGAGACGCCATAACTCAAAAACTAAAAGAGATATTGAAATGCGGTTTGAACGAGTGTATTTCTCGTGCGCTACTTAACTTGTACCGGTATTTTGAAAATTTTGATATATTTTCAATTTTTTTCGAAATTTGCTTTTATCGATATTTCAAAAAGTTAAAGAGATAATGTAAATATGAAAACACCAGTGAATTTCCTGCGTGTAAATACATAGGTATGCAAATTTTCAGAAAAAAATTCGAACGGATACATTTTTTATTACAAAAAATCGAAAATGGCATATTTTTGAAAATTTCTTAAGGGGTACCCCTTGGTGTTTTTACGGATTTAAGTTATTTTTTGATTTTTTGTAATATAAAATGTATCCATGCGAATTTTGTTGTAAAAATTTGCATACCTATGTATTTTTACGAGAAAAATTCACTGGTGTTTTCAGATTTTCATTATATTTTCAAGGTTTTGTAATATTAAGGAAGAAAAATTTTGAAAAAAATTTAAAAATTTTCAAAATTTTCTAAATACCTGTACAAGTTAAGTAGCGCACTAGAAATACACTCGTTCAAACCGCATTTCAATATCTCTTTTAGTTTTTGAGTTATGGGCTTTCTAAGTTGAGCTTAAAAAAATCGCTGTAACTCTAAAACTAAAAAAGATATGAAGATGCGCTTTGCGCCATTCGATATCTCGTGGTCTGAATTATATAGAACCACATTTTAATTATTTTCGATTTTTGAACTGATTCAACCCAAAATTCTCATTATGCGTATGTACAAGCACTTAAACAAAGAATTTGCGAACAAACCTCTACACAAAAGAACTTTTAGATTGTTTTGAGGTTCTAAATTTATACCTAACGTTTAGTTAATGTAATTTTAAGTAATTCAAATTAATTTAATTTGTTTAGACTATAGACTATTACACTTCAATGCATTGCTGAAAATATAATTTTCCCTATGTTTACTTTTAAAATAAACGCTCTAATGTATTGCTGTCAAACTTTTTAACTGTAACTATGGTAATGATATATCCCTATGTTTACTGATAAGAAAAACTCCCGGTATATATATAATATTTAAATTTACATATCTCGCTTATACCAAAAATTTAATAATTCTTAATGTGTTAGACGAAGAATTTAATTCTTTAACACTTTTATTTGCAGCATTTATTTCCGTTAGTCCGTTTTAACCAAAATCTATTATGTTATTTGCATTGATATAGTAGTCGTATATATTAAATTTGAAAAGTTTTGGATTATAATTTTAATATAGTTTTTCATTAAAATCTATTATAGACTTCAAGTAAAGTATAATTATAATGACCAAAAAGGAAGGTGCACAACTAGATGTTATAACATTCTTAAATACAAAATTTCAACTTTCTACGGCGTACCGGTTTTGAGTTATGCGAGATACATATGTACGTACGTACAAACGTTAAGACGAAATTAGTCAAAATGGATTCAGGGATGGTCAAAATGCGTATTTCCGCTGAAATCTGAGAAACTAAAATTTTCGCGATTACAATACTTCCTTTACTTCGTACAAGGAAGTAAAAAGCACATGGACAACACTTACTTTCTTATCTTTTGATTCGTTAACTGTTCTTACATAGATTGTTTCACTGCAAATTTTGTGGACACACCTTTCTTTTCTAATTTTGCTGACTCATTATCATATCAAGAGAGGCGGTCGCCTCCGACGGCAAGTCACGACCGCACTCTATTATATACAGTAATGAGAATGGAATCTGTATTATCATTATGTATATTTATAAAAATACTGCATTAAAAAGTAATATTTTGTAGTGAATATGTATAGAAATACCATATTTCATCGTTCTGGCAATTATTTGTTCACTTAAAACACACTCGGTTCACAATATAAGATAATTTCAACTTGTCATCTATCAAAAGTGTCCATTTCGCGTTTCCTCATCACTGTCCAGTTCCCGGGATTTCCGACAGGTGGTGCGTTCAACACAAAATTTGTCCAACTCCTACGAATCCCGATAGATGGCACGCTTGGGCATTATATTATTTATGACAGGTTAATAACTAACCTCTTTCGTTGTTTATTCGCGGTGTTTGTGTTGTTTACCAGTCAGCCTAACCTCTTTTCACGCAGGTTGTACGCTTTATTTGTGTCGCGGCGTTGTTCGCGATGTTTGTACTGCATCGTAGAATCAAAACGTCATTGTCCTGGTTGTTTCGACTTGTTTGCGGTGCCAAAATGGAAAAAAACAAACGGAAACGTCTGGAATCTGGAACAGTCTGGTACGTAAGTGAGCTATTTATTATCAGTAGTTTATTTTCAATCAATGTAATGAGATGTAAAGTAGGTATTTTTTCCATGTAAAAGCGACAAATTAGCAAGGTTTTTACACCGATAAATGTACACTAAAATTATACATTTAACTCATTAAAAATTTATACTGATGTACCTGTAATAAACACTACCTGAAGTTTGAAATATACTTCACCGCACTATACCTATATTCATCATGATACATACAGAAGAACTTTCATGGTATTGCAAAACTTATATACTGATTTTCTGTTTCAGATTGTGGTGATTTTTTATGTTGACAGCTCCAAATTCTTGTTGAATTTATCTGAGCATTTTCTGTGTCCAAGAATTTTGTTAATTCTTGTTGGAGCAAATTGCTCCAAAATCAGTACGATTTTGTTCGAGCGTTGGGTACACTGTGTGCAATTAACAAACAGTACATTAACAAATTGTGAAATTCAAAATCGTACTGTATAAATAAATTACATTTGTATTGTATTTTTATATTCACTATTAATAAAAACTAGATTGTGATAAAATATACCACAAAGTACCAATGGGTTGCGGGCACTCACGTGACAAAATGACGTAAAAACAGCTGTTTGGGTACAAATGTCAAAAAATCAGCCAGCGATTACTGCGCCATCAATATAATTAACTATTTTTTGGGACAGGACTTGAAAAGAGATTCTTTCGTAGTTGACCACTTTGGCTGTAAACAATTGTTTAAAGTTTTCTGTGATGACAAACCATAAATGCAACACAGCAAACTTTAAACAATTGTTTACAGCCAAAGTGGTCAATTACGAATGAATCTCTTTTCAAATCTCATCCCACAAAATAGTTAATTATATAGGTGGCGCAGTGATCGCTGGCAGATTTTTTGACATTTGTACCCAAACAGCTGTTTTTATGTCATTTTGTCACGGGAGTGCCCGCAACCATTATTTATTTATTGTTTACCCTATAACACTTATTTATTTAATAACACAGATAATTAATTAAAGTAATACATTCATTAGTAGATTAGTTTTATCTGAAACATGGCTTTCAATAATCAGATTAGTACTCAATGTCTCATTGATACGTTAATGAAAGAAGACATATTGGCAATTATAAATAATAAAACTTTGGAACAAATATAAATAATTATATTCCATACTCTCATAACCCAAAAATCGTATTTTGTTCCTCAACATCCGTATATATGGCAGAATGCCGATATCATTGCTCCTGTACTTCAAGATAAGGATTATATTCAAATTATTTATACATCAGGTCATTTGTTTGCTATTATTATGACACTAAATCTATTTTTATATAGGATTCTTTAAATAAACAAATACTTACTCCTGAAATTGAAATATGCTTACAAAAGCTTTTCCCTTATTGTAATTTTAAAAATGTTAAGATTCCAATGGTACAAAGACAACCAAATAATATTGATTGTGGAGTGTATGCAATAGCGTTTGCAGTTTCTATTTTACATGGATTAAAACCGGAGAAAATAAAGTATAATCGCAGTTTGATGCGTGAACATTTATTACAAATTCTTACATCAAAAATTGAACATTTCCCATAATAATACAAATGTGAATTAATCAAACGTGCATTCGGAATACTCAACTTTATTACGAAATATTAATGTTTGTCCATTTTCAATCGTAGGGAGATCGTAGGGGTTTTTCAGTCACGCGTGCCGGTTATTCAAATTATTTCTAATGGGAGCAATGTTTTGGTCGTTTTATCAGTAATACAAAAAAATATTTTCAATATTTTATAAATGTTATATTTATCTTGTTATCTTCTTTATTTTATATCAAAAAGAAATGATATCTAACAAAAACACAATTACATAATAATTGTAAAGTAAGACGGCAAGTCACGTCGACATTCCCCTCCAAAAATGTTTATCGTAGCACCTGCAATATTTATTAAAAAGTTTTAAATATCAAAAAAAAGTGATATCAAAAATTTCTACTCAAGTCAGTTATTAAAATCCCTCAAAAAACAATATCATTGTAAGGGACGTGACAAGAGTTACGCAGATGGGTGATATCTGCGTAACTCTTGTCACGTCCCTTACAATGATATTGTTTTTTGAGGGATTTTAATAACTGACTTGAGTAGAAATTTTTGATATCACTTTTTTTTGATATTTAAAACTTTTTAATAAATATTGCAGGTGCTACGATAAACATTTTTGGAGGGGAATGTCGACGTGACTTGCCGTCTTACTTTACAATTATTATGTAATTGTGTTTTTGTTAGATATAATATAACAAGTAGTATGAAAATTGCTGAAAATATTTTGACATAAATTATGAGTTGTTATGGAAATAGAAACATAACGAGTGCGAAGCACGAGTTGTGTTTCCTATTTCCATAACAACGAATGTATATTTATGTCAAAATATTATCTGTCAATTTTCATACTACGAGTTGTATTCGGCTTGAGAATTTACCAAACAAGAGGTAATTAACAAGAAAAGTTAGGTATTTATTTGCACATTATTAATTAGGTATTACAGTGATGAAAATTCTAAATTTTTTCAGTGTACATTTAATATTCAAAATTTACGTTTATGAAAATATCATTTATTTTATTCGTAACCAAGGATATTATTAACAGTGGTATTTCCGTTATCAATTGCATCAGCGATGAATTTCCGACGAAATGTACATTTTATTGGTTCATTTTCAAACAAATTCGTGATCCTATTGGTTGACAGTGACGTGTGGTGAATTCTCATATAAAGTGTCTAACTGAAATTGTGTAGAATTTACTTCCAAAACAAGCACAAGCCGATGCTTCATTTATTTCTACATAGCTTCGTTCGTAGAGGAGTGGACGTAAGTGAAACATTTATAAAACAGATGTACCGGAGCGTGGATTAGTTGCATGATTGCAGATTTAAGATAGGACGATAAATGATATATTTAAGTATATATATAGTTTCGTAATAATATTATGTTATATATAAATGAAATAGGCTATCGGCGCAGAAGACTTCTTGCTATTGTAGCCTAGTCTTTAGATAGTGGTACCTGTTCAGAAGTAAGTTCCTCCCAATACAAGACAAATCCTTGGCAATTAACAACCCCTAAGTTACCTTCAACCCTTAACAACAAGACACCCTGTCACGCACCAGTACCTAACCCTCTGTATATCTAATATCCAGTACCCCAAGATGAATCTTCCACATCCATGGATCGACGCTCTTGATAAATCACACCCTACCGGGAAAAATCCGACGCACACCACTGGCTACATGGACGTGCGCGTTTCCCGCAGATTTATGGACGGCGGGCTAAGATTCAGCGCTATTTAATGTTGGATGGTTTAATCGTCGTCATATGGAAATTGCTAGGAAAATATTGGGTGAATGTAAAACAATTACTATCGCTCTCCCATGGCAGACATGGCGGATGATGTTGTCTTGATTTTTGTTTTCAAATGACGCGAATAAATTTTGTTTCTGTTTTTCTTTGTAAAAGGAATAAATCATGCAGGACATCAATGGAACAGCATACATTTTTCATGGCAAGGGAAAGATATTTTCTGTGTTTACTTAATATTTCAATTGTATTTCGTGATATTATTCACTTCTGTTACTCTGCACAATAGGATATTTATATCAGTTACAGTATAGGAAACTGTCCTTTCTTGTCCCATTATTCCATTTCATTATTAACTTTCTGTACTATAATTGAGATTATTTTCGTATTTTGCATAGTAATAAATAAATAAATAAATGTCAGAATAATGAACAAATTCAGAATTTAAAAAAGCAACATCAATTGGGAAAGCAACTCAACTACCAGTAAGCCAGCTCTAAACTTGAACTGCATTTTGGAAAGAAGCAACAAAGTGTGGTAGAATCCCACGTTAAAAAAGTCACCCAACACTGATTTTACTTTGAAATTGAAGAGTCCTCTGGACGTTAAACTTTTTTGTGTATCGTGGCGTCGGCTGATTTGCATTGCACTATGTCTTTCATTTAAGGTATAAGCAGGTCAGTCCAGCTCTTGCCAGAAACTGGGCGGAGTGTAGTGTATTGTCTTTATGTCTAGGGTGCATGGTCCGGCCTGGCGATTCTGTTCGGATATTGAATCATTATTATTCAATACTTAGCACAATATAAATATACCAGGATTGGCTTTAGGTTCCGCCATGTATCTCTAACAGAACAGAACAGAAATGTCACAAATGTCTTTAATTCAGTAAAGAGAACAAACACAGATAAAGATCAACTAAAAACAAACTATAATGGTTTCTGTTAAATACAGTAGACTATTGAAACATCTGACAGTATGTCAGATAGTCTTCTGTTAGAAACGAAAGTAATCAAAAGAGCCCATTCATCCAAGAATAATCTATCGCAATTATGAATGACTAACATACACACTGCAGGTTTTAAAATAAAAACCAAGGCTTTAAATTTTGCTGAGATGAAAAGAACACTTACGCATTCATGTTCTCCTGTTCCCAATTAAAGTACACGTGCTCTTAACGAAGACATGCTCATTTTTGTAAAATGACGGAGAATTTCAACCAAGGATTTTTTACCTCCAGATGTTGCTGTTTTAGTTTTTTTCAGCAATACACTTTGATTTGTTTTAATGAGACATGAAATAAATGTAGCATTTTATAGATACTACTTCAGATTATTTCTATCAATTGTAGTATCAAATTTAAACATACACTAACAGTGTTTAAATATTTATTTTGTTATTTTGCGCAACAGGAACTTAATTCCAAATTAAGTTACTTGTACTGGAATCTGAATCACTCAAACACAATCATATTTTGTTATACCAAAAATATATTATTTATGTTACAGATTTAGATATTACACCAAAAGGTGCATCAAACTATATAAAAATAATGAAAATATTCAGTTTCTGGTGTAAGCCCAACTTTCATATTTTATATCCAACAACTTGTAAATTAAAACAAAGTTAGGTTCTTGATGATATTCTAAATTCAATCTTGTATAATAAGCGAATATTTTATTATAACAACGTAAAAAACAAATTAAATCCTTTAGACTCTTTGTTCAAATATCTAAGTTAACAAGTTATCTATGATAAAAAACTAAATAAAATAAATAAATTCAATTAAACACAAGTTTAAAAATAAATTTTCAACATGTCCACCATTTCCTTGAATACTAAAATTAAGTTTTCTAATTGTTTTTCGAATAACATTCTGTAATATTTGCGGTGTAATGCTATGAATGGCTTGATTTACTTTACTAGGAGTTGGCCATTTAATTGAACTATTTGTGCCAATTCAATTATTTACATAATAATTATTTTAGAAACTACTAATAATATGTACATTATGCGCAGTTTTAAAATAAAATATTATATAACAAGTTTTGTAAATGTCTCTTTAGTTACGAGTGTATAAAATCGAGTATCTAAAGACTTTATAAAACGAGTCACATACAATACTTTTTCTAAGATCGCAAATTAAGGGAACAAAACAAATTTAAAGTTTTATGAATTATTTAAAAGTAAGGATAAGTTACAATAACAGATGTCTGAAGCTAACTTCACCCCGTGCTTAATATCTCAAGCCGTGACTAAAACGTTCAAAGCCACAGCTCGTCAACAAGTGATTAAGATGTTATTTAGAGCTATTGAAACCGGTATGTTAAATTACATTTGAATAACGGTAAAGTATAAATACTAAATTAACTAAGTGTCATAGACATTAGGATAGAGGATTTTGTTTTATTTTAAGCATTGTTTCCAAAGGCAACTAATTAATACAGTTTGTTTTCTACACTCATATATAATTAAAACGTCCCTTGTTATACATGGTTAAATTCAAAATGCTATATAGAACTCAAATTTGAAAAATATATGGTGTTTTATTTAAAATAAGAAAGTTGGGGACACTTAAAATTATACCAGAAATCAAATATTTTCACTTTATATGTACTTTAACACAATTTTTGATACAGACTCTAAATCTGAAATATGAATGTAATTGCTTTAAAAATATTTGTAATTTGGAGGAATGGATAAGCTTGTTAGTTAATTAGTAAATACAAATTTTACTTTGGTTTTATCTACTGGACTAAGTTATTGAGACTCTAAGATTCTAATATAAATTATAAATTCACGATTTTAATAACATCTCTTTTAGTATACGTAAGCTCGTGCTTAATTCATGGTTATCTGCTAATCTACATGATATACTTAATCTTAAAAATATGTCATTATCTAGCATATTTTATCCAGCAATTATATTTATCTGTATCTATAATCAGAAAAAGATACATAGTTTTCTAGTATTGTAATTTTTCTTATCATGAGTAGAATTTACCGTTGGTCTTTGTAGATCAAGACATTATGTTTCGTTAGTGATTAGACAGCAAATACCATGTAAGAAAATTGTAATTATAAAGACATTAACTGAGAATATCTAACTGGTTCCAGGGTTGCTCTCATTTATTTTTCTATATTTGCGAGTAAATATACGACTTTATCTTCTACGCTATAACTATATTTCATTAAGTTTTCTGGTTTTCTCATCAAAATATCATTTCTCTGATACACCCGTTGTGCATTTTAAAATAAACAAGGGTTTTAATTAATATTTAAACAGTATCATTCATTTAATTTAAAATAAAATTGTAACTAGTGTACATTTCTCTTCTGCTAATATTTCTTTGTTCTCTTTGTGCCGTTTCGTCTGACGCTACCCCGGAAGTTGGGGGAGAGAGAGTTGGAGTTTCAACTCTGACTATCTTCCCACGGGATTCTTGATGGGATTAATTTTATATAAAGTAAAATGTATTTAATTTTGACCTTTTAATATAATAATTTTAATGCTTGCTTTTACATCTTAACGGGGATTCGTTTAAGCTGTTAATGATTAGTTAACTTTCACCTTTACAAAGAGAACTTTATCTACTTTATAATATTTATAAAACACTGATAAATTTTAATTCAATAAAGCTTCTAAAAATGAAATGATCACTAATTCCAGTTAAAGCATAGATTAGCTATTTTTTTTTAACAGACAGCATAAAGTCTAGTTTATCAATTCCGGGATAAATTAACAGTGGTATCGATTCAAACTGAGAATTTAAGAACATGGATAGGAGTCCCACAGCCAACAAACTATTTTCAACACATTAAAGCAACCTCTGTGGCTTTCCCTCCAATCACATCTTTAGGGGTTGTGATTTGACTGCTGGTAATTGCATTTCACGCGCATAAATATATCACTTACCGAGATTTGCTACGGCAGAGAGCCATACCCAGTAATGGATAAATAAATAAATAAATATATCATCACGCCTTTTAACCATAACTGGGTGTGGCACTCTGCCGTAGTAGATCTCGGTAAGTGATATATTTGTTCGCGTGAAGTGCGGTTAATAGACGTCAAATCACGGCCCCCAAAGATGTTAGTGGAGAGGGAGCCACAGAGGTAGTTTTAATATGGTGAAAATTGTTTGTCGGCTGTGAGGATCGAACCAGGGTTCTCAAAATCCACAGGCCGACTCGATACCACTGAGCCAATAACGTTCTTAATTAACGAATGTAATAAAAAATCTTGTTGCACACTTGTGTACGTTTCGTGGCACACCGGTTGAAAAACTCTAATCTAATATATTGTTGGGTAACAAAATCAGACAAATCAGGCTCATGAAATAGTATGAGTTTGATAATATATTTCCAGCTTAATTTCTCAAGTGAGTAACTAATTACTTCTAAATATAGCTCATGAATCCAACAATAATACAAATTCTATTCAAATATCTCAAAAGGTAAAATTTATCCTTCCTAAAATATTCATCCTCAAACCAACAATTCCGATTTGATCTCCCCCGCCAATTAATTAATATTGAATTCAACCCCATTTACAAACAATAACTCCGTATAAAACTGTGTATGAATCCCTGGGAAGCACCTCTTCGACTACCGAGTGAAATATATTCCGGTTAAAGTTCAACTATCCCGCAACGAAGCTGGGTACCTCTCTATCTGAAGTTATCGCGGCGTGCGGCTTCTCGCCCGAGATATTGATATATCGGTGAGGCTACGACGGAGGAAAACCCACCACTGCTATATATCAAATACAACGCGACTCGCTCTGGTAACTGAAGAGAGAGACAGCGAATTTGTTTGGGAGGAGACTGGAGTAAATAAATACTGCCGTAAGTCACATCCAAGTATTTTACAATCGCGAGTATACATATTTTAATTAAGCCTCATTGTTAGTAGATTCAAAAATAATTATATACAAAGATACTAAAATAACTTGTCATTAGAAGAAGAAAAGAATGAAAGAGCCCATGAGAGGTAATTGGTTGAAAAACAAAAAAAAAACTTATTACAATCGCAAGAAGATATATTTTAATTTAGAATTAATGGTAGACATTAACCCAATACCCGCCGCAATTCAATGATCAATAAACGAATACCTTTTCAGTAAAAATATCTTTATTTGAGTTCTAAAAAACAAGTTTTTGATAATAAAAGTTATACATACTTAAGTGTTAAAATATATCTGACCTTGAAATATAATTGTTAAAAACACCGAAATTAAGTAACTTTGAATATTTTTAAAATTATTGGTTTTGCAAATATTTGAAAATTGGCTGTGACTGGCTGTCATAACATAACTAATTAATATATTCATTAAAAAAAATATACATTTTAAATGTAAAAAAAATGATTACAGCCAAATATTTAAGCGTCCCAAAAATGGGACGTTGGCGGTTAATGGGTTAACTAGAATTTTGCCCACGAAATACAAACAACATTTTTTTCTACCACTGCAAATACGCTACGCTTAGACACTGTGACAGAAAAATACAGTTGATGCCATATTTCGAACACAGGTGACGTGGTGTAGCGGTTAGCATCTCTGCCCGGTATGCGGAAGGTCCCTGGTTCGAATCCAGGCGTCATCAGAATATTTCTGTCATAATATAAATTAACTTTAGTCAAATACAATAATTATTGACTTATTTAAGTAAATCAAAAATAACATGAATTTGTTACAATTGATGTGTTGTAACTAATGGAACCTAACAAAAAATAATTTGGGAAATACTCATTTTGCGCACTAGGATGCGAAACAGTGCGCAAAATACTCATTTTGAGCTTTTCTTCTGAAGGCACTACAGCCCAAATCAGGCCTGGGCCTGCCGGGCACACCGAGTCGCAGTTTTTACACTGCCGTACTGCCGGTTTTCGTAGTCGAATGCTACATTATTTAAGGCGTATAAGTGACTAGCTTATAGCGCCCGAGTGTGATAAATACATGTAACTGTATTTTATTTTTTACGACAAATCACACATTGTCGACAGGCGGATTCGAACTGATGAACCTTGGTTCGGGTGACGTCACAGTATGTTAAGAGATGTGCCTTAACACGCTCGGTCATCGCGCCTGTTTTGATCTCTAGAGTGCCAAATAATGCGCAAAATACGCGTTGTCATTGTAATGTAAATGATGAAAAAAAATACGTACTTCGCGTATTTATATTAGTGAAAAAAATGAACATTTATTGACAGTCGTAGAAAAACAATTTTTGTAGAACTTATAGAAATCAACACGTTTTGTCACGAATTTGAAGACGAAAATACATTTTTTACTTTCTTACACGTTTTTTAAAATAGTTGAAAATTGTTTTACTTTCTAAACGTTTTTTCATTAAAAATAGTTGACTTTCGTGATGAATAAAAACAGTAAAAAAATATTTTTTTTATGAATTTGTTAAGGGAAGTCAACAGAGTTATAACATCAACATTTTCATTGCTCGATTTTAACTAAAACGAATGTAGAAGCATCGAATTTAAATCCTTCCCAAAAATGTAAAGTACACTCCCTTCATCAAAGCAACAATGTCACAATAAGTGTTCATTCGCAAACTTCGACCCAGGTCTCCAAAGTACTCTCTCCACTCGCTTATCCAAACCACGTGCGATATCCTAACACCGGACCATCCTCCGCTCTCAAAACGATCAGGTGTCCGGAAAGTCGACACCACTACCACCTATCGGCATCGTACTGAATAAAACGTCTCAACCACATTAGAGGGACAATGGAGAAGATTCTCTACACATGTTTACCTGGGATTAATTTACACTTTACCGGTATTTGAGAAGTGGCTGCTTATGCTTGTTGGTTAGGAAAGGTGTTTATTTGAAATACATGATGAGGTTTGGGAACAATTTGAGACGTTAATAATGAGTATCATAAATTAGTTATAGCTTATATTTGTTAGCTAGGCTTTTGTAATATGATTGGAAGAGAAGTATAGAAGGTATTGTTCTCAGGTAATCGTAGTCAAATGGATAAAATCGAGGTTAAACTTACGTTTACTAATTGACAAGCAAGAAGTTATGCTTTTAAATCTCGCTGACTTAAGAGTTCTATATAAAATATGATTTCAAGGGCGGATCCACAAATAGTATAAGGGGGTGGGGGAGAGGTTAATTACCAATTTTTCATACAGATTTTTAGGTTCAGAACATGCATATATTTCTAAATCACTGTACCTTCTGTTGCTATACAATCGGAAGTTAAATTACTATATTACAACGTCTGTTATTTGCCCTAGCGAATCAATCTAATATGACTTCAGGCTTTAATGAAATGTCCATCAAAGTCCTACTAGACGATCTTCAGACATGTGACTTCTATTTCTTCCTAATTTAAATGAAACAAATAAAACTTATACAAAACCTCAACTAAAAATACTAACCCAAAGGGGGCGCTATGGGTTCGCCCTTGTGTGGTTGAGTGGTTCAGATTCCCCTATAAACTATACTATTTTCTTTTTAAACTGGAGGGATCGGCATAAAACGATTAAATGCACCGCAATTACGTTTACAAAGGAACTTCAAAATATGACCCGTTATAACTGGTGCCACAAGGTTCGCACAGGATTGTACAGCCCCATTCGCCGGTACGTGTATAATAAAAACAAAAAAATTACAATCTTTAAATAAGTATATTTCCTTATTCATACGATACAAGTATAATATATTATAAATACTATATACAAACATAATCTAAACAATTACATACATTACTCAGTCTGATTCAGTACAGGATATTTAATCTTCTTATTGAGTAATATAACTGCTAATTGGATAATTTAATCCGAATTAGTAATTTTTAAATGGTCAATCATAGGAAAAACAAGAATAATTTTAGGCTGAATACGACCCTTAAAAATGTACCTATTGTGACCATCGTTAAGTGATTTGGGGTAGCCGCACTAATAGATTTCATTGTAGTTATATGGGACAGGGACGTATAATCGTTTTATGCCGATCCCTCCAGTTTAAAATGAAAATAGTATACTGTAATTTAGATTTAGTTCCTATTGTAAATAAATAATATAAAATAAATATATCAACATGTCTTTTACACTTTACTGGGTGTAACAGATCTCGGTAAATGATATATATCTTAGAGTAAAGTGCGCTTACTAGCCGTTAAATCATAGCCCTCAAAGTTGCTAATGGAGGAGGAGCCACAGGGGTAGTTTTAACATGCTAAATTTGTTTGTCGGCTGTGGGAATCGAAGCCACCTACCCCATAAGTAAATATCAAATCGGGTGGCTCTGTGATATTGATTCGACTTGTGGATTTGAGAACCCGAGTTCGATTCCAACAACCGACAAATAATTTTCACTTCATTAAAACTACCCCTGTGGCTCCCCCTTCACTAACATCTTTGGGGGTCGTGATTTGACTGTGGTAACTGGGGTAACAGGATCTCAGTAATGGGTACAAGACGTGATAATATATTTATTTATATAATTTTTTTATAAATTAAAAATAAATTTATGATCACCCCCTTACCCATCACTGGGTGTAACACTGTGTCATAACAGATCTCGGTAAGTAATATATGTGTAAAATGCGGTTACCAGTTGTCAAATCACGGCCCCTAAAGATGTTAGTGGAGGGGAAGTCACAGGGGTAATTTTAATGTGGTTCTCCCTCGAATCATTCTCACTATTTCAAATTAAATAAAAAAATAGAAATATTTACAAAAATACTAAGGCTTGCACGATTCTCCTCGTCGTGTTTGCTCCGTCGTAAGTGATATCGGAACCGGAAGTCGTCACTTCGTTACCTGAGGCGCGACCGTCTCCATCTCAGCGTGCTGTGATTAAACAGACTCCTGGACTCGACCTCTTATTTAAAGAGAGTTCATATCGCGCTGTAAGACTCGAGCAGACAGGATGTGTGTCCTGAGAGCTAGTGTCAGGTTTATATTACGTCACTGGATATCCAAGCCAACTGGGATGAAATTAGTTGAGATGGAAAGTTTTTTTTATTATTGAGAATGGTTCTTAATTAATTCCTAAACATATTCTATTTCACAAATTGATGCAATCTCTACTGTTAAGATTTAAACACATTCCCATTTAAAAGTTTGATAACTACTCAATCAACAAATAGTAAAAAGATACGATTAAACCCGGATATCACGCAGTAAAAATAGTCATGAACTAACTGCGTTCTAACTCCGGATAAGAATAAAGTAAATATGTATTAACTATTAAGAAACATTAATTTACTGCAAAGGAACATTTTGTAAGTGTGTAGGTAAATATCGTGAGGCACAAAAAATGTAATTAAGAATAAAAGATAAAAAAATCAAAGTATAATTGCTTGATAGATGATAAGTATTGAAATTACCCTGACTTGAGTGTTTTTGTAATGATCTGGCTGAAAATAAAGTTAATTATTTTACAAAAAAAGCCAAGTTAGTTGAAGAAAATTAATTCTTAATTTAGATTAAGATTACATTCTTTGATTAATTATTTTGAACTCGATTTATTTACTAATAAAAATGAGGTTATTTCGTGCCACATTTAACTTGGCACTGTTATTAATTGAGGCACGCTAAATTTAATATATTACCTCTGCCGAGTATTTTAAGCATATTGCCTTTTAATCGTGTCACTTACTCAAACAAATAAGCACTTTTGAATGACATAAATGCAACAAGAAGATTTACAAGATGCTGCATACTTTGAATTCATCTGTTTTCTACTGTTTATGCCACTGCATATTACTTGAAGTTCTTGTAAATTAATATAGAAATCAGAGCCGGCAGCAGGAGGATATGCAAATTTTATTAAAGCATTTAAAGAAAGAAGTATTTTACAAGATTTTAGTTTGAACGACGAGCATGGTTTTTGGCAACTATATTAGTACATCCAAAACTAAATGTTCATTTACAGGTCTTATACTATAAATAAGTAATTACTTATCGATCAGTTATTTGTAAATTTAACTTATTACCTTGGAAATAAATTAATTTTGCAAAAATATGTCCTTTTTGTTCACAATTGGTCCATTACTATACCGAAAACAGTTTATTAACATCTTATATTATAACTACATAATTTTCGAGCGTGTACTAAAAACTCATTTTGCGTACTAGGGTGCAAAATACTCATTTTGTGTACTAAAGTGCAAACAGTGCGCAAAATACGCGTTGTCATGGTAATGCAATTCATGATAAACTCACGTACTTCGCGTATTTATATCAATGAATAAAATTTAACTTTTTTTTAACAGTTACAGAAAATAATTATTTGTGTATTAAGAGCGTAAGGTGATTCTTTGTTACTCGAGCACGGTAATTGCAGCGCGAGCATAATATTTTCTACGATTGCATCTTAAAATTATTAAAAAACGTATACGTACTGAAAATAAATTTGTTCTGTTAACTGTCAATATGATAAGTTTCTGTTTTTCTTGTATCCCTGGTAACCGATGAAATAAGTGCGCATTTAATATACTTTCGCGCGTTGCCATTGGAGACACGCGACAAAGATATTTTTCGAAAACGTCAACATTACGATGGTAAAGCTCCTATTATGTATAATTTTTAAACAAAGCTCAAATCGTTCGAACTATATTATATCTCGAAAATTGTTACTATATTTTATTTATAAAGAACAAACTTTCTGAATGATACTTTCTAATTAAATGAAAATAATTCACCTTATTTGAGGCGTTCATATATCCCTAATACACTGTAGCTCTCCTGTACTGCAACTAAAATTAAGTTCCTTTTGGTGCAGAATAGCAAAAAACTAAATAACATTAATTTAATTTATCTAGTAAGCAGTATCCACCTCAACTTTTCCGTAGCTCCGGTCCTGACAGGAATTGTTTTAAGTTATCACGCAATGTTATAAAAAATAAACGTTGCGAAATGCTCATTTTGATATCAATATTTCCCCTAACGACTTGAAGGAGAAGGGATAATGAGTTTCTCCTCTGTTCTATCTGCGAACTCTGCTTCTTATCGGGTTCCGTATGCACTTTAAACTTATGCTGTAGATTAAACTTTAATGATTGTGTTACATTGTGTTTTTCGTAATTAGTGTTATTATTGATCGGCACCTCAGGCTACAAGTACCTTCAATGCTAGTTGTTGCTGCGAATGGGAAGAGATCGATATGTATATGACGTTTATGTCGTATGCTTGTACGTTTTTGTCAAATTAGTGGAAAAATTGGTACGACGATAATTATTTACTTCGTTACTTGATTTTTGTTCTTATTTGCATTTTAATGGCTTGTAGTGGAAGTAGACATTACTATGTATTCAAAAGGAATTACAAGAGCCATGACAAAATATGAAGTTTTCTTTAGTGGGTTCTAATCTCTTATAACTAAAATATTACAGCATTTAATTGGTACGAATCCACTAAAAGCTGTAGATTTACTGTATTGTAATTGAAATAATAGATCCTTTATAAGTACCGCTCTTTTAAATGAGGTAGATGGCTTGTAAATTTCAGAATCCGGGTTCGATTTCCATAGCAAACAAACAATTTTTACCACGTTAAAACTACCCCTGTGGCTTCCCCTCCACTAACATCTTTGGGAGCCGTGATTTGACAATATTCCACGCGCATATATGTATCACTTATCAGGGGCGGATCCAGACTTCTAATTAGGGGGAGGTCAAGGCGAGAATTTTGTCTCGGGACAGGGGAGAATTGCCCATCTTCTAAATATAAAATATCTGATGTGGACACCACATGACTTCCTTGTACACGTATTAAACTATAGATATTTTTTTAATTGCACATATTTGACATTAAATCTTTTATTTTTTGTTCTAATCCATAGCAAACTTAATTTAAAAAAAAATCAAAAAATATATAATATTTAAATTTAGATATCTCGTTTATGCAAAAAGCTAATTTAAAAATTCTTGATGTGCTAGACGCAGAATTTAATTCTCTAAAACTTTTATTTGCAGCATTTATTTCTAAAATTAAAATAATACCATTTTTTTCAAGGAAAACTGTTAGCAGCTTCATGTAATGTGCCACTTCCGGTTAGTCTATTTTAACCAAAATCTATTATGTTATTTCCATTAATATAGTAGTCTTATATACCAAATTTGGAAAGTTTTAAATTATATTTGAATATAGTTTTTCATGAAAATCTATTATAGGCTTCAAGTAAAGTACCACTTCCGGTAGTTGTATAATGACCAAAAAGGGAGGTGCACAACTAGATGTTATAACAGTCCTAAATATAAAGTTTCAATTTTCTACGGCTAACCGTTTTTGAGTTATACGTACAGACGGCATGACGAAATTAGTCAAAATGGATTCAGGGAGGGCCAAAACACCTATTTCCGTTGAAATCTGAGAACCGAAAATTTTCGCGATAACAATACTTCCTTTACTTCGTACAAGGAAGTAAAAAACGGTTCTCCGATAGAATACAAAAATTATTGAATTAGAAGTTGATTTTTCTAAGTGCAAATATCGGTAGTCACATACTTGACTAGGTCTTAAATAGAATACCTCTCCCATCTGCGGGTCGAAATAATATCCCCACAAAATATTGGTTTTTGGCTATTTATTAGAATAATAAATCAAACAATAGTTCTTAATTATCTTAGAATTTTAAGTTCTTAGATAATATTTTCTATTTAATTTGTTTAACAAATTGAGTTATCGTAAATAATGACATCATTATTATGTATTAGGGCCAACATTTAAAAAATAGTTCATGCTTAGGGAGGGTCATGACCCCCTTGACCCCCCCCCCTGGATCCGCCCCTGACACCTATTGAGATCCTCTACGGCAGTATACCACACCCTATAGGGTAAAAGGCGTGATGATATATTGTTTTTAATCTCAGAATAATTTTTATACATAACATCAAGCTATACCCCAATAAATGGGATAACATGAACCTCTAAAACGTTAATAAAATATCCACTCATCAAATTTATCAAAGATTCTGTTTTCGTCCAATATTCTTATCCTGACACACCATCCTCACATCAACCACAATCATAATTCATTTATTTCTTAAACTCGGAATCTTCATATTCGCAACAAACCTTCAATAACATTCTCTCATAAACACATGTTTCAGTAATCTTTTACTTACGTCAACTCATCTAACAACGAATCTAAAAAGATAAGAAAGGAAGCAAGCTTCAATTGTGCAAAAATCGTAATAAACACCCAGTGCATTGGGAATTTTAAGTTAGTTTCAATCTCTAAATCATGCTCATAGTTGAGTCAGACTTTTGAGTACCTAATAATTATATCCTAACAGTATTTCGAACTAAAAGAAATAACATTCTTAAGGGGTAAGGCCACTCTAAAATTTTTTAAAAATGCATTTTTTTTATTTGCTTAAATTATAGTTTAAACCCTTAGGAATAAGGGACAATTAATTTAAATGCCGCGCGGAAGTATTTCAGATGGAAAAAAGCATTTATCTATTACAGGGTGGCGATTCAAGTAACATTAATAAATTCCCTGACTTTTCCCTGACTAAGTAAAAAAATTCCCTGACTTTTAGAATATTGACTTATTTATGAATTTATGGTTACATTTCATATATTATATTATAATAATTTAAAAACATGAATGTTTATCGTTATATATATGGACAGTTTTGATGTTAAAAGTAAATTTATTGTAATTATTACTATTTTAAATTGTTTATAATTTAATATAAATTAATTATTACTAATAATACTTGTATGATAACAATTAAAAAAAATTATGACAAGAAATCTATTATATTTTTTTTGACAATTAAATATTTTTAATTAATTGATAATTGGAAACATTACTTCCGCATTTATTCTAAAAATTACACCAAAATCAATTTAAAATCAATATTCTTTAATATCTAAAAGTTTAAGACTAAGAAAAAAAAACAAAATATAACCTAAAAATGTAAGACTGAATAAAGGTTTTCATAAAACTTACAATGGATTTCTATTTAAATCTAAAACGTAAAGCCTCATAAAATATAATATGCTTAGAGCGCTTAGAGCAAAATCAATTTGTCTTTCTAAACAGGCAAAGACACAACCTTAAATATTGCATACAGAAAAAACATAGCACGGTAGAAACGTTAGATAAAACAAAACAGTTTTCAATTAGTAAACATCCTTCGGTTATATTTTCATAGATGGTGGTTCTCACTCTTAAGAAGCAATAAAGGGTATTTGTTGCCAATAATATATAATAAAGGGTATTCTGCCAATAAAATCTAAAAATAACTAAATACATTTTGAAGTAAAAGTTTATAGTTATTTTTCTAAAATTAAATTAAAAAATTTAAAGAACAAAAAACTTTTTTCCCTGACATGAAATGAAATTCCCTGACTTTTCCCTGACTTTTCCAGAAATATAAAATTCCCTGACTTTTCCCGGTTTTCCCGGTTTTCCAGGTTAGTCGCCACCCTGTATTAGTACTAGTATTTATATGTATATATGACTCGAAACTTTAAACGCGTTTTTCTGGAAATCATATTTGCAAAACCGGGCGAAAAGAAATCTGAAATACTAATTGATGGATCGTGCTGAATCTTTTTATTTCTTATTCTAGATATAAAATACTAAAAAACTACGGGGGCTTTTTTAAAAAGTGCTTCATTCGTTTTTTATGGTCGTTTTTATACAGAAATTTAGTCCCGAATATTGAACTTTTTTTTCAAACGTGCACCATTTATCAAAATTTTCAAAATCCACCCCGTAGTTTTTTAGAGTATACATCAGAGATTAAGAAAACATATCCCTTTTTGATCCAGGTCTATTGCTGTTCCCGGAATGTTTTCGCCCGATTTGCCCTACGCGCCGAGAGGAGTCGCCATTTTTTTTAATTTCTGACGACAATTTTGAATATTTTCTTTGAAAAAAATTTTTAAATAAAGTTTAAAGAGCACTAAATAAAGATCCAAAAATAGTTCTTAAGCCGCACGTTTAGATTTCGTTAAAAAAATCTTGAAAATGACCCTTTTTTCCTTGTCTAGAGTGGCCCTACCCCTTAAGCAACTCCTTGCAACCTCGACAGAAAATATTCAAGACAGTTATAAGATACAATAAAGTACATATAAGCAGTATTGTGTTTTCAGTTTGCAATAAATCAATGAATACAATTTTTTTTTAACTATTAACTATGTTAACATAAAATTTTATACATATTGCTTCAAAAATTTTCTCTTGCAAGATGACCAATGTGTGATCGAAACGTTGAGAAAATAAATGAAATATTTATGAAAAAGTATTGACACCTATAAACCAGTTATTTACTTATCATTACTTACATTAAGTAACTGTAAAATATTAGTAACAGTAGAACTTTCGTTCAGGTACAGTTAAATCTCGAGTAAAACTGATGATTAGGTACTACTTAAAAAAAACTGATAAATTCTCATTTATTGCAAAATAGAGCTATCAGTAAACATCCAAAGCTTGGAGAAATACGCATACGCAGCAATGCCACCACAAAATTCCAAAACAATTAGTTCTGGCCGACAGAAAGATTAATGCGAGAACACAAAATTCCATCACATGCACCGCGCAAATCGCCCGGGAAAACAATTACAGAACACTATACGAGTATGTACCAACATTACATCGCTACGCTACGCAACTAGTGATATACCAGCCCACTGCATGCAGGTAAACATCACGACGAGGCTATATTGCGATTTTAACGAATAATTGTCATTTGGAGCAGCCAGGAGCTTTATTGTGGCTACGAACAATACACAGAACATTTGCATATTGATGATACAGCTTCATCCCCCGGTTTTTATTGAAAACATGGCAAGATTGCCAAAGCTGTTCAGCTTTACGCTTTGTCAGATGATTCTAGCACATTTTACCCAATTCTGGGCATACAACGTCAAAAAATTACCTCATATTTATGTTTATTATTTATTTGTATAATGTATTCCCAAGTATTCTGATAGTTCTAAATAAGTGACATTAACTTTAAATGTACATGAGATATATACTAGAATGTTTAAAAATAATAAATTAATAAATATATCATCACGCCTTTTACCCATTACTGGGTGTGGCACTCTGCCGTGGCAGATCTCGGTAAGTGATATATTTTTTCGCGTGAAGTGCGGCCAAATCACGGCCCCCAAAGATGTTAGTTGTAGGGGAGCCACAGGGGTAGATTTTAAATTGGTGAAAATTGTTTGTCGCCTGTGGGGATCGAACCAAGTTTCTCGATACCACTGAGCCACCTACCCCATAAATAATTGCATAAAGAAATATATTATTTGATGTACTGAGAACAACAAACATATTTTTATTTATTTTTGATTTTTTTCTTACAATTTATTTGAATAAATCGACAAGTATTATATTATTCTTTTTTGTAAGTTGAAGATAAAATGTTGTTTATATTTCGTAACCGAAATCCTTTTTTTTTTTGGTGCGTTCTAATGACTTTATTTGTTTTGACATGCAGTCTCGACTAAAAGAAACATTCTCGAAAAAACAGCCATTACGCGCACTTAATACAAAATTAACTATATCAAATCATCGCAAAAAATATCTGCACATGAATAAACCCTCAAATTAAATATGTTATAATAGAGGGAGCCACAGGGTTAATTTTAGTGTGGAGTAAAATTTGTATGCTGCAGAATTTGAATTGAAATTCTTAAATTCAGAGTCTGAAGCAGTTTTCATTAACCTGTTTAAATAAAATAAACAAGAACTATAAACTATGATTAGATTGTTTTAGTTTAATATGTAGGTGGCTCAGTGGCATCGAGTAGGACTGTGAATTTGAGAATCCAGGTTCGATTATCGCAGCTGACAAACAATTTTCACCCTATGGTAATTCATTGCAGAGTGCCGCATCCAGCAATGGATAAAAAGCGTGATGATATATTTATTTTATTTATTTATAAAAGCAAAATTAGAAAAAACAACAAACACTACTCTTCAATTTCTACGCCACCTACATCTCCACATTGTTTACATAATCTCCCCTCCACAGGTACACCCCCACTCCAGCTCTCCCCACTACATTTCCTCCCACCACACACAACCTGGTATCGCATCATGGAGCATTGCACAGCTCTTCCATCTCATCCTATGTTCCATCGCCTACTGCTTGCTGATGCCTCCATACCGCCTGACGTTTGTTATTCTACGCCGAAGTGTATATTAATCTCACATATAGTTTACCTACACTCCATGAACTGGGATTGCGGTTTCGCTCAGCAGAGCTACGGTTGCTAGATGTGAATATAGCGCATGCGTTTCAATGGTGACAATATTGGAGATGTAGTCTTGTCTGCATTTGTGGAGTGGTGATGTTTATGCAGCTTTGGCCAGAATCTATTCACAACCGGTAATTTGTTGCTGGTGAGATATACTTCTCTATTCGCTACCAATCCAAAAATAGCCCAGTTGATAAAACAGATATTAAACTTGCGTTTATTAATTAAATCAAAACTCAGCGTAAAACTACCATAATTCTAAACTAATATTATAGTATCCAGTAATGAAATTTAAAAAATCTGATGTGGACACCACACGACTTCCTTGTACGCGTATTAAACTATAGATATTTTTTTAATTGCACATATTTGACATTAAATCTTTTATTTTTTGTTCTAATCTATAGCAAACTTAATTTTTTTTTAAATCAGAAAATATATAATATTCAAATTTAGATATCTCGTTTATGCAAAAAGCTAATTTAACAATTCTTAATGTGTTAGACGCAGAATTTAATTCTCTAAAACTTGTATTTACAGAATTTATTTCTAAAATTAAAATAATACCATTTTTTTTCAAGGTAAACTGTTAGCAGCTTCATGTAATGTGCAACTTCCGGTTAGTCTATTTTAACCAAAATCTGTTATGTTATTTCCATTGATATAGTAGTCTTATTTACCAAATTTGGAAAGTTTTAAATTATATTTGAATATTTTTTTTTCATGAAAATCTATTTTAGGCTTCAAGTAAAGTACCACTTCCGGTAGTTGTATAATGACCAGGGTTCGTAAATATCATGATATTTATAATAAATATCACTTTTTGGATATTTATTTTTTAATTTTAGTTTTTGTACACATTTAGAAAAACTGAAAAATTCGACAAATTTCACTTCTCCGGAGGCTATATCTCAAAAACTAAACAAGATATGGAAATGCGCTCAACGGCGTTGAATTCCCCGTGTCCGAATTGACTTATAAGCAAATTTTCATACAATTTTATGCAATTTAATATTTTTAATTATTTCCTAAAGGGTACCCCTTTGGTTTTTTCAGATTTTAATTCAATTTTCCCAAAAATCCTTAATAGTAGGATTATTAAAACGAAAATTTACATACACATGTATTTTGACCCACAGAATCCAGTGGTGCAATTTACAAATGCATATGACTTCTGGTTTTCGAGAAAATGTTAAAAAACCGCTTTTTGCATTTTTTTGGCGGAAAATTGAAAAAAAATAAAAATCGCTGAAACTATGTTTATAAGTTAACTGAAGCACGAGAAAATTAATGCCGTTGAGCGCGTTTTCATATCACATTTAGTTTTTGAGATATAGCCACGGAAAAGTAGAAAAAATGAAAAATTCTAAAAATTTCACTTTTCCGGAGGCTATATCTCAAAAACTAAACAAGATATGGAAATGCGCTCAACGGCGTTGAATTCCCCGTGTCCGAATTGACTTATAAGCAAATTTTCATACAATTTTATGCAATTTAATATTTTTAATTATTTCCTAAGGGGTACCCCTTTGGTTTTTTCAGATTTTAATTCAATTTTACCAAAAATCCTTAATCGTAGGATTATTAAAACGAAAATTTACATACATATGTATTTTGACCCACTGAATCCAGTGGTGCAATCTACAAATGCATATGACTTCTGGTTTTCGAAAAAATGTTAAAAAAACCGCTTTTTGCGATTTTTTTGGCGGAAAATAGAAAAAAAATTAAAATCGCTGAAACTATGTTTATAAGTTAACTGAAACACGAGAAAATTAATGCCGTTGAGCGCGTTTTCATATCACATTTAGTTTTTGAGATATAGCCTCGGAAAAGTAGAAAAACTGAAAAATTCGAAAAATTTCACTTCTCCGGAGGCTATATCTCAAAAACTATTTGATATTTTTATATAATGGATATATATTATTGCAAAAATATGACGATATATATCAAAATAAATATCATGATATATATCGATCGATATATATCTTCGAACCCTGATAATGACCAAAAAGGGAGGTGCACAACTAGATGTTATAACAGTCCTAAATATAAAGTTTCAATTTTCTACGGCTTACCGTTTTTGAGTTATGCGAGATACTTTCGTACGTACGTACAGACGGCACGACGAAATTAGTCAAAATGGATTCAGGGAGGGCCAATATACCTATTTCCGTTGAAATCTGAGAACCGAAAATTTTCGCGATTACAATACTTCCTTTACTTCGTACAAGGAAGTAAAAAGGAACAGCAATTGGGAAAGCAACTCAACTACTAGTAAGTCAGTCCTAAACTTGAACTGCATTTTGGAAAGAAGCAACAAAGTGAGGTAGAATCCCACGTTAAAAAAGTCACCCAACACTGATTTTACTTTGAAATTGGAGAGTCCTCTGGACGTTAAACTTTTTTTGTGTATCGTGGCGTCGGCTGATTTGCATTGCACTATGTCTTTCATTTAAGGTATAAGCAAGTCAGTCCAGCTCTTGCCAGAAACTGGGCGGAGTGTAGTGTATTGTCTTTATGTCTAAGGTGCATGGTCCGGTCTGGCGATTCTGTTCGGATATTGAATAACTATTATTTAATACTTAGCAGGATGTAAATAAACCAGGATTGTGTAAGAGGAACAAAGACACTTTACGCTCGTGATACACACATAATTTTTTCTACGATTGCAACTTAAAATTATTCAAAAACGTATGCGTACTGAAAATAAATTCGTTCTGTCAACGGTCAATATGACAAGTTCCTGTTTTGTTTATATCCTTGGTAACTATTGAAATAAGCGCGCATTTAACATCTTTCGTGCGCTGCCATTGGAAACGCGCGCATTTAACGTCTCCAACGGCAACGCGCGAAAAAGATATTTTTCGATTGTTCCACAGAAAACGTCAACTTTACGATGACGAATGAGAGCGTAATTGTCAACTTTTCATAGCAATCGTAGAAAAAATAAATAATAGTATTCAAGGATCCTAAAGCTATATATTCCTTCCAAAATTAATAATTTCTAAGTAAAAATAATTTTTAATATAAAATAAAAGCAGCGTCCTATATTCGTCGACAACAAAATTCTGACATTTGTCACTTTCACACACCTCCTAGTTTCTTCTTTGTCATATACGGTCACACACACAATCGCTTTATTATAAACGCAAACGCAATCTCAGTAATTCGTCCTTTGTCCGCCGAGGCGATGGTGGCAACACCATCGTTATATGCTACACACCCTCCAACGCATCGCAAACACACGCACGGACACGCACAGCACGTAAACGAGGATGAAAAGTGCACGAACTACTAAATCACATCGCTAATACATTTGAAACCCGATCAGTAAATTTGAATTTATTTTGATATAGGCAGCAATATTAAAATGAGCTTTTATAAATGGTAGGATTTATATACAATAAATAAATTTCAATTTTGTACTGACATATTACGCTGTCATTAATTTTAATGTAATTATTTTATTATTTTGTGGTTTGTAATTAATTACTAAGATAGACGGCTCCAAACGCAATTTTCATTTACAAATTACGTAAGTAATTTCATCCCATTTTTTCATTTTAAACAGCGCGCTAAATAATATCGTAAAGAACAACGAAGACAGACGTTATTTTTCTTTCTAGAAGAAAGACTTTATTATCTATAGAATTTTCTAATTTTCTTGAATACTTGAGCAACATATCTAAATTATTTTAAAGGAAAACAGATAAAAATAAATAAATATATCATCACGTCTTTTACCCATTACTGGGCGTGGCACTCTGCCTAAGCAGATCTCGGTAAGTGATAATATATTTTTTCGCGTGAAGTGCGGTTACCAGCCGTCAAATCACGGCCCCCAAAGATATTAGTGGTGGGGAAGCCACAGGGGTAGATTTAAATTGGTGAAAATAGTTTGTCGGCTGTGGGGATCGAACCAGGATTCTCAAGATCCACAGGCCGACTCAATACCACTGAGCCACCTACCCCATACAAAATAGCTCATTTATTTGTTGTTTTTTTAATTATTTAAACATGAGTTCTGAAAACTTTTACATATGTTATATTCTAATTCATCATAAGTTTAATTTGAAACATTTTTGCAATTTGAAAAACGAGCAATGCCAAATCTTTAAAATATCTATTGTTTAGATTATTGATATTTCTCGTACAGTGTTTATCAATTAATTATTAATAATGTGACTGTTGTATAATTTTTTTATGTAAATATTTAACAATTAATTTAATTAATAATTTTAAGTTGTCTTGTACAAAATTTAAGAGTATATTATTTAAATAAATAAATATATCATCACGTTTTTTAACCATTATTGGGTGTAATACTCTGTCACGGTTGATCTCGGTAAATGATATATTTCTTCGCGTGAACTTCGATTACCAGTCGTCAAATCGCGCTACCCAAAAATGCTAATGAAGAACTACTTCCACAGAGGTTGTTTTAACGTGGTGGAAATTGATTGTCGACTGTGGAAATCGAACCCGGATTCTAAAATCTACAGGTCAAGTCGATACCACTTTGTCACCTACCCTATATTTACCAGTCGTCAAATCACGCTACCTAAAGATGTTAATGCAGAAGAAGCCACAGGGGTTGTTTTAACGTGGTGAAAATTGTTTGTCGGCTGTGGAAATCGAACCCGGATTCTAAAATCTACAGGTCAACTCGATACCACTGAGTCACCTACCCCATATTTACCAGTCGTCAAATCACGCTACCCAAAAATGCTAATGAAGAAGGAGCCACAGGGGTTGTTTTAACGTGGTGAAAATTGTTTGTCAGCTGTGGAAATCGAACCCGGAGTGTAAAATCTACAGGCCGACTCGATACCACTGAGTCACCTACCCCATATTTACCAGTCGTCAAATCACGCTACCCAAAAATGCTAATGAAGAAGGAGCCACAGGGGTTGTATTAACGTGGTGGAAATTGATTGTCGGCTGTGGAAATCGAACCCGGAGTGTAAAATCTACAGGCCGACTCGATACCACTGAGTCACCTACCCCATATTTACCAGTCGTCAAATCACGCTACCCAAAAATGCTAATGAAGAAGGAGCCACAGGGGTTGTATTAACGTGGTGGAAATTGATTGTCGGCTGTGGAAATCGAACTCGGATTCTAAAATATACAGGCCGACTCGATACCACTGAGTCACCTACCCCATATTTACCAGTCGTCAAATCACGCTACCCAAAGATGTTAACAGAGAAGGAGCCACAGGGGTTGTTTTAACGTGGTGAAAATTGTTTGTCGGCTGTGGAAATCGAACCCGGAGTGTAAAATCTACAGGCCGACTCGATACCACTGAGTCACCTACCCCATATTTACCAGTCGTCAAATCACGCTACCCAAAAATGCTAATGAAGAAGGAGCCACAGGGGTTGTATTAACGTGGTGGAAATTGATTGTCGGCTGTGGAAATCGAACCCGGATTGTAAAATCTACAGGCCGACTCGATACCACTGAGTCACCTACCCCATATTTACCAGTCGTCAAATCACGCTACCCAAAGATGTTAATAGAGAAGGAGCCACAGGGGTTGTTTTAACGTGGTGACAATTGTTTGTCGGCAGTGGAAATCGAACTCCGATTCTAAAATATACAGGCCGACTCGATACCACTGAGTCACCTACCCCATATTTACCAGTCGTCAAATCACGCTACCCAAAGATGTTAATGGAGAAGGAACCACAGGGGTTGTTTTAACGTGGTGAAAATTGTTTGTCGGCTGTGGAAATCAAACCCAGATTCTAAAATGTACAAGCCGACTCGATACCACTGAGTCACCTACCCCATATTTTTGTCCGAAATTAGTAAACATTACATTTAAATTGTGTAAGAATCATCAGTCCAGTGGTACGAAAAATGTTTGCTTCAAGTAATGTCTTATTTTTGCGAATTTTGAAATATTTTGTTTGCAATGTAATAATATATATTCTATTAAATTGTTTTGAAATAATTTTGAAACATACTAACTCGTAATAAGATTGTCAAATGATTTGGCGTAATGATATATTTATTTTATATTTCAAAAATAAATTGGAAAACAATGTTTGAAATGAGTGTAGAACAAAATTGTGCAGTAAGTGTATGATTTTGCATTTACGTGGACTGGTACATTTAAGTGGCGTGACGTATGGGCAGATCCGGTCCTGTATTCGTGTTCAGTGGCGGAACGAAACGATTTTGTGGTTCAAATCACGATCATATACATCGCGTGCGTTAGAGTAGCAACAAATCCTAACTGTGTAATCAAAGACCTACGTTGCCAACAACGTCATCGAATTTTTTTCCTTTATTATAATTATTAATTCTTTACTTCATTATGTATTCATATTCGAGATATTTTAATTTGCAACGTTTTGAAGTCCCACGCAAATAGGAAAATATAATTAACGATATTCTGTAAATATGACACTTGTATTTAATGAGTTAACTTCTACAAATTTAAACATCTTTTAGACCAAACAAAGTTGTTGGCTTTGCTTTTTCTCATTTGCTCTACTTGTAAACTTTCTTCAAACTTTTTTTAAGTCCGCTGACGCTCACCACATTCCTATACAACGGAAAATCTTTTTTAATTTATATTCATAATTAACGAAATTTAACAAACTTTATCACATTATAATTATAACCGAATTTTTTCTCAATTTATGATCTTGACATCTTTACCGTCACTCTCATTTTTCAATTTTTTTAGGAGATATTTTAAATTACAATTTTATTCAATTTTTTTCACGTACGTCTGTGCTAGATTCACATACTCGAAGGGGATGAACTTGAACGTGACTCAGAACCCCGTGTCGGATACCCTTATCCTCGTCCTTTGGTCAACAGTAACTACTGCGTGGTTTTTTTATTATTTGCTTTTTATCAGGGTTCTTCTTGGGCCGCAATAATTTACAATTTTGACATATTGGTTTACGCGTTCAACCAGAATATTGTGCTCTAGTTTTTATTTTTTTATTTTGCGTCTTTTATTTCATTATGGGGTAGGTGGCTCAGTGAAATCAAGTCAGCCAGTGGATATGAATACCCGGGATTGATTCTCACAGCCGACAAATAGTTTCCACCAAATTAAAATTTGGGGGCCGTGATTTGACAGATGATAACCGCACTTCACGCGAAGACATACCGGGAGTTTTTTTTTATCAGTAAACAGGGATATATCATTACCATAGTTACAGTTAAAAAGTTTGACAGCAATGCATTAGAGCGTTTATTTTAAAAGTAAACATAGGGAAAATAATATTTTCAGCAATGCATTGAAGTGTAATAGTCTATTATAATAAAAGAAACATTTTAAGTTTAAACAAATTAAATGAATTTTAATTACTTTAAATTACATTAGTTTAAATAGGAATTTTAATTTAATAACTGTTCAAAATTACCCCCATTTACCTGTAAACAATAGCCTACACGATTATAAAATGAATTTATAGCATTATTTATTTACTCTGGAGGAATCTCATGCGATGCAACACTAATTCTACGTTTTAATTGTTCTACACTCATTCTTTCACCATTAAAATATTTCTTTTTTAAGTGGCCCCAAAGAAGAAATCATTTGGCGCAAGATCTGGGGACCTTGCAAGCCACTCCACTTCTGCACCTCGTCCTATCCATCGTTGGAGGAATATCCGGTGTAGATAATTTCGTACATTTTGTTGGAACCACACTTCCTCAATATTTACTCAATATTACTCTCTCTTGTAACAACTCTAAATAATTTTCCACATTTAAATTTCCATTTATATAAAAACGCCCCACTATTTGATCCCCTATTAACTCGGTCTGATTTTGAAAGAGGACAGTTTTATTACTTTGAAACTATAGATGCCAGCAATGTTATTTTCCCTATGTTTACTTTTAAAATAAACGCTCTAATGTATTGCTGTCAAACTTTTTACCTCTAACTATGGTAATGACATATCCATATGTTTACTGATAAAAAAAACCTCCCGGTATATCACTTACCGAGATCTGCTTCGGCAGAATGCCACACCCAATAATAGATAAAAGGCGTGATGATATATTTATATTTATTTACAAAGAAAGAAGTAAAGAATTGTCAGAATATTACCACTATTCAAAATGAAAATTATCTTAGTATACAACTTATTAAAAGAATGTTATCCGCATTCCTTTATTCACCCCTTCCTCGTGCTTGTTTCGGGGGTAGAAGTGGCACGAATTGAGATTCTCGTGCAGGGGCCGTATTCACCATCGCTAATAAGCGTCCTGATAACGAACTCCGATATGCATATTAGCATCGAATGAGCCAACGTTGTATACATAATGCGGTAGCATTTATGAATAAACACGATTTATCGCTGAAATTAAAATCTAGCCGGCGGAGAATGGAGAGAAGCAGTAAAACTTTTGTTATTTGTGTTATAATGCCAGGATTTGAATTTGTAATGGTGGGTGCTAGAATTAACTGCAAGATGATACTTCAACAAGTTTTTATTGAAGATAATACTTTATTTCTACTGGATATTTATTTATTTATGTTACGCTGTACAACAGGAATTTAATCCCAATTACAGTATAGGGTCTGTATTCACCGAGCCGCAGTGTGCTAGGTTATATAATTTTTAGTTTGAGTGCGATTCGAACTTCGTATCGCTATCCACACCACCGTACTGACGGACAATATAAACACATTATTCCGTATTTTTATTTATTTATTTATTATCCAATAGCAAAAGTAATGATTCCTTGATCAAAGACCAGAATTGTCTGCGGGTTTATATCCCGTTCAGGATACATAGCATGATAGAATAGTCCTTGGCAATATCTCGTCTTTTACTAGTATATTTTGAAGTATTGTTGAATAGTACATTTTATTACTTCCTTGTACGAAGTAAAGGAAGTATTGTAATCGCGAAAATTTTAGGTTCTCAGATTTCAATGGAAATACGCATTTTGGCCATCCCTGAATCCATTTTGACTAATATCGTCGTGACATCTGTACGTACGTATGTATCTCGCATAACTCAAAAACGGTAAGCCGTAGAAAGTTGAAATTTGGTATTTAGGACTGTTAAAACATCTAGTTATGCACCTCCATTTTTTGTCATTATATAACATCCGGAAGTAGTACTTTACTTGAAACCAATAATAGATTTTCATGAAAAACTATATTCAAATATAATTTAAAACTTTCCAAATTTGGTATATAAGACTACTATATCAATAGAAATAACATCAAAGATTTTGGTTAAAATAGACTAACCAGAAGTGACACATTACATGAAGCTGCTAACAGTTTTCCTTGAAAAAAATGGTATTATTTTAATTTTAGAGATAAATACTGCAAATAAAAGTTTTAGAGAATTAAATTCTGCGTCTAGCACAATAATAATTTTTAAATTAGCTTTTTGCATTAGCGAGATAGCTAAATTTAAATATTATATATTTCTTGTTTTTTTTTTTAAATTAAGTTTGCTATGGATTAGAACAAAAAATAAAAGATTTAATGTCAAATATGTGAAATTAAAAATATATCTATAGTTTAATACGCGTACAAGGAAATCATGTGGTGTCCACATCATATTTTTAAATGATTGCCGCACGGACGAGAAAGCGCGAGCACGATAATTCTTATTTTTAAATTTATAAGATAATGATGATACCAATAGTATCAGTTCACCTGATGACGATAGCAGATTTTTGCGCTATCTAAACGTTGTGTAATAAATGTTTAAAGTATTTTCACTAGTAAAGAAAATGAAAGTTCAAAATCAATTGGTTTTATAAAATATAAACTAAACACTTGGCTAAGTCTCACGAAATTCAACCTCCAAGTCACCTTATGAGGGCATCGTCAGAGGCTGGCCAGCACAGTTAGTAACCATAGACGCGTTTCGCTCTTATTAGAGCTCATCAGTATGGTATAACCCACTTCTTCACCTAGAACAAAGTTCACGTGAAGAAGCTGTCTAACGATCAACTGTGCTAGCAGAGAATAAGATCTCTAACAAACGGTAAGAAAAAAGGAAAAGCTACGCAATAGCAATTTAAATAACAACAAAGACAAAATTAATTGTCATCCATACACTTGGTGAAACTAGGTTCAATAAAATATAAAATAAACACTTGGCTAAGTCACACAGCTTCTTCACATGAACTTTGTTCTAGGTGAAGAAATGGGTTATACCATACTGATGAGCGAAACGCGTTTATGGTTACTAACAGTGCTGGCCAGCCTCTGACGATGCCCTCATAAGGTGACTTGGAGGCTGAATTTTGTGAGACTTTGCCAAGTGTTTATTTTATATTTTATTAAACCTAGTTTCACCAAGTGTATGGATGACAATAAATTTTGTCTTTGTTGTTATTTAAATTGGTTTTAATTCAAATATGATAATTCTCACGAGCATATAATAACACTTCACTCAACAAAATACAAATCTCAAACTACTTTTCAAACAAAACCATGATGTACTGTCTTCACCAAACCAAAACAAATGACATGCTATCATGTGCACATTTAAATCAACCAATTACGTACGATATTTTAAACGAAGTCATGAACGAATCATCGCAGTAATAGCTGATTGGCCCTTTGAATTTGTTTACATTTTTCCCTAATTTTATGATCGTCAGGGTTTGCTTCATGTCTACTCAGTTGCAGAAATGAGGAGAAATATAAAAGGCATAAAACTTGTGGACACCACATAACTTTCTTGTACGCGTATTAAACTATAGATATTTTTTTAATTGCACATATTTGACATTAAATCTTTTATTTTTTGTTCTAATCCATAGCAAACTTATTTTTTTTTTAATCAGAAAATATATAATATTTAAATTTAGATATCTCATTTATGCAGAAAGCTAATTTAAAAATTGTTAATGTGCTAGACGCAGAATTTAATTCTGTAAAACATTTATTTGCAGCATTTATTTCTAAAATTAAAATAATAAAAAAATTTTCTAGGAAAACTGTTAGCAGCTTCATGTAATGTGCCACTTCCGGTTAGTCTATTTTAACCAAAATCTATTATGTTATTTTCATTGATATAGTAGTCTTATATACCAAATTTGGAAAGTTTTAAATTATATTTGAATATAGTTTTTCATGAAAATCTATTATAGGCTTCAAGTAAAGTACCACTTCCGGTAGTTGCATAATGACCAAAAAGGGAGGTGCACAGCTAGATGTTATAACAGTCCTAAATATAAAGTTTCAATTTTCTACGACTTACCGTTTTTGAGTTATGCGAGATACGTACGTACGTACGTACAGACGGCATGACGAAATTAGTCAAAATGGATTCAGGGAGGGCCAAAATACCTATTTCCGTTGAAATCTGAGAACCGAAAATTTTCGCGATTACAATACTTCCTTTACTTCGTACAAGGAAGTAATAAAACTACTTCAAAGAATAAAGATAAAATTTTGGTCCAGTCTTCACGCTACCTTACAAAACCTAAGATAGTTTGAGTTATCTATTCAACTACCTTACTAAAAGATGCAAGACATAGTAGCATGAAAACTTATACGTCCCTCTTGCTGTTGATGAAGGCAGCGTGCGGTATAATTACACGTGTCTGGCGACTGGGTGTCGGCGTGTAATAGATTCCGTGTCCCGTGCTTTTAGCACGCGTGCACGCCTAGTTTATGTGCCGCTGGTAATGCACGCATAGCACACGCTGTACATGCAATCCTGGAAGAATTGTTTGGAGGAGTTTTACAATGGAACGAATGTTGTAAAGTGAAATTTGTGCTGGAGTTTAATAACAACTGAATATTGAATCAAAACTGGAAAGTAAAAGTTGGCGATATATGTACTTAAACCGGATTCAGAGTTTATATAACGTAATTTAAGCTAACATAATCAAAACTTAATTAAATTTAAAAATCTGATTTGGATGCCACATGAACTCCTTGTACGCGTATTAAACTATACCTACATTTTTTTATTGCACATATTTGACGTAATTTGACATTGACATTAAATTTTAAATTTTTTCCTTATTTTCTGTTCTAATCCATTGCAAACTTAATTACAAGACACAAGAAATGGAAGTGTTAATAAAGTCGAATCAAGTATCGTGTGTCAGGATGAGAATGTTGACGGGTTCGTGCTACCCCATTTAATGGGATATAGCATGATGTTATGTATGTATGTATGTATGTAAGAAATATATAATTTTTAAATTTAAATATCTCGCTTATTCAAAAGGATAATTTAAAAATTCTTAATGTGCTAGCGCAAAATTTAATTCTGTAAAACTTTTATTTGCAGCTTCATGTAATGTACCACTTCCGGTTAGTCTATTTTAACCTAAACCTATTATGTTATTTCCATTGATATAGTAGTCTTATATTTGAAAAGTTTTGAATTATATTTGAATATAGATTTCAATAAAATCTATTATAGGCTTCAAGTAAAGTACCACCTCCGGAAGTTATATAATGACCAAAAAGTGAGGTGCACAACTAGATGTTATAACAGTCCTAAATACAAAATTTCAATTTTCTACGGCTTGCCGTTTTTATGCGAGATACATTACCTACGTACAGACGCCACGACGAAATTAGTCAAAATGGATTCAGGGATGGTCAAAATGGATATTTCTGTTGAAATCTCAAAACCGAAAATTTTCGTGATTTCAATACTTTCTTTACCTCGTACCAGGAAGTAAAAATTGACATATCATACATGCATATCATACATCTCGGCACTTTGCGCTCTTAATACACAAATAACTATTAACGTTTTGAGGTGTGAAATTCCATACACAGACATTTCTGAGGTATTGATAAAATTTAAATTCACATATTTTTCTCTAAAATACTTTAGAACCAATTAAAAGCGAAAAATATACTATGCCAATACATAATGTAGTCAGTACGGTGGTGTGGATAGCGATCCGGAATTCGAATCTCAGTCAAGCTAAACATTATATGAACTACCATACTGCGGTTCGGTGAGTGCGGACCCTGTACTGTAATTGGGATTAAGTTCCTGTTGTACAGTGTAACATAAATAAATTAATAAATAACAATAAATAGTTATGGTAGTAGAAAAGAAATATCCTAAAGTCATTATGAATTTATCACCAGTGCCTCTTTGATCTTGAACAATAATGTCAGTAGATGAAATTTGTAAAAGATCTAATCTAAAACAGAGTTGTATAAGATTGATTGTTCATTAATTCGCTAGTTTGCACTCAATCCAACTTTTAACCGAACCAGCGACATTATTTGCAAAACAATAATTAGAGTTAATTTCAAGATATTTCCATCTTTAAGCGAATTTACAATTAACATGCGAACCAACCATTCACCTGACTACTATAAATATGAAACCGACAAAGTTCCCCAGTTCATTACTTGTCGATACAACAACAAATACATAATATCAAATCATCTAGGTTTTTGTTTTTATTACATACAAAGTATATAGTATAGCGCGAGCGATCATAAAAATGTGATTGTCATCGGGGTAATTGCCAACGTGGAGTGGACAGCATGGCATTTAATACTGAAGCGATAGCCATGTTTTGCGTGTGTTTGTGTGGAATTATTTAAATAATATAAACATGGCAACGCTGCACACGACACCGGTAATTGAATGCGGAACGCTCACATGGTTGCATCAGAATTTTTATGTGCTTTCACAGAACTAAAACAAACTGTTTGATAAAGAAATACCTATTTTTTTCTGTGATAATGTTCATGGCAACGTTTACACTTTTATTTTGCTATGTTGCTTGCTTTTTTATTCATGAAATATACACTTTTTATTATTACCGCAAACATATGCAAAAGTGCCGCACTATTCAGATCAAGATGCCCTTAGGTTCAATTTTAATTTAGTTTTGCTAAACAATTAATTATATTATCTTAAAAAGAGGAATAAGGTTTGATCGTTTTTCCAAAGGCACCTGTTTGTTTGAGTGAATATATTTTTTGTAACTAAAAAAGAAGTTAACATTCTACTATAGAATCTACAATATTAATTTAAATTATGTTGCTAGTTGCGACTGCCGTTAAAATAGTTTAAATATTTCCGACAAGGTTACCGTTTTATTGGTTATTTTTAATTAAAATTTGTAATATTTTTTTAAATTTTCTAAACATGTACATAGTTATAAAATAGTATATTAAAGAACGAGTTTTATAACACATGTTCTTTTCGCATGCGCCCAAGTATAGAAAACAAGCTTTGAATTCGTTTTCTGAACTTGGAAGTCTTATAAAATGAGTTATTTGTATTATTTTTTTCTATAATGCGTCTTTCATAAACTAGAATTAAAAAAAAATCTGCGAAAATTTAAACCGAGTCAATTTAGGGAAATTTGAATATGAAACTGTTATTGATATTTATGCAATTGTTTAGAGTTTGATAATATGGATGTTCTCAGCTTGATAGGTTCAGTATGTTATCCGGTACTACCAACCGTCTAAAACTAAATGTTGCGTATCGTAATGAACGCTCTTTCGATACTCAACTGGGTTTTTTATGATCTACGTATAAAAATTTAATTTTTATTTACAACCAGTTATTGAAAAACCAGCCGTCAAATCCCAAGATATTTGTGGAGAAAAAACTACAGGGATAATTTTAATGAAATGAAATTCAGTTGCTGGATCTGAGAAAAGAACTCGAGTTCTAATGAACTATAGAACAGCAGCAAAAATTTAAAATGGCGTCTTACTGTAAAATAACGTGATAAGAAAACATATTATTGTTGTATAGAAATATTTCTAAGAAATTTTGTTAGAAAAACTGTAAAATGGTGTGTGTATTATATGGGTAAATACAACATTTTACAAGAAATTTCATTGAAATCAAATATCAAACACGCTATCCAATTCCAGATTCCTGGAAGATTCGGACAGTTCTTGGAATCTACCAACAAGAAACAGTCTCCGATCTTTACCGGAAATACCCGATCCGCATGAAAAGACCACCCAGCTACATAAAACAAACTTGTGATTTCAAGAGCGCACTTCGCGTGAGGGAACAGTTTGAAAAGATCATTTCAGGGTTGGGGCGGCAAGTCGTCGCGAACTTTTGATGTCCACTGGCCGGAAACATCGCTCCCTGCCACCCGGAGGGGATGTGACCACGTGACTGAAGACATGTGAGTTTAGATGCAAAAGCACAACTTTGGGTGGTCAAGTTATTTGATAAAGTTGTTGCTGGATTTAAACTGATGATCTTAAGACGCTGAAATTATCTTAATAACAAGATGGAACCTGTAGAATACTGACCGAAGTTGAGAGATATTGAATATGGACAGAGAAAGAAGACTTTTACCCTAATTCCGAATATACCTATTAAGGGGTAAGGCCACTCTAGAATTGTTTAAAAATGCATATTTTTTTTATTTGGTTAAATTATAGTTTAAACCCTTAGAAATAAAGGACAATTAATTTAAATGCCACGCGGAAGTATTTCAGAGGAAAAAAAGCATATATCTATTAGTACTAGTATTTATATATATATATATATATATATATATATATATATATATATATATATATATATATATATATATATATACATGACTCGAAACTTTAAACGCGTTTTTCTCGAAATCATATTTTCAAAATCGGGCGAAAAGAAATCTGAAATACTAATTGATGGATCGTGCTGAATCTTTTTATTTCTTATTCTAGATATAAAATACACAAAAACTACGGAGGCTTTTTTTTTAAGTGCTTCATTCGTTTTTTATGGTCGTTTTTATACAGAAATTTAGTCCCGAATAATGAACTTTTTTTTCAAACGTGCACCATTTTGTTAAAAATCCAAATTTTCCAAATCCAGCCCGTAGTTTTTTAGAGTATACATCAGAGATTAAGAAAACATATCCCTTTTTGATCCAGGTCTATTGCTGTTCCCGGAATGTTTTCGCCCGATTTGCCCTACGCGCCGAGAGGAGTCGCCATTTTTTTAATTTCTGACGACAATTTTGAATATTTTCTTTCAAAAAAATTTTTAAATAAAGTTTAAAGACCACTAAATAAAGATCCAAGAACAGTTCTTAAGCAGCACGTTTAGATTTCGTTAGTAAAAATCTTGAAAATGACCCTTTTTTCCTTGTCTAGAGTGGCCTTACACCTTTTAAAACCATTTGCAATTTTCACTAGATTAAAATTAATCGCGTCTCTCCTACTACTAACATATTTAGGGTCATAATATGACGACTGGTAACCGCAATTAACGCACTTAAATATATTAGTACCAAGATTTGCTATTTGCTAACAGAGTACAATACACAGTAATATGTAAAAATATGTATTTGTATGTTGTCAAAAATATGATCTATAAATGTCAAAAAAAAAAATTACAGGTCAAAAATAATTAGTTCCTATGGTAATATTACTAGTTGTTTATGTGACCAGCGTAGTAAATTAACTTTTACAGGCGTGCTGGAAAGTTTGTAGAGCGAGCTTCTATATTCCAGTGAACCCAGTAAAGATTAATTGCAACCTTCACAGCGTTTTTTATTAATTTACATTATTAGTTTTATTAAAAGGCACATTACATTTTGTAATTAAAGGTTGTTGGCAGTAGGACAATTTATAGCTAGACGTTGTCATGATGTTGTGATCGTTGTGTTGAACAAATAACTTCGTGATTTCAAGAAATGAATTGAAATAATGGAGTCAATGCCCGACAAAGACTTCGAAGGCGATTTTCTTGCAGTTCAAGAAAATATAAAAAATATTGCAGATGCTGCAACTAATAACTTTTAATTACTTTATATTAATTCTTTTTTATAAGCATTGTACAATTTTATAGGTCTCTTCTATGAGCCTGTAAAATTTTACAGGGCCACACGTTGTAATTATTCATTTACTTAGTTACCATACCTATAAAGTATCATTTACATTATAAGTGGAAATAAAAAATTAGGTCAATATTAATTAGTTCCTATGGTAATAAAAAATATTTGATAGAATAAATACAAAAATCTGAACGAAGATTTCCAACAAAAAACTTAGTTTCATTTTAAGCAAAGTTTTGTTATATCAAAATGGTGCAACCGAGCAAAAAAAACATCAAAATTATCGAAAAAAAAAAGAAGAAATATATTTTTTATACAATTTGTTCAAATTAATAAAGACAATGAAAGTCCAGTATAATTGTTTTAATCAAAGTACATCATTGTCTGTAATCTTCAAACAAACATCAAAATTATCCCTGTGGCTTCCCGTTCACTAATATCCCGTGATTTGACGGCTGGTAAATGCACTTCACGCGCTTAAACTTATCACTTACCTAGATCTGCAATAGCAGAATGCAACACACAGTAATTGTTAAAAAGCGTGATAATATATTTATTTATTTGTATTTAAAAGAAAACTCGCAAAATTTCAAACCGAAGGGTGCGAGCTAAGCTGTAACAGCACCTGCCCAATACGTACTCGCAAGGCACTTATAAATAAAATCAACATTAATTCCATCCTCTATTTATAACATCCACTTCGTATACTTTATCTTCATTCAATTACTTCTTTTCCTCAGGGACTGAAGCTCTACATCCCAAATTAGTTTACCGGCGGGAAATTTATTTACAGTAATATCGGAACGAACGTCAAACCATTTGACACAATCTCCTTGATGATTTCAAATTTCATTCAATTAATATCAGACGATGTAATTAATAAGCAAATGCTTTAGAGGCGGGGTAATGGCGGACGACAAACACAAAATGCTACAACAAAAATTAAATAAAATAACGGAGTGTGAGGTTCGCACTGTCAAGATAAAAATTCTGTTTAGTTTTAATGAATTAATTGAGAGAAATGAGATATTTCACTACAGAAAAATAGTATTTATAAGGAGGTCTCCCTAGCAAAACAAACTCCCATTACTGGGTGTAAATTTTGGTAAGTGATATATTTTGCACGTGAGGTGTGGTTATCAACCGTCAAATCATAGCCCCCAAAGATGTTAGTAGAGGGGAAGCAACGGGGGTAGTTTTAATTTGGTGAATATTATTTATCGCCTGTGGGAGATATATTGGTATGGTGAATCGAATTATGCATCTAAGAGTTTTGAATGCTATTTTTGACATGTTCATTTATTTACTTTTCAACATACGAGATTGTAGAGGAAAACTTACTGCATTTTTTATACTAATACTTATAATTTTATTTTACCTGGAACCGGAAAAAGACGGAAATTGTTTTACTATATCTATTTTTTTTTTAATTATACATCTTCAAGATACTTGATATCAAATACAGATAAAAACAATAACTTTTAATTAGTACATTTGTTTTGTTATTTTATAGCTCTGATGATTTTAAGAAAATATTTCCGTTATTTTTCCGGTTCCAGGTAGAGTAAAATTATAACTATTATTGTCAAAAAATGCAATCAACTATTTACCTTTTCTGGTGTAAAATAATTAGGGATGAACAATATTTGAACATTTTAAAAATATCATTGTTCTATCCTTCGATTCATCAGCCTGTATATAATTACAAGATTGAAATACTAACCCTTAGCATTAGAGAAAAATTCTTTAAATGAAAGTGAAAGAAAACTTAATTGTTGTATTTGAAACATTGTCTTCTAAAATAATTTAGATACATTTGACAGCGTCAGATGCTCAAGATCTTTCAAAGATTAAATTCCATCATCAGCTCACGCACCGGAGAAGTGCATCTCCGGTGGCCATGGTTCATCGTCATATATCTAGTGATTCAAGGAGTTATTTATCTGATTGCTTGTCGGTTTACGGTCGCTGCGACGAGTCGAAGTTTTTAACGGCCGCGTTCGCTGCATGTCCGGAATACGTAACATGTGGTTTAAATGGTTTATTTAATGGAAAAATGATTGGTTTTTTATGGGTTGCAAGTATTTATGATCGGGTTTGGAAATTATTCTCGAGTAACCGAATGGAAATCTATTATAAATAGTAATGGAGTACTTTTATATTTTGATTCGTTTAGATTGTTTATAAATATTATTTGTATGTTGTATTAAATCACAATGAAGCTGGCGTTACATGGTCGATGCTGACTTTATTTTTATTTGTCAAAGTTTGTTTGATGTTGTCACATCACTTAGTTTGATATATGGTGAAAACTAGATGTGTCATACGATCTTTATTTTTACTATAGTGAAAATTGTTAAACATAACCTAATTTAGTTGTTATATAACATAACTTTGCTCAGTTAACTGGAAATTATTGTAATTATTTATTTTTATAAATTATATAAATAAATATATCATAACGCCTTTTACCGTCAAATCACGAGCCTTGAAAGATGTTAGTGGAGGGGCAGCCACAGGAGACGTGGTGAAAATTGTTTGTCGGTTGTGGAAATTGAACCAGAGTTATAAAACCCACAGGCCGACTAAATACCATTGAACCACCTACCCTATTTATTCATACAAATTTATCAAAAGTATTTAGTTCTATAAAATACCCTAGATAATTATGAACTTTAACCTAACTAATAAATGTCAAAATATTATATTATGTTATGGGGTAGATGGCTCACTGGTATCGAGTCGGCCTGTGGATTTGGGAACCCGGGGTTTCGAACATATTGTGGTCCGTAGAACGAATAGTTTTCTAAAATAATATGTTCAGTGGATCACTACAACATATTTGATAATTTTTAACATTCATGTTGTATTCGTTCCATCACGAAATAAAATCAAAATTACAATTGAAATAAAAAATTTTACGTTATAACTTTAGTGTGTTAAATGAAAAAAATCTGATGTGGACACCACATGACTTCCTTGTACGCGTATTAAACTATAGATATTTTTGTAATTGCACATATTTGACATAAAATCTTTTATTTTTTATTTTTTGTTCTAATCCATAGCAAACTTAATTAAAAAAAACACACAAAATATATACTATTTAAATTTAGATATCTCGCTTATGCAAAAGGCTAATTTAAAAATTCTTAATGTGCTAGACGCAGAATTTAATTCTCTAAAACTTTTATTTGAAGCATTTATTTCTAAAATTAAAATAATACCATTTTTTTCAAGGAAAACTGTTAGCAGCTTCATGTAATGTGTCACTTCCGGTTAGTGTATTTTAACCAAAATCTATTATATTATTTCCATTGATATAGTAGTCTTATATACCAAATTTGGAAAGTTTTAAATTATATTTGAATATAGTTTTTCATGAAAATCTATTATAGGCTTCAAGTAAAGTACCACTTCCGGAAGTTATATAATGACCAAAAAGGGAGGTGCACAACTAGATGTTATAACAGTCCTAAATATAAAATTTCAATTTTCTCCGGCTTACCGTTTTTGAGTTATGCGAGATACATACGTACGTACGTACGTACGTACGTACGTACGTACGTACATACGTACATACGTACGTACAGACGTCACGACGAAATTAGTCAAAATGGATTCAGGGAGGGCCAAAACACCTATTTCCGTTGAAATCTGAGAACCGAAAATTTTCGCGATAACAATACATCCTTTACTTCGTACAAGGAAGTAAAAAACGACATTACGAATTTGCTACTATGACGACGATGCTTTTTGATGTATTTGTGGGTCCACATTTTTATTTTCTTCATTCTAGATCTTAAAAGTAATTATACTACATCGTTAAGGGTATATTTGTTTATCTTATAATTCTAAAGAATGATTGGTTATTATCCTAATAATTATATCGATTTTAAAATTGCTCCATTTAAAAAAACGAATAATATCTCCAACTTTATGTATACATGAGCACTATTAGTGTGAGTGTATGTAGTAGTGTATGTAGTAACAGCAGCAGCCGCATTGGCCGCCCTAATTAAACCCTGGTCCAGAATCTCTTCATATCAGTACTGTGCTGTGACCTGCGTCGCTCGCCCGGATTGACATTTTGTTTAAAGTTTATGTCACATTTGTGTTCCGGGCTTATCATTTATCATTGTCAACTGGAATATAGAGTGGTGCTGCCACCAAACCAAGCGAGAAATTCTCGTACTATACTCCAGTGCACCTGATGGTGAATGAGCTTGTTAGTTTACTCCTGTTCCTTCAAATGTTACATAGGTAGAACATGATTTCATTTTTATACTTTAACTAGTTTCTTTATTTATTTAGTAACGGGAGTAAATTTAAACAATAGAAAATTTAACTCCACTTGACGTCTCAATTGTAAAGCAATTAAGCTGGATAAAAAGTAACGTACAAATCATTACCATCAACCAATCAGAAGATATGATAGAATTTCGTCATCTCTCGTTTATCTTCAAATTTTTTTTTTAACTTAGGCACTAATTTGTGAACTGGATAACAATGAATAATAAAAATCTATCGACGATTTATCATACAGAAATTTATGAATTTATACTAATTGTATATGAACTACCACACAGCGGCTCGATGAGTGCAGACCCTGTACTGTAATTGGATTTAAACTCAGGTTGTGCAAAGTTACATAAATAAATTAAATTAAACTTTACGATCCATTTTTATGTAACACCAAGCTTAAATAAATACACGTTGAAATCGGATAGATAACAATTGATAAAATTGATTATAAATTACCAAAATAACATATGATTATGTAAAAAACAAAAAAGACAAAATTAATTGTCTTTAAATGCTCACTTGGTGAAACTAGGTTTAATAATAAAATATCAAACTGTGAGACTTAGACAAGTGTTTAGTTTGATATTTTATTATTAAACCTAGTTTCACCAAGTGAGCATTTAAAGACAATTAATTTTGTCTTTGTTGTTTTTTATTTAAATTGCTATTTCGTAGCTTTTGCTTTTTTCGGTAGATGGCATTACTGGTTCGACAGAACTTCTCATGTCATCTTACCGTTTTTTAGAGATCTTATTCTCTGCTGGCACAGTCCTTCATCACCAGCTTCTTCACGTGAACTTTGTTCTAGGTGAAGAAGTAGGTTATACCATACTGATGAGCTCTAATAAGAGCGAAACGCGTCTATGGTTACTAACTGTGCTGGCCAGCCTCTGACGATGCCCTCATAAGTTGACTTGGAGGCTGAATTTTGTGAGACTTAGACAAGTGTTTAGTTTGATATTTTATTACATATGATTATCTCCTAGGTTACGCAAAAATGCTGATCTCTGATTGGCTTCAGGTAGACTATTTTTGTTAACGTAAAGCAGAAAAATAAAAATTGGTTATCTCATGCATATTTTACCTTGCTAGTTACTTGAAAATCGATCAAAATAGTTTAACTATATTTCATTTAGTAGGTGGATCAGTGGTATAGAGTCGGCCTCCGAATTTGAGAACCTGGGTTTGTTTCCCACAGCTGACAAACAATTTTCACTACGTTAAAACTACCCCTGTGACTCCCTCACCACTAACATCTTTGAGAACCGTAATTTGACGGTTGGTAACCGCACTTCACGCGAATGGGTAAAAGGCGTGATGATATATTTTATTTATTTTATTTGTTATTGTTTTGTTCTAGTATCAAAAAAGATGTAATACTTATATTATTAAACCAGAAGTCCGGTGATGTAGTAGCTTTATTGAATTTGAATCCGGAGATCCCGGAACCGAATCCTACTCTAGCTTAAAATTATACGAACTAACATACTGCGGCTCGGTGAGCCTGAAGCCTGCATTCTAATTTGAATTAAGTTCCTGTTGTACAGCGTAACATAATAGTTATTTACGCAATAAGTGGAATATAGACAAAATTATCGCACGCATGTGAAAGTTGCACAACGAGGCTGTAGGCCGAGTTTGAGTAATCACATATGTGCGATAATTATGTAGTATCCCACGTATTGCGTACAAAATTTTATCTACTATTGTTCGGGATTTAAATTGTTATTAAATATAAATTTAATTAAAATTCAAATCAAAGTAGCAACATGCGCTGATTGTTTTCTAAATGATAGCAACGCGTTGACAATCGCGACAACCAAATAAACAGAAAAATTAGGATTTTTCCTTTACGAGTGTGTAGAACAGTTCGATAATATTCGTTATTTTGGATCTGGTTCCTCAAAAATCAAGAGTAAAATATCAACTAGCTTATGACAGGTATGAGAAATGGTGTGAAGAGAAAAAAATTAAAGATACAACAAATGAAAAGGCTTTGTTAGTATACTTCGGAGAATTAAGCAAGATTCAAAAATCATCATCTCTTTGGTGCTATTATTCCACGGTGGTTGGAGGTCAAATTCTGTTGCAGAAGGATACATTGAGACTTCCGCTGAGAATAAAAAGAAAACGGCTATCAAAATGTTGGGAGGAAAAGAAAATGTGTCTGCAGTATCACACAATATAGAAATTACTAATTCTACGGTAACATCAAATCATCTAAATGTGTCAACATCTGGCATCAATTTATATAGCTGTAAAGACTGTGTTATAAATGTATACAATAAATAATTTTCTTTAGTTTTTTTCCTACATTTTGCATTATCGCTTGCGCGTGCAGTAAAAATGCAAAAACGCTCGTGTGCGGTAAAGTAAGTCATTACCTGTCTGAAATGAGTGGGATATTAAGGATATATCGCACGGTCGTAGATAAATAAATAAATAAAACCTAAACAAAAATGAAAACAACAGAAGTAAACATAGTCCAGAAGCTAATTTATAATTCTCCTAACACTACTCTCTGCCTCTCTGTCTCCATTCGCCCTCACCCGCAATCACACCCTCTGAACCTCTAATCCTAAAACGACACGCGGGACCGATTCTATAGCTTGGACGGCCACAACGGCCAGAGTAACGACTCTGCACACAACATAGAAGTGGGCTGGTCCTCCCACCATCCAGGGTAAAAAACAAAACACCCGGCAACGCCAACTGACACTCCTGAATAGTCGGATGAAAGAGGGTGTAGCTGGATCACGCTAGGGTTGCACTGGGGTGGATTTATCTGAGGTGCTGCTGATAGTAAATGGTGATGCTTTTGTTGTGTGAGAGAGAGCTATGTAAATGGTGATTGTTGTGCAGTTTGAATTAGACTAGGTGAAACTTTATTATGAGTGGGAGAATGGACGGTGTAGAATTGTAGTAGAAATAACGAATTTTCGGAGACTGTACAAAACTAGATTCTGATAGGAATACGCTCGTATCATGGGGGCCCAAGAGGAAGCAAAGTTCAGAAAACAATAAAATATCATCTATAAAATAAATATTATCTGTCAGTACGGTGGTGTGGATAGCGATACGGAATTCGAATCCGGTGATCCCAAGTTCGAATCGCACTTAAGCTAAAAATTATATAAAATCTACCACACTGCGGTTCGGTGAGTGTGTACCCTGTACTGTAATTGGGATTAAATTCTTGTTGTACAACGTAACATAAATAAATAAATAAATATCATCACACCCTTTATTCATTACTGGGTGTGATACTCTGCCGTAGCAAATCTCGGTCAGTGATATATTTTATCACGTGAAGTTACCAGCCGTCAAATCACAGCCCTTAAATATGTTAGTGGAGCGAGAGTCACAGGGGTAATTTGTTTTTTATTTGGTGAAAATTGTTTTTCGGCTGTGAGAATCAAACCCACTGGCCGATTCGATACCACAAAGCCAGCTACCCCATTACATTAGTAACATCCAGGTTACATTTTAAATTTATAATTTATTTAAATTGATAAAAAGTCCTTTTTTAACTTGTGTAAAGTTGGCAACTCGTTAAAATAAAGCTATTTCCGGCCTAGAACCGAATGTACTATTTTGTTAGTGCGCTATATTAAATAACTTAAATATAAATAAATAAATATATCATCACGCCTTTTACCCATTACTGGGTGTGGCACTCTGCCGAAGCAGATTTCGATTAGTGATATATTTCTTCGCGTGAAGTGCGGCTACTAGTCGGCAAATCACGGCCCTCAAAGACGTTAGTGGTGGAGGAACCACAGGGGTAGATTTAAATTGGTGAAAATTGTTTGTCGGCTGTGGGCATCGAACCAGGGTTCTCAAGATCCACACCTTAAATGAAACGTCAAAAACTGAGATTAAAATATCGACTAGGATAGGTGGCTCAGTGGTATTGAGTCGGCCTGTAGATTTCCCACAGCCGACAAACAATTTTCACGATGTTAAAATTACCCCTGAAGCTCCCCTCCAGATCATCTTTAGGGCCACACTCAGTAATGGGTAAAAGGGGTGATGATATATTTATTTATTTTAGAACGATTGTAAAACTAGAAAGAACTAAAAACTAGCTATTCTAATAAATTAGAAAACTCAAATGAAATATGAATAACTGTAGTTCAAACCAATGTATTTTAAATATAACTAGAATCATGGTAGGTCCCGAAAAAAAAGTTTAGGTAAGAACCAGGACATTATCAATAAAAATCATAACTTTTTCAGCACGACCGAAAGAAAAAGAATCACCCACGTGTATTTCTCCGCACCATCTCACCCTCTTTTCTAAAGCGACATTATCAATTTCGCATTAGTCTCGTCCGCATCAAGCCCCACACTTCCCAAGTGGCAACCGTCCCCAACATGAAGCCTGGCCCGTCTTTCCCGTGTAACAGAATCCGCGACTAAATAAAAATCAATAGTTATCTCCAAACTGTGACGGGCCGATGCTTTTAGCCGCTATTCCTGTGCCCGCCCTATTAAAGTTTCAGTGTCCGATGATGACACGTCACCGCCCGACATCTCGCCTGGCTTTCACGGTGATTATTGCCTGGTTTAAAAGCGACACCGACTGGGATAGCTGAAGGCTGAAGGAAAGCGGCTGAAGACGACAGAGAAAAGGGTCGTAGTGGAACGGCTTAATTTTTAATATTGCTTCTAAAGGTCAAAGGTTGTATTGAAATTTACTTAAGATATTTATAGATACTGCAAACTGAAGAAGACAAGAAGATGTATTTCTAAGGGCCGATTAATCAATCAATTCTTAAGTAAATGTTCACTATTAGCAATATAAATTATTAAATATATATATACCGAGAGATTTTTTTTATCAGTGTCCATAGGGATATGCCATTACCATAGTTACAGTTACAAAGTTTGACAGCAATGCATTAGAGCGTTTATTTTAAAAGTAAACATAGGGAAAATAACATTGCCGTCATCTATAGTTGTCAAAGTAATAAAACTGTCCTCTTTCAAAATCAGGCCGAGTTAATAGGGGATCAAATGGTGGGGCGTTTTTATATAAATGGAAATTTAAATGGGGAAAATTATTTAGAGTTGTTACAAGAGAGAGTAATATAGAGTAAATATTGAGGAAGTGTGGTTCCAACAAAATGTACGAAATTATCTGCACCGGATATTCCCCCAACGATGGGTAGGACGAGGTGCAGAAGTGGAGTGGCCTGCAAGGTCACCAGATCTTGCGCCAAACGATTTTTTTCTTTGGAGCCACTTAAAAAGTAAATTTTATAATGGTGGTAGAATGAGTGTAGAACAATTAAAACGTAGAATTAGTGTTGCATCGCATGAGATTCCTCCAGAGCAAATAAATAATGCTATAAATTCATTTTATAATCGTTTAGGCTATTGTTTACAGGTAAATGGGGGTAATTTTGAACAATTATTGAATAAAATTAGTATTTAAACTAAATAAAATTTTCTTTTTTGGTAGTTGCGATTTGACAACTGGTTACTGTACTTAACGTATGTAGTTTATTAGGATCTGCTATTGCAGAACTGCCATGGCCAAGAATGATCAGAATTTTGACATATAAACATGCAGATGTGAATTTCTGGTTGAACCAGTTCAAAAAGTAAAAATTTTTATTATATGGTTCTATATAGTTCAGAGCACGAGAAATACACTCGTTCAAACCGCATTTCAATATCTTTTTTAGTTTTTGAGTTACAGCGATTTTTGACTTTTTTAAAAGCTCAACTTTGAAAGCCAATAACTCAAAAACTAAAAGAGATATTGAAATGCGGTTTGAACAAGTGTATTTCTCGTGCGCTACTTAACTTGTACCGGTATTTTGAAAATTTTGAAAATTTTTCAATTTTTTTCGAAATTTTTTTTTGTCGATATTTCAAAAAGTTGAAGAGATAATGTAAATATGAAAATACCAGTGAATTCCTCGCGTGAAAGTACATAGGTATGCAAATTTTCAGAAAAAAATTCGAACGGATACATTTTTTATTACAAAAAATCGAAAATGGCCGTTTTTTGAAGATTTCTTAAGGGGTACCCCTTGGTGTTTTTACGGATTTAGGCCATTTTTAAATTTTTTGTAATAAACAATTTATCCGTGCGAATTTTGTTATAAAAATTTGCATACCTATGTATTTTTACGAGAGAAATTCACTGGTGTTATCAGATTTTAATTATCTTTTCAAGTTTTTGAAGTATTGAGGAAGAACAATTTAAAAAAAAATTGAAAAATTTTCCAAATTTTCAAAATACCTGTACAAGTTAAATAGGGCACGAGAAATACACTCGTTCAAACCGCATTTCAATATCTCTTGTAGTTTTTGAGTCATTGGCTTTCAAAGTTGAGCTTAAAAAAAAGTCAAAAATCGCTGTAACTCAAAAACTAAAAAAGATATGAAGATGCGCCTTGCGCCATTCGATTTCTCGTAGTCTGAATTATATAGAACCACATTTTAATAATTTTCGATTTTTGAACTGGTTCAACCCAAAATTCTCATTTGTATGTACGAGCTCTTAAACGAAGAATTTGCTTTTGGATTGTTTTGAGGTTCTAAATTTATACCTAACGTATAGTTAATGTAATTTAAAGTAATTTAAATTCATTTAATTTGTTTAAACTTAAAATGTTTCTTTTAGACTATCGACTTTTACACTACAATGCATTGCTGAAAATATTATTTTCCCTATGTTTACTTTTAAAATAAACACTCTAATGTATTGCTGTCAAACTTTTTAACTGTAACTATGGTAATAATATATCCCTATGTTTACTGATAAGAAAAACTCCCGGTATGTATTCCTCTGACTGAAAGTATTGACTAAATGTAGCCCTAACTATACTCATACTACAAACTCTAGTCGCGGTCTGCAAACAGCTACTTCAACCGTTGCTATAAAAATAACGAAAGTATGATTATTAAGTAGAATTTAGCTAGATTGGTTTTAGTTTCTTAGTTGAGTAAATATAAACGTCAAAAGAAAGTATTAATTATCGTTTTGTTGATAATTGCATTAAGTTTCTTGAGTCTATTTCTTAGCTATGAGTAAAAACGACCAAAGCCCCAGGTCGTGAAACAGCAAGAAAGGCGTCAAGTAGCATTTATATGCTAAAAAAATATGAAACAGAAAACTTATGTATGAACGTCAAGTGTACGATATTTTTTACCTCTTCACGGGAAGTGAAAACAGAACCGGAACATAAAGAAGCGTGGTAAGAGGCAAAGAAGAGACGCAAAGAAAGAAAGAAACCAGGACAAGGGACAGGAAACCGCATCCGCACAAAACAAGAACAGACGGACACAGCGAAAGCCGTAAAAATAACACTAGGCGTCGCTATAGCGACGGTTTTTTTCGCGCAATGGGTAAAATACACAAAGGTTGGTCAAGGTTTGCTTTGTGATGAAGAATACTCGACTGGACAGAGAATGCATGTCTGACTTGTTGGGGAAGAAAAGTGCACTTGTATTTACATAAATGTTTGGGAAAATTCTGTTTTTGACTTCAATAAAAACATTTTGATATGTAAAGGGTTATTCAGTATAACATGCAATTTAATTTGCTTTTCAAGAATGCATACTTTAAGAAAAAAGTCACATCGTGCAAATGCTTTCTACTAAATTAATGTAGTAGCTATCTTTTACCCGTCGTTACTAATATTCTTCTATGTATCCGAACACGAACCGAATAGTTCTCAAAGAAGCAGTTAATTAAAACAAACCAAACATGTAAATCAACTTCATACATTTTAGTTTTCTTTACTTTTTAATATAAAATGAAACTGAATTTTATTTTTTTTAATAGTTAGAGGTAAATTTGAATTATAAAAGTTTATTAAAAATTATTAAACTCAACCAAAATTTAATTATTCTAGAACAAAAACCGAAATTATGATAAACAGCTACACGAAACCGAACCGATTTGCAGCCCTGTTTTAAATACACAACCAGCAGCTTTGAGTAGCGTTACAAACTTCGAATTCAAATAAATAAATAAATAAATATATCAGCACGCCTTTTACCAATTATTGGGTGTGGCACTCTGCCTAAGCAGATCTTGGTAAGTGATATATTTTTCGCGTGAAATGCGGATACCAGCCGTCAAGTCACGGCCCCCAAAGATGTTAGTGGAGGGGAAGCCACAAGGGTAGATTTAAATTGGTGAAAATTGTTTGTCGGCTGTGGAAATCGAACCAGAGTTCTCAAGATCCATAGGCCGACACGATACCACTGAGCCACCTCAAATTCGATGATCCCGGATTCGAATCGCACTCAAGCTAAAATTATATGACCTACCACTACAGCTTGGTGAGACCGAATCGATATTCAGTTCTTATAAATAAATTAATTAATGGGGTAGGTGGCTCAGTGGTATCGAGTCGGCCTGTGGATCTTGAGAACCCTGGTTCGATCCCCACAGCCGACAAACAATTTTCACCAATTTAAAAAATCTACCCCTGTGGCTCCTCCACCACTAATATCTTTGGAGGCCGTGATTTGACGGCTGGTAACCGCACTTCACGCGAAAAAATATATCACTTACCGAGATCTGCTTAGGCAGAGTGCCACACCCAGTGATGGGTAAAAGGCGTGATGATATATATATATATATATATATAAATAAATTACGAAATAATTTTTTTTTAAATCCTGTGCATTCGCCTGGATTTGAACATAGCACCTTTCATACGCTACTAATAATCGGCGAAGTACTCATTATTTTGTATGCACTATTTGTAATTAATAAATAAAAAATAATTTTGTAGTAACAGAAAGATTGGGGTACATAGGTAGCTTAGGGATTGTGGATTTTTTACAGGCGACAAACAATTTTCACCTCATTAAAACTACCTCTATGGCTCCACTCTATTAACATCTTTGATGGCCGTAAATTGACGGCTGGTAAACGCACTTCACGCACAAAATCTGTTACGGCAGAATGCCACATCCAGTAATGGGCAAAAGGCGTGATGATATATTTATTAATTTATTTTAGTATGATTTCGGTGCTCGAAGGAATTAAAAACTAGCCACCTAATAAATTATAAAACTCAAATGAAATGTTAAAAACTGTAGTTTAAACCTTAAATTTATGACGTCAGTAACAAACTGGTTTAAATATAACTAAGAATACGGTTGGTCCCGAAAAAACAATTTAGATATGAACCGGAAGATTAGCAAACATTATCAATAAAAAAAAATTTTCAGCACATACGAATGTGCGATTTAAATAAAAGAACTATTCACGTCTATTTCAATTGATATTTAAAATTGGTTTTTTTTCAAAGTAACAAAATTATTAAATAATAAAGAAAATATTCCTGTCGGTTAATAAAAATTTGCTAACGTAAGTGTACTTAAAACGTAGCATCGTGGATAATATTACCTTCTATCGCAATCCATTTTTCTGCGCATCTTCTCGTATAAATTGTTTATTACAAAAACGGTTTCCGGCCGGTAAAGGTGAAGTACACAATATTTGCGGTATATTTTCCACGTTCATAAGACGAGAGTAAACACAATAAAGGTAACAACATTATACATCCCATAAACGGAACCTATAATGAAAAAGATTCCGGTTTCCATGCCTCGCTCATAAACACGAAATGATTTTTCTGAAGTTAGCGCACGCGCACAGGGGGTTTATTACGTCATAAACGCGGGAAATTCGAATGTGAGACCGTCTTGGAGGAGTTTTTACTGTTGGAGATAAAATTTAATTTGCAGGGATGTGAATGACTTACCGATGAAGGGTTTGGACACTTCTAACGATGAGTTGAATAGGTTATCTGCAACAAACAAAATGTGGTTAGAGGTCATATATTTTGACATTCGGTTTTATTGTCTATCTTGAAGAAAGTATGTTTATAAATAATTCAGTTGATAGGAAACGCATCACACCAGTGGCGGGATTTAGGAGGAGTGTAACGATGGGTAATTGCCACCCCTACATTTTTGTCTATTTGGGGCAAATAATTGAGGAAGATTATACTAGTCTTAGCGATGGGAATTGTTTTTAACAAAAAAGATTCGTCAGGAATTTTGTTTAAACAAAATAGTTTTTGTTTTAAGTGTGCAAAAGGAGTTTTTGTTGCACGTAAGAATGTTACTTTTAGTCGAGATCGCAGATCAAGACAAAAAGTCATTTGAATACACCAAAAAACAAGAATTTTGCCCACGAAATACAAACAATATTTATTCTACATCTATAAATAAAGAATAATACAATAATTATTGATTTATTTAAATAAATTGAAGAAAAAGTATCAACAATAATATGAATTTCATACTATTGATGTGTTGTAACTAATGGAACCTAGCAAAAAAAAATTGCGCATTAGGATGCAAAACAGGACACAAAATACTTTTATAATTTTGCGCTCTAGGGTGCAATATAATTCCCAAAATACTTGTTGTCATGGTGAAAAAATCACATACTTCGCGTATTGATATAAGTGAAAAAATATGAATATTTTTTGACAGTGGTAAAAAAAAAAGTTTTCAGGAAGTGTCTGGAAATTTACATACACATTTAAATAAATATATAAGTATGTACAAAATATATTATATGATAATTTGTACTATGATTTCTTTGCATGTTATTTCTTAAATTCAATTTAGATTTAAGAATTCTATACCTGGAGTTTAAAACTAATATATTGTATTTCTTGATACTTATCATGTCATATACAGAAAAACCTTTCACTAATAATACAAATTTATTTAATATTTTTTATTCATCTTCATCTGTGGCGCTACAGCCCAAATCGGGCCTGGACCTACCGGGCACACCGAGCCGCAGTTTTTACACTGCCGTACTGCCGGTTTTCGTAGTAAAATGCTACATTATTTAAGACTTATAAGTGACAAGCTTATAGCGCCCGAGTGTGATAAATACATGTAACTGTATTTTATATTTTACAACAAATCACACATTGTCGGCAGGCGGATTCGAACTGATGAACCTTGGCTCGGGTGACATCACAGTATGTTAAGAGATGTGCCTTAATACGCTCGGTCACCGGGCCTGTTTTTTTATTAATTATTTTAAACTAATTTATCTGGGTTTGAAGATTTACTCCTTTACATTTCAAAATAATTAAAAATGAAGGCAATAGTTATTTTTGTATTAAATGCATGAAATGAGTATTTTCTTGTAGCGCGTGAGAGTGTCACTTTTCATCCAGACAAAAAAGTCATTCGAACGTGCCAAAAAACAAGATTTCACCTACGCATTTGCTGTCTACTAGTTCAAGAAAGAACCTCGCTCTTCTCTTCTTCCTCTTCTTCTTACCAAAACGATAACGTCACATCCCATAGCCAACTTGACTCCGATATTGACGAATAATCTCACGATTACAGAGCTACATAATCAATAACAGCGTCCACCGATGTATCTGACGCCAACGAAAACTTTTCCCTCGACTTTCCCTCTCGTCGGAGAAAGTACGAGGGCGATGGTGAAAAGTTGACAAGCGCATCAAGAAGCCTTAAGCTGTGTACACACCAGCCTTCTAGGATGTCAAATCGGCCTGTTATTGTTATAGAAAGTAAATATTCTCGAGTTAATAATGCAAATCAACGCAAATTAAGGAACATCTTGTGTTTTGGTTCTATCCAGGGGTAGCCTTCGTCAGGAATGAATCTTTAATGGAAGCCAAATACTGATAGTGTTTTTGTTCGAGGAGTTTTCAAAGTTTAATATTAATAAGCTAATGTATTCCGCGTACATTATTTATATTTATTATGTGTACTGTGTATCAGGCGTCAAATCATTTCAACTATAAAAGTTACTGCATGATATTGACGGTAGCAAAAATATAACTACGTACAAATATTTTCACTGATGCAACATCCTGTTCCTGTTGTGTAGAATATATTAAATAAAGAAAAGGCTTCAGAATCCAATGTCATCATCAGCAATGTCATCATCAGCATCTTTAAATAAAAACGTAAAAATATAAAACAATATTTGTAAAATGTCATCTTTTTTACTTCATTTTCAGTTTTTACTATACAGTGTGTAACTGCAATTGTGTTAAATGTATTTTTAAACAAGCGCAGACGATGCTGCCTTCATTTCTTATAGATGCGTTGTTAGAGAAGTGGGCGTAAGTGAAGATTTACGAAACAGGTGTACAGGAGCGAATGGATGAATGTTTGTTGCGTGATGATGGATTTGGTTGTGAGAAAAGAAAGAGTTCGTATGGAAGCAGTATTAATGTGGTCGAAACGGGTATCGTGTGTCAGGATGAGAATGTTGACGGGGTCGTGCTACCCCATTTAATGGGATATAGCGTGATGTTATGTATGTATGTATGTACAAATATTGTTTTATATTTTTACGTTTTTATTTAAACGTGATGATGATGAGCTACTACTACTTCTGAAGCCTTATTTTCTTTATTTAATATATTATAGTTGTGTAGAATAACAAAAAAAATCATGTTTGTAGCTCAGTGGCCCAAACTGAAATAAAACTTGCGCAAAAGGTTGTGTGTTCAAATTTATATACAAAATAATTATTTGTATATCAAGAGTTAAAAATTACAAGTAGCTTTTTGCCGACTGAAGCTAGAGATTAATAACAACAAATATAATTAGAAATATCAAAAATATTTATATATTTTGGATAATAATAATTAAATCATCACTTTGATTAAAAATGGGATCTGTCACTTTACATTTTACTACCTTGTACGTGTAAAGGAAGTATTGTAATCGCGAAAATTTTCGGTTCTCAGATTTCAGCGGACATACGCATTTTGACCATCCCTGAATCCATTTTGTACGTACGTATGTATCTCACATAACTTAAAAACGGTAAGCCGTAGAAAGTTGAATTTTTTTTATTTAGGACTGTTAAACATTTAGTTTTTAGTCATTATATAACTTTCGGAAGTGGTGCTTTACTTGAAGCTTATAATAGATTTTAATGAAAAACTTTATTAAAATATAATCTAAAACTTTTCAAATTTGGTATATAAGACTACTATATCAATGGAAATAACATTTTGGTTAAAATAGACTAACCGGAAGTGATACATTACATGAAGCTGCTAACAGTTTTTCTTGAATAAAATGGTATTATTTTGATTTTAGAAATAAATGCTAAAAATAAAAGTTTTAGAGAATTAAATTCTGCGTCTAGCACATTAAGAATTATTAAATTAGCCTTTTGTATAACCGAGATATGTAAATTTAAAAATAATATATGTTTTGTTTTTTTTTAGTAAAATTTGCTATAGATTGGAACAAAAAATAAGAACAAATTTAATGTCAAATATATGCAATAAAAAAGAATATCTTTAGTTTAATACGCGTACAAGAAAGTTTTGTGGTATCCACATCAGATTTTTTTATTTCCTAGAACGAGCGTAGCGAAGGCTGCAACTATTTATATCAAAAAGCTATCAAAGCTATCTTAAATAGAAGTAGTTAATTACATAATTTCGAGAAAGTGCCTTAGCCGTATGGCGCCAAAGATACAGCTCGCCACCATCATCTCCTATTGAAAACGACTATTTCCTTTCTTTGCAATAACCCTTCATAAAGTTAACCTCCCGGTTCACAATCCCACCCACGCAAAACCACAGCTAGAATATCATTTCTCCTTACTCCTTCGCGTAACAATATGTCGTATGCACCAGCATACGTGATGCAATGACGTAGCGACGTGACGAAACCACCAAAAGCATAATCATGCTGGTGCCGTGCTCCATGCCCCAGCAGCCCAGCCCGCCGCACGACACTGGCGCTGGCTACCTGCAGTAAATTGCACTGACAAGCGAATAAAATCGCGCGCGTGACTGTGTTGCAATGAGCAAAAGACTTGGAGAGTTTTTGATTATTCTGAAAAATATACTGAAAGCTTTGAGAAAGACTTGAAATGCGATATTTATAGCACGGAATTCCAAGACGTAGTTGTATTTTTGGTTACCTTTAAGTTAAAATATATTTTATATGCAAATCTTATAAAAAGTAATATTTATGCATGCGATTCTGTTCATTATTTTACTATAATACTACATATATTGCAATTAGCGAGGGAGCTCATACAGAGTGTTATATTTTAATAGACCCAGCAAATATCTCGCTTATTTATCAACTTAGCAATTTCTTTCATATAACATGATTTATACAGCAACATGTAAGCTAGTTGATGACGGATGTACATTCATGATATCATTTCCGGTTTATTAGTAATTAATATCAACTTTGAAATTTCAAATGGAACATACTATATTTTTTTACAAATTTGAAAAGTGCATGAAGAGGCTGAGAGTCATTTTGAATATTTGTTATAAAATCATTTTGCTGTTATTAAGTGTTCCTTATTCTTATTTTCTGTATTATTATGACTAAAGCCCGGATATTTAGGCTCTTAAAAACACCCAAATAAGCAGGCATATAGGCCGGTAATTACTCTAAAATAGGCGGTATTTTAGGCAGCCTAAATGTAAATAATTTGTTTTAAAAAAAATAAACGAATCCTTTTTCTAATATTGGTACTCGTATCTACTCTTCGTTAGAAAAAAATAATCATTTTAAACAAAAATTAACGCAATCTGAAAAATAATAATGTAGGGTTTTTATTTTATTAACTATTATGCAAATTCAAATTATGTAGTATACTTTAATTCACAAAATATTACGAGCAATTGCTCTATGAAATTTTCGGAAAGGGACTGTGTTCGGTCTGTCAGAACTTGCTTGTAAGCTGAAAACTTCGTTCGACATCACAAAATGTGACAGAAGTGTTCTTATATTTAGCCATATCGTCTAATGTTACCTCAGCTCCATTGATTAATGGCAAAGACACAATTGAATTGCCACGTAAAATTTTGGCATTTTAAATTCACACACAAAAACTTGATTAAAGTAAGTAATTCAAATATTATAGGTTAGGTTGAAACACTATGTCGAGTGCTGAATTAGTCAATAAAAGTTAGAATAGGCAACAAAAATAGGCAACAAAAATAGGCAAAATAGGCTGTATAAGGTAAAATAGGCACAATAACCAAAATATAGGAAAAATAGGCTCTAAGGCACGATAAAAAAACCTTCCATTACACGTAAACATATTACCTATGTATAGAAAAACGAAATTGCCTGAAGTATATTAAAATTTGAATCTAGGCAATTGCCTAAAAATCCGGGCTTTAATTATAACAAAAAATATTATTTCGTTTAATAATAATAATTACAATTGTTTTAGTTAATTGTTTTATTTCAAGCCACAGTCCTGGCTCACTAATCTCTTTCCGATTTGGTGTATATTAAAGTGCCCGCCATTTTACTTTTTAATAATGTAACATATGGATTGTTTTACATGATTGTAAAGCAAATTTGATGCACTTTCCAAATTTGTAAAAAATATAGTATGTTCCATTTGAAATTTCAAAGTTGATATTAATTACTAATAAACCGGAAATGATATCATTAATTTATATCCGTCATTAACTAGCTTACATGTTGCTGTATAAATCATGTTATATGAAAGCAATTGCTAAGTTGATAAATAAGCGAGATATTTGCTGGGTCTATTAAAATATAAAAACCTGTATACAGGATGTTTCACACCTCAAATAATTCCTATACTATAAACATACATTATCATTTTAAACTGGAGAGATCGGCATAAAACGATTAAATGCACCGCAATTATGTTTACAAAGGAACTCAAAATATCACCCGTTATAACTGATGTCTCAAGGTTCGCACAGGGTTGTACAGCCCCATTCGCCGGTACGTGTATAATAAAAACAAAAAAATGACAATCTTCATATAAGTATATTTCCTTATTCATACGATACAAGTATAATATATTATAAATACTATATACAAACATAATCTAAACAATTACATACATTACTCAGTCTGATTCAGTACAGGATATTTAATCTTCTTAATGAGTAACATAACTGCTAATTGGATAATTTAATCCGAATTAGTAATTTTTAAATGGTCAATCATAGGAAAAAACAAGAATAATTATAGGCTGAATACGACCCTTAAAAATTTACCTGTTGTGACCATCGATAAGCGATATGGGGTAACTGCACTAATAGATTTCATTGTAGTTATATGGGACAGGGACCTTTAATAGTTTTATGCCGATCCCTCCAGTTTAATATAAAAATAGTATATAAAAAAAAATTAAACCAGTGGTTCTGAAGTTAGGGTACAAAGTTATATTTTTTTAAATGAGATCATACATATTTTTTATGCCTATCCGATAGAGTATTTTTTTCTGAATTCAACCATGTAATCATTTTATATCCTTACCTAACAAAAATATCGAGAAAATTCCATTTAAATTAAATTATAAATTATATTAACATGAAACATAACAATAGGCCATGATCAATAACAAAGCTATAAACATAATGGTTATAAACCATAAACATTTAATTACCTAATACAATACTCATAATTTATCTTCTCAATAAAAACAATAATCAAAACTAATTATTATGAATAACAATGAACTTATTTTGTATAATTTTACAGATCTACTCGCTGAAAATACTCATTTACTTAGTTACCATATACAGGGTGTTTCAGGACTAGTGTAACAAACTTTAACAGCTTATTCCTGAGGTCATTTTGAGCCAAAAATGTCATATGAACATAGGTTCTATTCCTTCTAGTTACCAAAATAAAAAAGGTTGAAGTTCTATAAATAACACGAAATTTTCAAATTTTTGTAATCAAGATACTTTCGGAAAACGAGAGTTTTATTGAAAAGTCATACCTTATTTGTCTTAATTAATTTTATTTATTAATATTAACGAATACGATTTAGAGAACAAAACATAAAATGACACAATTAAATAGAAACAGAACAACATAACCAAACATGGAATAGGTTAACACAATATGAAATAAGATAAGAAATTTAAAAAAATTACAGCAAGTGTTCAAAATGAGCGCCTTGAACTCGTATGCATGTTAATATTAATAAATAAAATTAATTAAGACAAATAAGGTATGACTTTTCAAAAAACTCTTGTTTTCCGAAAGTGTCTTGATTAAAAAAATTTGAAAATTTCGTGTTATTTATAGAACTTCAACCTTTTGTATTTTGGTAACTAGAAGGAATAGGACCAATGTTCATATGACATTTTTTGCTCAAAATGACCTCAGCAATAAGCTGTTCAAGTTTGTTACACTAGTTCTGAAACACCCTGTATGCCTATAATGTGTCGTTCTTCTTGTCCCATCATTCCGTTTCGGAACATAGGGGCCGGGCACACCGAGCCGCAGTTTTTACACTGCCGTACTGCCGGTTTCTTTAGTCAGATTATTTAAGGCGTATAAGTGACTAGCTTATAGCGCCCGAGTGTGATAAATACATGTAACTGTATTTTTATATTTTACGACAAATCACACATTGTCGGCAGGCGGATTCGAACTGACGAACCTTGGTTCGGGTGACGTCACAGTATGCTAAGAGATGTGCCTTAACACGCTCGGCCACCGCGCCTACTACTTACATAGAAGGTGGAAATAAAATTTATTACAAATTTTAATTCAATAGTTATGCCTATTATCAAGGGAAGAAAATGATACATTTCTTTCCAATAGTGTTGTTTCATTTATCGAGTCGAAAGCGAAAGATACAAAGCACCTAAGGGAAGTATGACACTTTCCCCACAAGGTATACATATAATTTTGTATAAGATCAGTAAAAAATGTAAGCTTTTCGATCGTCATTTGATGGCAGAAAGTGATGAAATACTATAGACCAAGACTTTTTATAATATTTGCTCTTGACAATATAGCTCTTTGCAGGCCGTTGGTATTAGAAACAGTATGAAAAGTATTTTATTTCAGATATATAATGTACATGAATATTATAAGAGTCGTTTTCTGATTGCCTCAATTTGACTGTACTCTGACTTCAAATAATATATGTCACAATATTTTGTTTATAACTTGAATGATGTTTAATAGATTCAACATATTTAAAATATCTCTATTTCTAAGCAAGTAAAGAACAAAAGTTAGTTTTAGAATCTAATAACGCAGAGAGTCGAACTTCAAGTTGTAAAACGACTAGTGTCAATATTTTTTATAAATTAAATGCTAGATTTTAAGTTACAAACAACGTATAATTTATAACTTTAATGATGTTTAAAAGTTTAAACATATTTAAAATATCTCTTTAATGAGCAAGTAAAGGACAAAAGTTCGCTTTAGATTCTAAAAACGCAGAAAGTCCATATTTCACCTAAATTAAAGCTAGATTTAAAGTTTTTACGCAAAGTTTATAACCTGAATTTTGTTTAATGGTCTAAACATATTTATAATTAAAGCCCGGATGTTTAGGCTCTTAAAAACACCAAAATAAGCAGGCATATAGGCCGGTAATTACTTTAAAATAGGCGGGATTTTAGGCAGCCTAAATGTAAATAATTTGTTTTAAAAAAATATTGGTACTCGTATCTACTCTTCGTTAGAAAAAAATTATCATTTTAAACAAAAATTAACGCAATCTGGAAAATAATAATGTAGGGTTCTCATTTTATTAACTATTATGCAAATTCAAATTATGTAGTATACTTTAATTCACAAAATATTACGAGCAATTGCTCTATGAAATTTTCGGAAAGGGACTGTCTTCGGTCAGTCAGAACTTGCTTGTAAGTTGAAAACTTCGTTCGACATCACAAAATGTGACAGGAGCGTTCTTATATTTAGCCATATCGTCTAAAGTTACCACAGCTCCATTGATTAATGGCAGACACAATTGAATTGCCACGTTAAATTTTGACTAAAAACCGTTTTTTCTTTCGGCATTTTAAATTCACACACAAAAACTTGATTAAAGTAAGTACTTTAAATATTATAGGTTAGGTTGAAACACTTTGTCGAGTGCTGAATTAGTCAACGAAGTAGATGATAAACCTTGTCTGCTCAATAAAAGTTAGAATAGGCAACAAAAATAGGCAAAATAGGCTGTATAAGGTAAAATAGGCACAATAACCAAAATATAGAAAAAATAGGCTCTAAGGCACGAAAAAAAAGCCTTCCATTACACGTAAACATATTACCTATGTAAAGAAAAACGAAATTGCCTAAAGTATATTAAAATTTGAATCTAGGCAATTGCCTAAAAATCCGGGCTTTATTTATAATATCTCTATATATAAACAAGTAAAGGACAAAAGTTAGTTTTAGATTCTTATAAACAAAATATTTTCTATAAATTCCTCCAGGTCCAAAATTTGAAGTGGTACCTCTGAGTAGATATTTAGAATTTATGGTTTCATTTAATTTAGTGCAAGTAGTTATAACAAGTACTAAATTTATCATTAACAAATACCAAATAAGATTAACAAATGATATGAAGTTGCGACAACATAAGAAGCAAAACAAATGAGTGCAGTATAACCCAATAAAATCCCCCATCTCAACTTCATCTCAACTAAAGACAAAACCAAAACTTCGCAAGTTAGCGGCGAACTAGCGCCAGTGGGATTAAATCCAAAGGCCAGTTTAGCACCACTAACTGTCATCCGTAAGCTGAACCGATAGCTAAGGCGACTCGAGATACACATCTTTCCGGGGTGGTACGGGGAAAGATGGCGGGGTACTGGCGGTAGTGGATAATGTCGACATCGCGACTTAACTAACGATAACGTCGGTTTATGCGGGATCTAAGGTGCCTGGGAAAGGACATTCCAAAATGGAGTGGGAACAAGAAGTTTCGGAAGGATAGTTTAAGCACGGAAGGACTAGCAAATTATAAAACTGAAACCTTTCTTATAAAGACAAGAAGAAATAGCCAATTCATTTGCTATTCTGCACAATTTATTTCAGTATATTTATTTATTTATGTTACGCTGTACAACAGGACCTTAATCCCAATTACAGTACAGGATCCGCACTCACCGAGCCGCAGTGTGGTAATTTTAATATAATTTTTAGCTTGAGTGCGATTCGAACTCGGGATCTCCGGATTCGAATTTCGTATCGCTAACCACACCATCGTACTGACGGGTAATTCTGATACATTAATTATTTGTGTATTAAGATCGCGAAATGAACTATGGTCAAATGCTCCTGACAACTGTTATTCCAGTGGTTACTCTCCATTTTGTTGTATGTATTTATTAAAAGTTATTTTGAGTATCTAAGTCGAGAAATAATTATCTATGTGCGTCGAAGAAAATTTTCGACGTCCGAAGCAGTAAATCCGAGGTAGACTATCTTCTGCGCAATTTTCGCAACCAAAGTGCATCAAAATTTTTCTCACAACGACATTATGTTCATTAAAAAACTTGAAATGATGATTACTATAAATAATGGATGTGTAATAGGGTGTCTGTTATTTGGGCTACCTTCGAATATTCTTCGGGACCCCCCTAGATTGCCAGACATTCCAAAAAAAATTAGTTTCCCAAAAGAATTCAGTGTTTTTTTATGATTAACCCGTGCCACCGAGCGGTTTCAGAAATTTTTAATAGAATTATAAATCTGAAACTGGACTCAAATAAATGAACATTTACTTGCAAATAGTCTATACCCCAAAAAAACATAAAAATGCATATTTTGCAATTATTACTAAAACTTCGACTGATAGCAACATTTTGACAACAGATTCGTGTTCAGAATCATCAATTTCATAGGAAAACATATCCCGCATGTCTATGTTACGCTAACTGGCGACACAATAGAATTATTTTGCTATACCCCTATTTTCCGGTAGGCTTAAAACTTCAACCGCTCGGTGGCACGGGTTAATCATCAAAAAACACTGAATCCTTTTGGGAAACTCATTTTTTTTTTATTGTCTGGCGATCTAGGGGGGGGGGGTCCCGAAGAATATTCGAAGGTCGCCCAAATAACGGACACCCTAATGTGTAACCAAGAATATATATATTCAGAAAAATAAACAATTTGTTTGTTTAGCTGCGTCATTTTGTAATCATTTGTGTGATTGGTTTAAAACAGCCCGCCAAAGTAGCTGTCAGTCCAGTAATTAATTTTTACCGAATTGTTCACAAAAAGTATAAATTTTGCGGGCCGAATTGTGCGTGGAAATGTTAACTTCGTTTGAGAGTTGCGCGAAAGAGAACTTTCTTGACTAAATATATTATTATGGACTTTATATTTTTAAATGGAACATCCTATCTTTGTAAAATTTAAAAGATCTTTTGTTTCTCTTTAAAGTAGTTTTTATTCAAATTTACGTAAACAAACTAAATTAATTATAACAAAGAAAACTTGATAAACTAAGTGAGAGAAACAAATAATTATTATTTAAGATGTAACAGTATGTAATCTAACTGTTTAAATAAAATAAAATAAATATATCAACACGCCTTTTACCTATCACTGGATGTGGCACTCTGCCTAAGCTGATGTCGGTAAGTGATATATTTTTTCGCGTGAAATACGGTTACCAGCCGTCAAATCACGGCCTCCAAAGATATTAGTGGAGGAGGAGCCACAGGGGTAGATTTTTTATATTGGTGAAAACTGTTTTGTCGGCTGTGGGGATCGAACCAGGGTTCTCAAGATCCACAGGCCGACTCGATACCACTGAGCCACCTACCCCATAACTGTTTATATAAGAGAATTAATAACATACTTTGTGTGTGATTATTTATTAATAAAAACATGAATAGGGAAATGAAAAGTACTTTAAAGAGAAACAAAAGCTCTTGAAATTTTTGCAAAAATATATGGGGGATGTTCCATTTACAAATATAAATTTGTATATCATTGCATGAAAATGGGACACCCGGTAGAAACAATTTTAATTTAAAATAAACTTTGAAATGATATTCAATAATATTTAAAATAATCGAGTAAACATAAATACAGACTGATAGACCACTATGTATACCTCCTAAGTAAAAAAAAAACCTAACCTTCCTTTTTTATTATCAGCTTGCGGGAAGAATCGTGCGCACGGCACTGGTTCACCACATCATACCAGCACCAGAAGTAGAAGTACAAGACTTGCGCATCTCCATAGTTATTAAAACCGTGATTTACCTTGCCGGATAATGAAAATTGAACCAGAGATGCTGTGCGTTCGCACCGCATTATGCGTGTTTATTTAATTAATTTGAAATGATGAAAGTTTGGAACCAAACTCGCACCTCCAGTGGCGCCGACAGGGGGTAGATCCGTAACATAAATCATCAACAGTGTCTTTTTTATGAAAACCCCGGGTTTCATTTCATTATGCAGCGAGCTCACAGTTTAATGTTCGATACATAAATTAAAATACTATGTTCATTTATCACGTCGCTAGTGACATCTGGCGGGACTGCTGAATATATTTTTGTATGCAGAAGATGGAATTGTAACTCTGGAAATTGTCTAATGATGGATTTATTTGGAAATAAGTACTACAATTCAAGAAATCCAAGAAAAAAAAATACATTTGTTTATATATTATAAGAACAATATTATTTTTCTACGATTGCTATGAAAAGTTGACAATTACGCTCTCATTTGTCATCGTAAAGTTGAAGTTTTCTGTGGAACAATCGAAAAATATCTTTTTTGCGCGTCTCCAATGGCAACGCGCGAAAAAGACGTTAAATGCGTGCTTATTAACTATTGATACCAGGGATACAAACAAAACAGAAACTTGTCATATTAACAGTTGACAGAACGAATTTATTTTCAGTACGGATACGTTTTTTTAATCATTTTAAGATGCAATCGTAGAAAAAATGATGTGTGTATCACGAGTGTAAAGTGTCTTTGTTCCTCTTACACTATTGCAGCTCTCGCCTTCGGCTCGCTCTGCAATTACCGTGTTCGAGTAACAAAGAATCACTTTACACTCTTAATACACAAATAACTATTTGATATTGTCCATGAAAGTATGAATTGTTGTAATTGTCAAAATTGTTGTCATCTGTATTGTTATATTTCATTGTTGACATCGTTAATTGTTGGGATTTGTTATTGTTGTAATCAAATAAATATTCACATATTAAAATATCTGATTGTTGAATATTTCTTTGTTATGATCAGTATTGTAGTAAGTTTTCATTGTTGGAATTATTTATAACCTCTGTTGTTACTGTGTAATAGGGATTCTTTTAAAATAAATAAAATTTATGAATGAATGTACATCCAACAAAATTTGTGTAATTGTCCTAAGAAAAATTACATTCCAAGAGATAAAATTTATTAAAAAAAGTTACAGAATGAAGAAATTTATTAAATTTTTAACATTTATATTTATCGTTTCTAAGGAGACAATGAAGTTAAATAAATGTTTATCCAATTGCAAACAGTTAGTTTTTCAATGGATCGAACATAAAATAATAAAAGTGATATTTCTATATGCCACATTCATAAATTAATTGAATTATCGCATGTATAATATTACAAAAATAAAATGACATATTAATGTCCTGTTTTATTATTATATTTATTCAATCAATTAAACAACAACCAAATTAATTTCCAAATCAATAAAGCTAATTAATAACATATTACATCGAAGACAACTGACCAATAAGCACTCAGCGATATAATTCGTTAAAAAACTAAAAACATTTACATAATTAAATATCTAACAAACGGCAATGAAAAAAGCAATAACAATAAATATTTAAAAGGAAATATTAGTCGAGAATCCATTACAGCCACCATTTCATTACGACACAAAAACTTGAACTAATGCATTCTCGTAAAAAGAAACGGTAACAAAAGAGGAATCAATCGATGTTCATTTTTCTCGCAGGAATTTAAACGATTACCAACCTGAGGAATATTATCCACGACGGAAAATGATATATTTTCGATTTTGTTTATTGTCTCCAAATTTTTTGCCCATTTATTTTTTGGTTGGAATGAATGTTTGCAATTTTCTACATGCTGGGAAATAACGAAAATTTAATCAAATCTTTCCAAAAAAAATATTTCTTCATCTTAAGCTACAAATAAAAAATTTTACCTGCAATTGATAGGAAAATAAACATTTACCTGAACTTTAAGACTCAGGAAAGCTTTGCTTTGCATGCCTAGTCAGAAAAATAACATATTGCCTGCCTAGGCAGGTAATGAAAGAAACGTGAGTGTCTAGTTACTTAGCAACATAAAATACTGACTGAATATGTAAGTTAAATATTTATTTTAATTTAAATTAATTTAAAATATGTTTTATTTGTTTATAAGTTTCAGGTAAAATGTTATACGTAACGCGGCAGGAAAGCGTCGTACAGGATTCGTAAGCTGTTTCAAGCTCGGCATGAAACTATCTACTCATCCTGTAATTGAACGCTTTCCTGACTTTTTACGTAAATTACTATTCTTTCTGTAATTGTCAAAAAAGAATAATACAATAATTATTGGTTTATTCAAATAAATTAAAGAAAAAGTAATAAAAGATTATATTAATTTAGTACTATTGATGTGTTGTAACAAATGGAACGTGAAAAAAATCATGTGGAAGCGCTCGCGAAATGCTTATTTTGCGCACTAGGCTGTAAAACAATGCGTGAAATATACATTGTCCAGGTAATGTAAATGATGAAAAAAATCTCGTACTTCGCGTATTGATATTAGAGATAAAAGGTCTACATTTTTGACATTTGTGGAAAAAAAAGGTAGAAACTTTGTTTAGGGTTATACAAATTAGTGAAGGAAAAGTCAAACTGAATGGTATATAAATCAGGAAATCAATTCAGAAGTAATCAAGCATTTGATTAAAATAATTTTACAGTTTATTTTAGCAATACATATTTTTAATTATTTGCCATGCAAAGTTATTTACTACAGGCGCGGTGGCCGAGCATGTTAAGCCACATCTCTTAACATACTGTGCTGTCACCCGAACCAACGTTCGTCAGTTCGAATCCGCCTGTCGACAATGTGTGATTTGTCGTAAAATATAATATACAGTTACATGTATTTATCACACTCGGACGCTGTAAGCTAGTCACTTATACGCCTTAAATAACGTAGCATTCGACTACGAAAACCGGCAGTACGGCAGTGTAAAAACAGCAGCTCTGTGTGCCCGGTAGGTCCAGTTCCAATTTGGTCTGTAGTGCCATCAGAAGAAGAAGTTATTTAAACATCATTTATATATTTTTTAAATGTGAGCTCCGCTGTTTGAAATTAAGTTTTCCGTCACAAAATTTTTAAAATAATTACGGCTTAATGTATATCTATCAAGACTTTCTAAAACTATACATTGTTTTCAATTTAGATAAAGTTTCATATAAAAATTTAAAAAATAGTGGAAGACTCCACTGATATTAACTACCTGTTGTACAAACTAACAAATTCTGTGTTGTATAAAACAACAAATAAATTGTTCTAAATAAAAATATATCTAAGTTGTTTGCAGCCTAATTGTAGTGCATTTCCTTCCGGAATTTATAGTCCCCCAAATTTCGAAATGAAGATATATATCCTTCTCCCCTTTAGTATCAAGTATCAGTCCGTCCCTGGAGATATAGTCCCAGTGGCCAGTCCGTCACAGTACAACACAGTATCCATAATGCTGCGTACCACGAGCACAGGAGCGAGCACTCAGCGGGTACAAAGGCTGTCTGCTGCAAGTACATTAAGACTAAGCTAAGTAACCGAGTTACGTCTCATTATTTAGTAAAGACGCTTTTACCGCTTGGTTCACGTGCGTGCGCGACGAACGCACTTTGCACGGTTTGTTGTGTGAACAGCAAGCGAATGTTCCAGTCGTTGTTTCTAATCACATCGGGGATATTGATTAGAATGCGCAGTCGACTGTGTTTGAAACATCATCAGAGTAATGGCTTAAGTTTATGTGTGTTTTGCTCATCAGGAAATTTAATACCCACTGAGGTATTTCATGTAGAAAGGCGAAACGAAATTCGCGTGGAATTTTTATAACCGTATTTTGCACGGCTTTTCTCAAATTAGTTCCTGTAGGTATTTTAATTAATTTTAATTCAGGATAGTTATGATAGTATTTATAGAAAAATCATAAGGGATGATAATCAAAGCTCAGTTGATAAATAGTATGTTATGTATCAAGGGATGATAATCACGCCCTCCTGTGAAGCATATTATACTTTTCGTAACAAGTGCACAAAAGAGCTAATATTATTAAGTTGTGTGATTATTAAAGGTAATCATACCTGTAGTTTTTCACTAAAGTTAATTTATATTATGACAAAAAAATTCTGATGACGCCTGGATTCGAACCAGACACTGTGACAGAACAGTTCAGTTGATGCCATATTTCGAACAACAGGTGACGTGGTGTAGCGGTTAGCATCTCTGCCCGGTATGCGGAAGGTCCCTGGTTCGAATCCAGGCGTCATCAGAATTTTTCTGTCATAATATAAATTAACTTTATAGGGACAAATGTCAAATATGGGTTGCGTAACTAGTTACCTAGGAAACGTCGCAAAGTAGAAAAGTAGTATTTCTCTCTCTAAAATTCGGGAATAAGAACGCGTTTCTTGTGCATGTGTTACGAAATAGCTATTAACATACCTAGGAATGATATGAGTAGAAGTCAGTTTGAAATCCGAGTTCGTAGGGCGAGGATTTTAAGACGTCTAAGACCTGTTATGACTCATAACATCCGTGGTTTGTTCAATAGTTTACCGGTTTCAGAATATAAATACGTTAACGTCATTAATAAATATTATTTTTTGAAATTCTTTTATGAATAACGTCATTGTTATCATTTTATAAGGTGATCAAGTAAGTCTGTGATCTGTATGTTTATATTTAACGCCATGGTTACAATTGTTTTGTATTATATTTATAAATAATTTTTTTATTTGAACGTCATAACGTGGACATCTCTAATTTGAAAGACTATACAACTAATATATATTATGATAAGCAGGAGAAGTAATCTTTGTATTATTGTAGTTTTGAGTTCCGTTTGTATGAATAGTGTTATATTATCATTGTGTTTTATTTTCATTTTCTTAACTGTTTTGACAACTCAGTATGGTACAGAATACAGTTACTTCTTACTTACCAGCCTACTTTTGTGCATGTAAACATAGGTTTATGGTGCTATTCTGTAATTTTCTATAACGCTACAGATCTGTAAATCTGAACAAAAACGCATCATATTTTATTGTCAAATGACATTAAATGTATTTGTCAATAAAAATCTAAAATAAAAATAAATATATCATCACGCCTTTTACCCATCACTGGGTGTGGCACTCTGCCTAAGCAGATCTCGGTAAGTGATATATTTTTTCGCGTGAAGTGCGGTTACCAGCCGTCAAATCACGGCCTCCAAAGATATTAGTGGAGGAGGAGCCACAGGGGTAGATTTTTTTTAAATTGGTGAAAATTGTTTTGTCGGCTGTGGGGATCGAACCAGGGTTTTCAAGATCCACAGGCCGACTCGATACCACTGAGCCACCTACCCCATAATAAATCTATGCGCTTTTATTCAACTTTATAGAACTGTAGCGTTATAGAAAATTACAGAATAGTTCCATTAATATCCTGAAACCGGTAATAGTAGTTTATGTAACAAGTACATAATTTAGGTCTTTATTGGACGAACCGAATTTGATGGCAGAGCGAGCGCAGCGAGCGAGGCTAATAAATAAGGCGAGTCTATAAAGTCCGATTATGTACGAGTTGCATACAACGTTTTATGTTCGACTGCATGAAGAATATTTTCTCTTAAAATATGATTATGTCAATACCTATATTTAAAACATTTAATTGCATCCCAAAGTGTGCTTCGTTGTTATGCATTTGTTGCTTTATTTATCAAATTGTCAAAGTGAAAATAGTGTTGAGATGGATGAAGACATTGAAGACGTTCCAAAAGAAATATATATACATATAATACATACAGAAAATGGTGTTTAAATATTTCTTTTGAATTTTGTTTTAATGTGACATTGACAGCAGTCCAATTTTGCATTTTTATCGTACTAGTCCAATAAAGTACCCGATTATGGACAGTAAACAGTGTCGTAAAACAAGATAATATGATGCAGTCGAACATAAAATACTTTATAGGTCTTTGGAATCAATGCAGTAATAATGCAGAACTCGCAAAGAAATCGTATCGATCGGTGTGAAAAAAAGTAGTAAATGATTATACGCATACGGGCATGCATCTGTCGCCATCGACACACATTCACACCCCCTGATGTCTCATTTCCCGAACAATACTTCCTGGCCAAGCCCATGCCTCCCTACTTTCATGCACATTCAAACTATGCGATTCGGAAAAGTTTTGTTTTTGAATAGAAGCAGCGTCGTTAGAACAGATGGCCTCATTCGCAATTTTGATTGCGAATTTCAAGTAATTTATGGCCGGATTCAATGTGTGGAATGGAAGTTTGGTTTTGCACTTTAACGTGAACGTGACTTTTGCTCATCCAACTCTGACGTGTTTGCGGATGCGATTCCAGGAAATGTGCTGTTTTTCCGCCAATTTCGTTATTAGAACTTATTAATTTATTAGCGGAACATGCATGTATGAGTTTACTTAATTATACCGCTGTTGCCAAACACGTAATGTGCAGTTTCCAAATATGCAGATATTTACAATATTATATTATACAACCCTGCAATATTCCTCGATACACAATAGTTAATTGTATCACTAGGTCACAAACTGTACTTTTAAAAGTACAAGCATATTTTCACAGGTCAAGCTCAAGGCGAGGATTGCAAATTACGAATACTGGAAAAAAGTTTCTGGACGTGTGGTATACTAGATTTTTCGAGCCGATTTAAATGAAATTATTAATTCATTTGGTAAATATTGAGTACTAAAGTTTTTTTAAGTTCACATCAGTATATTAGTAAACATGAGTACGAGAGTTAAATAAATATTAACAATTAATTTTTTCTTTACAAAAAAATTGTAGGTTTAAATTTTCTAATGTGTACTCCAGCCTCCAGCACATATTAAAGAAAATGTTACCAATAATTTATTGTGAAAAGAATCCGCTAATTGGTTAAAAATAATTAACTCTTGAAAATACATATATACATACATAACATCACGCTATATCCCATTAAATGGGGTAGCACGAACCCGTCAACATTCTCATCCTGACACACGATACTCGTTTCGACCACATTAACACTTCCTCCATACAAACTCTTTCTTTTCTCACAACCAAAATCCATAAACACGCAACAAACATTCAACCATTCGCTCCTGTCCACCTGTTTCGTAAATCTTCACTTACGCCCACTTCTCTAACAACGAATCTATAAGAAATGCAGGCAGCATCGCCTGCGCTTATTTAAAAATACATTTAACACAATTGCAGTTACACACTGTATAGTAAAAACTGAAAATGAAGTAAAAAAGATGAGGAAGGAAGCGAGTATCTTGAAAATAAATATGTTTTTGGAGAAAATTAGAGAGGTTGTGGTTAAATAATTTTCCTAGACAAATAATAATATATTATATATCTAGGGAGAGAAATACATAATTTTAATAAGATGTAATTACAAAGGACTACAATACACTAACAAGTAACACTACCCAACTGTCACTCACCGATTTAAACGAAACTTGGCACACTAATAGAGCTCTGAAAAGTATTGAACCCTTATTTTTTTCTTCCGGAAGTTGCTCTTTAGGGGTACAAACCACCCCTGAAAGAAGGTAAAAGCAATAATCACCATAAATGAAATTAAATAATACCAAAAAAATTACGCGTTCAACATTGGTTACCCAGAGGTTTTTGAGATCGCCAAAATCTATTTGCGGGGGCATTTTGATCATATGCACTTTTTTAAGGAGTTAAAAAGAGGATGAAGGATGAAATTACGATATTCAACTGAAATAGAGTTTTAGGTTCAAAACTAGTTACTCGGGGTTTTTGGGGTAACCAATTTGATATTATTTAATTTCATTTATGATTCTTGCTTTTACCAACTTTCAGGGGTGGTTTGTATCCTTAAAAAGAAAATTCCAGGAGAAAAATAAATAAGGATTCAATATTTGTTAGAGTTGTATTAGTGTGCCAAGTTTCATTTAATTCGGTGAATGACAGTTGGGTAGTGTTACTTGTAAGGGAAAAATAGTATTATTTCCCGAGGTGTATATACTATTTTTACACTTCCTAAGTAAGATTAAAAAGGAAAAAAGTAATTTTAAAATGTAATTTATTCATATTTTTTGACGTTTATTAATTTTTTAATTATTAGTAAAATTCCTTGGCAACAGCAAATATTTATGTAAACAAATATTTAATTGGTATTTTAGAAGTAAATAGTTAATTAATGTAAATCAAATAAAATTATAAATTGGGATACCACCAGAATTTGAACCTGGGTCCTTATGAACCCCTGTTATATGTTTTAACCAACTAAGCCACGGTCGCCTGTGAGTCAAATCTATTTTTATTCCAATTTGTTTGTTTATGTCAAATTAAATTATATTTCTAAATTGGAATACCAGGAATATAGCGAAGAACACTCGTAAGAATTCCAAAAAATTGTTGATTCAGTTTTTGCACTTGGTTGTAGGTTTTTATCTGTTTCTTTATACTCTATTGTATTTTACATATCTTTGTTAGCTGAAATGAATAAAATGTTTTTTCTGAAATCGTCAAGAAAATGCCTACTTCCCTGACGCATTTTAGTATATTTTATCAATAATATTAATACTAAATATACAATTGCTTAAATTACTAAGATTTATGTATGACACTGGCGAATTTGAAGCTAAATTTATTGTTGCAATCGATAAATTACATGGAGATTCAGTAAATAAAATAAGCAAGTAGCACATTTGCTGACAAATTATTTTGCTTTTTCCAATCCATGAAAATTTCATACTCTTTATCATATCGGTCTTTGGACTTGCTCGGTAATAAATTTTCAACAGCCACAGTTGCTTGATTTAAGATTTCAGGAGGAGTACTTGAAAATACCGCCTCATACTCATTTTCATCTATATTTTCCAACATTATAAAAAAATCTTCTCTGTCAACAATATTACTTTTGACACAAATATGTTCAATAGATTTTTCACATAAGATATTGTTTTCAACAACTTTTGTTATCACCTTGGATATGTAGTTTCCTGCCAATATGATTCTTACCAAAAAATTAAACATTTTGAAATATTTATTATTAATTATATTGATAAAATATAAATATGAACGATTTCAGAAAAAATAATATACATAATACGTCACGAAAGTGTTTTACTTGACTCAGCGAATTAAAATACTCGGCCTACGGCCTCGTACTTCAAACAACCGCTTCGTCAAGTAAACCATCACTTTCCTGACTTATTATGTAATATATATACTATTACTTCTGTTTAGATTTTTGTATAAAAAAACGGTCAAATACTCTCGTGAAAAAAATATATCATTTCTGTGCTGCTAATTAAACTCTTTTCTTAACTAGTTACTATTTTATTGCTTCCATTATTTGTGTTCGTTTGATTCAAATTATTATTTCTTATAATAGGTAAAGTAATCATTATTTTAAATTCTCTTTATGTCCTAAATTAACAACCTCTAGTAAAGCAAATCAATAAAAATATAAATTAGTAATTCAGGTTCAGTTCCTCAAATTAAAACGTAACCTTAGCTAACCGAAACATGCGCAAACAATTTCCTCTGTGATACATCACTTCCGGCAAGGAATATTGGCAGATAAATTGATAATCATTAAACATAGACCTCGTCCAACCGATCTCCGTGCGCCGTTTGGCGTTCACGTTCACGTTCTACGTATCCGATAGCGTTGAGTCTTCTTCGCTTTCTATTCAAGAGCACAACATTGTACAGGAGGTTCGACTGCTTTTCGTTCACTGTAACGAGAAGTGAAATTTAAATCTACGTTAAATATTAAATTAGTAACAAAATACGGCATCAAATATTCGGTACGACAGATATATAGACTTTCACGATGAAAATAATGGTACGTAACGTTAATAAAACAAAAAGGATGTTGTCCTTTGTCACACAAAACGAACGCGAAAGCTCAGGACTTAGAAACGCATCTAAGGGATCCATCAATTAATTATCTTGGCGCGTATACACATTATACTACATACTATTTTACTTTACTATACTGACATCAAATAGGATGAGACTAACGCAGGTGACACATTTATTTTTATGTTTATTTACTTTTTACATCATTTATTTAACTTACACTAATTGCGCTTGGAAATGTAATAAACTAATAGGTAACTGTAATTTGTTATCGTTAAATAAAAGTTGTCAAATTCAATTGAACCGGAAATCATTTTCCACAAACATGTACCTCAAGTGTGTCACAACAAATTCTTCAAAAAAAAACCCTATTTATAATTTTAAGGAAATGAAACAAGAGGCCGCGAAATTATTGGGTGTGTCGAAGAAAAAGATAAGCAGTTGAGGTTGAAAGTCGAGGCAGACTATTTTCTAAGCATACCAAATTATTTAACAGCTAAGATGCGAACAAAATTTTTCACGAAACTGCATAATATTAGTTGAAAACTTATATATTACAAATTTAATTTTGAAATGATGATTTTTATAAATATACCTTGACTACAGTGAAAATTTTGTTTATATCAAATTTAATAACATTTCTAAATGGAAATATCGAGAAGACAGCGAAGAATCCTTGGATTAATTCTAAATAATTGTTGTTCTTAAGTTTTTATTTGTTTTAATGCACTGTATTGTATTTTACAGATATTTGACAGCTGAACTATCACAAAATAGTAGAGATGGGCGAATATCATCCGCGAATATTGACATTATTCGATATTCGAGATTTTCAAATATTAACGTCAGTATAGCGAACATTCGAATACTTCGAATATCGCGCCATATGTTGACCGCAGTTTTTGACTATGTTTTTCTTTATCATTTGTACATAAACTTAAAGCTATTACAATACTTTGAAGTTATTAATTACAAAGATATTTTGTTTCAAAACCATGAAGACGTACCATATTTCAAATTTGTTTTTCGCCAACATTTGAAGTTTTCGTCTTTTTCTTTTTTGTTTTATCTTAACAATTTTATTCAAATAATGAAAAAGACATAATTAAATAATTATTAATAATAAATAAATTAACTTTTAGGAGTATTCGAATATTCGAGTACCTCGAATATTCGAGATCTGATTAATATTCGTATTCGATATTCGAATTCGAGAAATTTGATATTCGCCCATCTCTACAAAATAGCATTTTGTTGGTTTATCGGCAGTATTTTGTTATCTTATTTTCATTGGTTTAGAACAGCTCGCAAAGTAGCTGGAATAATGAATTTTTGTCGGATTGTTTACAAAAAAGTTTGAATTTCGCGGGTGGAATTATGCGCATAATTTTTTTTTGATAATAGCGAGGAAAATTATTTTATTCTTTATTGTTGTTTTAAATCAAAAACTGTTAAAATGCTATCATAATTAATACAATAAGTGATATGATAATGATCGATAATATTTTGACATGAATTATGAATTATTATGGATATGGAAATATAGAGAGTGCGCAGCACGAACCGTATTTCCTATTTGTCTAACAACGAATTTAAAGTCATGTCAAAATATTATCTGACAATTATTATGTGACGAGTTATATTTTGCGTGTGAATTTAACAAGCAAAAATTTCTTCTGTAGACGTAGAATTTGCCATTTCGATACATTTTTTTCAATTTTTAGTCAAATAAATGTGATTTTCATCAAGAAGGTTTAATTACAGTGAAAAATTATCACTTATTGATTTCACTAGTAAAAAACTATCAAAATAGCTTCCATTTCATTGGTTTATTTTCATATGTAATATAACAAGTAGTATGAAAATTGCTGAAAATATTTTGACATAAATTATGAGTTGTTATGGAAATGGAAACATAACGAGTACGAAGCACGAGTTGTGTTTCCTATTTCCGTAACAACGAATGTATATTTATGTCAAAATATTATCTGTCAATTTTCATACTACGAGTTGTATTCGGCTTGAGAATTTACCAAACAAGAGTTAATTAACAAGAATAGTTAGATATTTATTTGCACATTATTAATTAGGTATTACAGTGATGAAAATTTTGAATATTAAATGTACACTGAACAAATGTAGAATTGACGTTTATGAAAATATTGAAAATATCATTTATTTTATTCATAACCAAGGATATTATTAACAATGGTATTTCCGATATCAATTTCACTAGTGATGAATTTCCGACGAAATGTACATTTCATTGGTTCATTTTCAAACAAATTCGTGATCCTATTGGTTGACAGTGACGTGTGGTGAATTCTCAAACAAATTTGTAATTCTATTGGTTTCCATATATACGTGATAATTTTTTCACAATCTAACAACCAATGAATTAGAACCAATCAGATCAAACTCACAGCTGAAAATTTATACCACTAATATGGCATTGGTTTGACAGTTGACATTTAAAATTCCAAATGACAATCTAAAATTGGTTTAGGCATTATGTAGACTTTAATTAATTATAAACAGTTCAAAATAATAAAAAGGGCTCAATTAATAATTGTTTAATACTACCTTCGAGCAAAATTATCATTTGTTTTATATACATGTGTAATTTTGATATTGTGTCATCTGACATTTGGAAATTTTACAATAAATCCGCATTAAAAAGTAGGACTGCGAAATTTGTATATATTATTTACGATTAGTAATACATAAATTTATTTATATATTAATTATAATAACTGCGTATTAATTATAATAATTTATATTGTTCAAATTTTACATATAAATAAGTATTATTTAAATAAAAAAATATAATTTGTTTAAGATTTTTTGAAATAGTTTAAGAAATATGTTATGTTCAATAAGAATGATCTGAAAATTCAAAATTTTATTTTGACAAAAAAAGTATCCTTGACTTCGTCTCTGGAACTAATTGCGAAATTATAATCAAATCAGACTCATACAGATTCTAAGCAACACATATTTTCAAGCAAAATTTTCAATAATTTTTAATGCACTTAATATATTACTACAGAATATGTATAACTGCATTGTAATTAAATCACAAGCTAATACAACTATGATAATAGGTACATTGAAAAATAATAAAACTTCTCTCAGTTTGCTACAATATTTTAAAGCAGTATATAAAGATTACATATAAAAATAGGTACACAAAAGATGCAGCCATTACCTTGTATCGTTGTATGTCCTTATCTATGGATAAAGTCCACTATATCACGCACTAAACACTACACTAACGCACTAAACACACAAATTCACCTATATGTTCGCACATGTAAACCACTACTGATGATTCTGAGTCAAATAAAATTACAGAAACCTTGTTAAACAACATCTAGCCAGTTACGACCAAATAATTAAAATATATTCATATCTTATTATCAAGTTTAATCATTCTAAACTAGTCTTTAACTACTTATATCTTAAAGACTAAAATGCCAAGAAAAATAATACTGTATTTGAATCTTCAAATTGATAAAAACCAGTGCGTCTAAAAATGTTACATTTCTGTTTTTCTTATATTAATAATGTCGAACAATCTCTTTAGATATGAAAATTTCTATAGAAGAACATTAATTTTATAATCTATAAAAATGGGATAATAATGCAGAAATCAATGAATATATTACAAAAATGATAGATCACTCACATTATCTAGATTCTAGCACAAAAAAAAATTGTTAAACCATCGTGTAAAATTAAAATCTGCACCTATAGATATTGATTGATGATTATTAATTTATCATCAGACTTAATACGAGTATAAAAAGTAATTTTGAATGAAATATTTGCTATCATAAATTCCACTGAAGCTGTTTTAAAATATTGTTTATTTTTACGACAAAGTTAATTTGGTACATACAATGCAGACATAAAAACAAAGAAGTGGTAATTAAAAGTTTTAGTTAGTTGTAGCTTTATTTTTACTAAACAGTAATTTGGTATCTCTAGTATACCCTGTTCAAATTTCATACAGCAGACATTTAATTGTATAATTGCAGCAATTATTTGACAGCTGGTAACTACACATCACGCGCAAAAATATATCCTGATAAGGCAGAATGTTACACCTAATAATGAGTAAAATGCGTGATGATATATTTATTTATTACCAGTACTTATTAAAAAGTAAATATTAAAATTAATCTTTTGAGTATTTTGACAATAAATTAGAGATGGGCGAATATCAAATTTCTCGAATTCGAATATCGGATACGAATATTAATCAGATCTCGAATATTCGAGGTACTCGAATATTCGAATACTCCAAAAAGTTAATTTATTTATTATTATTAATTATTTAATTATGTCCTTTTCATTATTTGAATGAAATTATTAAAATAAAATAAAATTAAAACAAAAAGTACAAGCAAAAAAGAAAAAGACGAAAACTTCAAATTTAAGGTGAAACGTACGGGCTGATGTTGGTGAAAAACTAATTTGAAATATGGTACGTCTTCATGGTTTTGAAACAAAAAATCTTTGATATTAATAACTTCAAAATATTGTAATAGCTTTAAGTTTATGTACAAATGATAAAGGAAAACATAGTCAAAAATTGAGGTCAATATATGGCGCGATATTCGAGGTATTCGAATGTTCACTATACTGACGTTAATATTCGAAAATCTCGAATATCGAATAATGTCAATATTCGCGGCATTCGACTATTCGCGGATGATATTCCTCCATCTCTACAATAAATACTTGAGAGCGTGACCTTGTGAATAAATCCGAGATAAGTCTTGTGATTGAAGTCAGAGGTCATACGTTCAAATCTCGCTGACATTAACTTATATAAAAAATGTGATTATGTCTAAATGATTCGGGCCATGTATTAAATCCTATTTTTCACATTAAAATAAAGTCACAGTAGAAACGAAACATATAAAGTATAATTTTTAATTTTGTCAGTCAGTACGGTGATGTGGATAGCGATACGAATTTCGAATCCGGAGATCCCGAGTTCAAATCGCATTCAAGCTAAAAATTATATAAACTATTACACTGCGGCTCGGTGAGTGCCTGTACTGTAATTGGGATTAAATTCCTGTTGTACAGCGTAACATAAATAAATAAATAATTCATGGAAGGGTATATGCATAAACGTACATATGTAACAGAAAATAGGATAGTACGAACCCTGGAAACATTCACTCATCAGATTCATCAAATACTGTAATTAGGATTAAATTCTTGTTGTACAGCGTGACATAAATAAATACATAAATAATAATTCCTCATGAAACATCCTCATCTTTACACAACATCCAAAAGTACTGTTTCATTTTGCCCTGTCGTAATTTAAAAAAAAATTGTATAAACAAAAGTTGTTTTTCTAAAATAATTTAGGATTGTTTGACAGCGAACAATAAATAATTTTTATTTGATAAATTGTTAACAACAAATCATAGATAAATAAAAGAGATCTTATTCTCTGCTGGCACAGTTCTTCGTCACCAGCTTCTTCACGTGAACTTTGTTCTAGGTGAAGAAGTGAGTTATACCATACTGATGAGCTCTAATAAGAGCGAAACGCGTCTATGATTACTAACTTGGAGGCTGAATTTTGTGAGATTTTGCCAAGTGTTTATTTAATATTTTTTATTAAACCTAGTTTCACCAAGTGTATGGATGACGATTAATTTTGTCTTTGTTGTTAAATAAATAAAAATTACAATTACATATATTTTGAAATTGATTCAATGAGAAAATAGGTAAAAATCTGAAGGATCCTTTGCGAGCTGAGCAGTTTGAGAGTAATAAATTATAGATGTAACGCTCTATTTTGCTGCGTCGTTGTGAAAATATTACAGTTTGAAATTTTTAACTCGTTTAGTACGTAGGTTTTTGTTTTCTTCCGCTTTTGGAAACTACTTAATGAAATTTATGTATAAATTCAGGATTAAAAAGTAATTTTAATATACGGTGGTTAATTATATTTGGTTCTCTGCAGAACTTTGTTCTAGAAATAAATTTATTACAATATCGTAGGAATTTGCATTTGCTTATATTATACTGTATAAAACTTAACTTTACGTCTTAATAGGTATTAAAATTTTGTTTTATATTTTTACTTGCAAAACCCAGGCCGACTAAATCCTTTGCATTTTTATTCATTTGCATAAAAGTACATTCTCAGGTCAAAATATTCTATTCTATACAACTCTAAATAAAAACATAATAATGTAATACTGGTACCTCCACCAAAAAGTGAAAGCTTGTTACATTTCTTATAATTGGAAAGAATTGCATGATGCAAATAAGAAACTTTTTTGTTATAGTTTCATACCTACATACATACATAACATCACGTTATATCTCATTAAATGGGGCAGCACGAACCCCTGAAACATTCATAGAGCATCAGTGCACATCATCAACATTCTCATCCTGACACACGATACTCGTTTCGACCACATTAACACTTCCTCCATACGAGCTCTTTTCTTCCTCACAACCAAAAACCATCATCACGCAACAAACATCCATCCATTCGTTCATGTACACCTGTTTTGTAAATCTTCACTTACGCCCACTTCTCTAACAACGAATCTACAAAGAAATGTAGACATAATCGCCTTGCTCTTGTTTAAAAATACATTTAACATTAACACTTTCTCCTTTCTCACAACCAAAATCCATCATCACGCAACAAACCTTCATTCACATCCATCCATTCGCTCATGTACAGCTGTTTCGTAAATCTTCACTTACGCTCACTTATCTAACAACGAATCTATCAAGTAATACCTAATACTAGTATATAACAAGCATACAATGCAGGTTATATCAGCGGTTCTTAACCTTTTTATCATCGCGGACTCCCACATTTTCCAAATTTTTTTGCAGCCCTCCAATTTCTAGTAAGAAAAACATATCTTATTAAAAGACCCTGTGACCTATATACTTAAATTTGTACCTAAATGTTAATCAATAAATAAATCTAATATTAATACTACAAAGTAAGGACAAAACAGAATTATATTCTATATAAATTAATAACAAAACACTACTAGCAAACGCAAAATGAAAAACTAAAAGAGATAGCAATGGTAATCTATAAATGTATCTTTGTCTCAAGTTTGATATATTGTGATCAACACCATATTTTAGTAGTTTGATACCCCAATAATGAACAAAAATATTATAAACAATGTCACATATTTATCATGAATCAACAAACTATAAATCCATAACATTGTGATATTGAATCGGACTGTGGATTTGAGAATTTCCACAATTTTCAACACATTAAAATTACCCCAAAACCACGTCACTTACTAAAATCTGCTACGGCAGAGTTCCACACTCAGTAATGGGTAAATATAGTAGTCCAAGTGATTTGAAGTTGCTGCAATAATTTAAAATAGCTTATGTTATGTGAACAAATAAATAAAACTGAAAATCGCAAAATAACCCCGAAAACACATCACTTACTAAAATCTGCTACGGCAGAGTTCCACACTCAGTAATGAGTAAATATAGTAGTCCAAGTGGTTTGAAGTTGTTGCAATAATTTAAAATAGCTAATGTTATGGGAACAAATAAATAAAACTGAAAATCGCAAAATAACCCCGAAAACACATCACTTACTAAAATCTGCTACGGCAGAGTTCCACACTCAGTAATGAGTAAATATAGTAGTCCAAGTGATTTGAAGTTGCTGCAATAATTTAAAATAGCTAATGTTATGGGAACAAATAAATACAACTGAAAATCGCAAAATAACCCCGAAAACACATCACTTACTAAAATCTGCTACGGCAGAGTTCCACACTCAGTAATGGGTAACTATAGTAGCCCAAGTGGTTTTAAGTTGCTGCAATAATTTAAAATAGCTAATGTTATGGGAACAAATAAATAACACTAAAAATCGCAAAATAACCCCAAAAACACATCACTTACTAAAATACATTAAGTAATGGGTAAATCTACTATGTCCAAGCGGTTTGAAGTTGCTGCAATAATTGGAAATAGGTAATTTAATGTGTACAAATAAATAGAAGTGAAAACCGCAATGAAAATCAATCAGTATAATGAGGAGAAAAAAGAGGAAAATGTTTATGAGAAATTCCTGGAAAAACAATCGAAAGAAATCCCTCACAAAACCCAGTAATGTTACGTGGACAAGATGTTGACAAGCGCACAATAAGCTAATCCTATTAACTATACCGTATAAAACGCCGCGAAAAGAAAAAAGAATAACGCATGGAATAAACGTTGACAGCGGGCAGGACAACAGAAGAACCACCGTCCTCCCCTCCTATGAGGAGAAAGATGGAGGATGATACATAATATGCTAGCGTGAAGCATGTGGAATGATGAATAATGCAAGATGTAAGCTTTGTTAATCCGTGTTGGGTCCGCTTGGGCCCGGGCCGTTTACTGCTCCCTCGGGACTGCGCACCAGGCAGGGAAACGCCAGGAGGAAAAGGTGCTGGAATTTGAAAACGTTTTAATTTTTACAGGAATATGTAATGAACTCACGAAAATTAACTCTAAAGCATGATGAAGAAATAATAAATTTTACCGAAAGAAACTTTTAAAATATACTATTTATTTTTCTACGATTGCTATGGATGTTGATAATCTCCCTCTCATTTGTCATCGTAAAGTTGACTTTTCTATGGTACAATCGAAAAATATCTCTTCAATAGATACCAGAGAAACAATAAAGACAGGAACTTGTCATTTTTTAATAATTTAAGATGCAATCCTAGAAAAAAATGGGGTAAGTGGCTCAGTGGTATCGAGTCGACCTGTGGATCTTGAGAACCCTGGTTCGATTCCCACAGCCGACAAACCATTTTCACTCAATTAATTCTACCTCTGCGGCTCCCCCTCCACTAACATCTTTAGGGGCCGTGATTTGACGGCTGGTAGCCGCACTTTACGCGAAAAATATATCACTGACCGAGATATGCTAAGGCAGTGTGCCACATTCAGAAACGGGTAAGAAGCATGATGATATATTTATTTATTTATTTATCGTAGAAAAAATTATGTGTGTATCACGAGTGTAAAGTGTCTTTGTTCCGCTTACACTATTGCAGCTCTCGATTTCGGTTTGCGCTGCAATTACCGTGCTCGAGTATCACTTTATGCTCTTAATATATCATATTATTATATCGGTACCTACCTATAAGTCACCTTTTGCCAAAATTAAAAAGTAGATTGTTTTATTTCCTTTAGATTATCATAAGATGTTTCTATTTGTTTTTGTTCCCAGATTTGTTTTTGCTAATAAAAATACGCTTTCATGATCATTTCAATTTATAATTATATAAGGGGACAGCAAAAAAGCCTCGAATACTAACGCGACACTGTCTCTAGTAGTTTATCCAACGACAATTTTTTTATTTTCTTTTTAATTAACTCTTGAAATGAATATCAGTTGGGTACACAACTGAGATGCAGTGAAATAAGCCTTAAACTTGGAAGGTCAAGGCATCTTGTGTAATCTCTCATTAAATATACTCCCTATAGAAATATAAAATGACCATTGGTATACAGGGTGTTTCAGGACTAGTGTAACAAACTTTAACAGCTTATTCCTGAGGTCATTTTGAGCCAAAAATTGTCATATGAACATAGGTTCTATTCCTTCTGGTTACCAAAATACAAGAGGTTGAAGTTCTATAAATAACACGAAATTTTCAAATTTTTGTAATCAAGATACTTACGGAAAACAAGAGTTTTATTGAAAAATCATACCTTATTTGTCTTCATTAATTTTATTTATTAATATTAACATGCATACGAGTTCAAGGCGCTCATTTTGAACACTTGCTGGAATTTTTAAAAAATTTGTTATCTTATTTCATATTTTGTTTTTTTTAATTGTGTCATTTTATGTTTTGTTCTCTAAATCGTATTCATTAATATTAATAAATAAAATTAATTAAGATAAATAAGGTATGACTTTTCAATAAAACTCTTGTTTTCCGAAAGTATCTTGATTACAAAAATTTGAAAATTTCGTGTTATTTATAGAACTTCAACCTCTTGTATTTTGGTAACTAGAAGGAATAGGACCTATGTTCATATGACATTTTTGGCTCAAAATGACTTCAGGAATAAGCTGTTAAAGTTTGTTACACTAGTCCTGAAACACCCTGTATAATACGATGATACAAAACGTATTTAATTTGAACAGCAATATCAAAGTAAATTGTAAATATCATCGCCTTGGAGAAACAGTTGTGTTTAAGGAATGTGCCAATGTACATAACTACTCCTAGTTGAATATTATTCCATTCTGAGTGTTCTATATTAATAAAAGCTTTCGAATGAAGCAATTAAATCGTAGATTTGCGCTAGAGCTAGAATGTATCTTTGTAGATAATCACTTATTCACTTGAATTCGTCCGTTAAACTTAATTCATATTGCCACACTGTAGACATAAATTAGAATTTGGATTATGTGAAACGAATTTATAATATTTCTCAGTGAGAAATTTACGCCAGTGAAGTCAATATCCGAACTATAAAGTTTAATTTATGAGCACTTTAATCTCGGGAGAAGATCCCAATTTGGTACATCCTGATTTATACTACACACTTGCGGACTAAAAACTAATTTAGTTATATTAAATACCGATATATCCGGCAGGAGCTGGATCGAAATTTATTGTCGTAATCCGACTATTACTAATGGAATAATTCCTTCATAGCTAGCAAAAACTTTACTGATTGCGGTGATCTATGCTATGTGTATGACAACATTGCCGTTGCATGAGATTGACTGGCAAAACTTTTAGAAAAAGTGAATTATTTTCAAGTAGTGTTGATACATTAACCTTTAAGACAATTAATTTATTTATGCATGTACATATAAATAAATAAATAAATATATTTTCACGCCTTTTACCCAATTACTGGGTGTGGCACTCTGCCTAAGCAGATCTCGGTAAATGATATATTTTTTCGCGTGAAGTGCGGTTACCAGCCGTCAAATCACGACCCTCAAAGATATTAGTGGAGAGGGAGCCACAGGGGTAAATTTAAATTGGTGAAAATTGTTTGTCGGCTGTGGGGATCGAACCAGGGTTCTCAAGATCCACAGACCGACTCGATACCACTGAGCCATCTACATAAGGTGGTGCAATTTGGAATAAAATATTGCATGAACAACCAACGAATGAATGAGTGGATGATTGAAGGTTTGTTACGTGAACGTTAGAACTAGTGGGAAGAATAAACGAGCTTATATAAAGTTATGAATATGGCGAAAGCTAAAGTGGAATAGACAGGAATGTTTGGTAAATGTTTCAAGGGTTTGGGCTTTCCATTTGATTAAATATAAAAAGAAAACAGCAGATTTTCTATTCGGTGAAAACTGCATTCCAGATTCAGCAGGAATACGGACTAAAACCGGTAAGTATCTGGCTCGTGAACCAATCAAAATGCTTAAAACATGGATCATTGTTTTATTGTGCCATCGGAACAGTGTTGTCATAGCGACTTATATTTAAATTAAACATGCTCGTTGCTAAGTTCACTGTTGTGTCCAGTTTAGTCAAATCTGATACTTCTGATAGTAAGTCTTGTAAATACAAGTAGAAAATGCTAAATAACTCATATTTGGTAATTTGAGATAATCATCTACTTTATTTGTGTTTTTGCATGTTTAATATGATTTTTAAAATCAAGAATTATTACTGTCTTATGTTTTATATTTTAAAAATTAGTTTATATTTGTGGAACATATCGTTTTTGATTATTATTCTTGTTAAAATTTTCCACGTCCTAATTAATCGTTTATCTAATCAAGATACCACGACCACCGATATATCTTAATATTGAAATACCCAACATTCGATTTCTATGACTACTAAATTATCCGGAAACTAATTACTTTTGCATGTACAGGTTAGGTTTGAATAGATTCCGGTTTGCAGATTTTAATTTTGCAGGTATCGCATTTTCTGCATTCTAAAATAAATGTAAGAAATCTAAGCCTAAGAACTAACTAACAAAGCCTTAATAAAAGGATTAAATCTAGATACGTATTTCGAGAACTAAGTTCTCATCCTCACTAAGTAAAATGACTAAAGACGGTAAATAGTATTAAACAGTTAGACGCCTTTGAGAGTATAAACATATTTAAAAATAAACATCGGTTGATTAATTCTGACCTGGGTCCCATATCTAACAGTAAATTGTTCGATTTCTTAGGTAATTAGGTTTAGTTGACTTAAGCATTATGCTTATTAATGTCTTGGACACGGCTCATTGCTTTGTTTTTAGTATAAATAGGTATGTCCCTTTTGGGCAAATTGGATTATATCTTGACCACTGATTTGGTTCACAAGTCGTGTAATCTTGATTTTTCCCCTTTTTTTACTGAGGATGATAATTCGTATCTAATTTGATTCATTTATGAAGGCTTAGGTGTTAAATTCTTTGTTAGTTCTGCATTCTAATTTTAAGGATACTGGATTCTTCGGTTATAGGATAAATGTAAATTCGGATTGTTGACAGCCCTACTGAGCAGGTGTAGAATCCTTCATTATGTTGCATCTTTTTCATTTTTAATATTATTAGTATTCGTCAAACGGGTACCTATCTAAATTAAAATTGAACGAGCTTCCTTTGATATCGTCAAGTAAACACTGCGTACCAATTCACCGTCTTTTGATATCTTTGGTGTCTTCATCATCATTTCGTTGTGTACTTAACCACCCATCGGGCGCCATCTACTACTGCTTATTGCACTGCAATATGACGTTCAATATTTGATTTCGCGTGGAGTGTACCCCGTCTAGAAGAGCTAGTTCAAAGTTGCATTTGTTGCCAGTTAATAGATTCATATCAGGCGAAACGCAAAGCTGTTTAGAAGTTGTAAATATGCCAGTAAAAGTTGCTCCTCGGGCGCCAGTAATCCCGAAAGATTTGTAGCCGATTGATTTGATATGTATGTTGGTTCTTTGCTATTTTATTAGCGTGTATGCGCCAGTTCTCGAGCCATAATTTACCGAAGATTACCATACAGCAATGCGTCCATACTCTGGAGCTACCTACTCGACTGCGATGCTGAAGCGAGCAACGACCTACGTCTTGTGCAAGCTCCTGCATAAAATTACACATATTTTATTTTCTGAGACCTGCACTTTTACACATTCAATTGACAGGCATTATTTTTTTTCTCTTTACTATTTTGATAGTTGTCTTCCTCAATATGATGTTGGTAACATTGCTGAATTCAAACGTTTGTTTGAAGTTTGCAGACAATGATGTACTTTGAGTAAAACAATTATGCTGGACTTGAATTGTCCTTATTAATTTAATCAAATTGTACAAAACTTATTTCACAACGTTTCGAGTGTTGTAATCTATACTCGTCTTCGACTGGAAGAGATCAGGCTACCTGGAAACCAAACTACAATAGTCGAGTGATTTCATCATGAATTGTGAACTCCTCTTGTATACCGGGTGGAACATCATACCTGTGTACATAGGCGATTAACATGAAACAACAGTTTTTCCGTGCGCATTGCTCCCCAAATTATTTTAGCCAAAAATGCTTCAAATAAATATTGTAGAGCATAAAATTCTGCGTCTAAATCAATAAACAGAATTACATTTACATGCGTTATAACGACAGAAATTAAATAAAAAAATATTAAAAATTACGTTGAAAATATCAAATAGCCATGGAAGTGAAACAAAAATAGATAGATGCTTGACGTTTGACAGATCTCCTGATTTAACACCTAGCGATTTTTTTTATGGGGTCATCTTAAATATAAAATTTATAAGCAACACCACCCAAATATTAATTCTTTGAGAGAAGCTATCGTGGATAAGTGCGCTTTAATCACAAATAGGCAGGTCGCTAATGTACGACATTCCTTCTACAATAGACTTGGTTATTGCTTGGCTGAAAATAGAGGTTTATTTGAATATTTATTGTAATAACAAATTGTAGTGATTATTTTATTGAGAGAATTATTGTTTGATATTTGAGTTATAATAGATAGGTTATAATTTTTACATGACCAACCCTATAAGAAATAAACGTTTCATTGAAATGTACAATTGTTTATTTATTATTAAATTGTAATCATAGGTATGGAGTTTTTTGTATGAATTTTATTGAATGATTAATTTGTCGGGGGTAAAATATCAAATAGACAGAAAAACGTCACGCATTTATCTATTTTTGTTTCACTTCCATGGCTATTTGATGTTTTGAACGTAATTTTTAATTTAAGATATATATATTCGACATCTATGTCTGTCCAGTAAATATGTTAGAATTTTTGAAAAATCATGAGCATTCGCCGGGATTTGAACCCAGAACCTTTCACTCGCTAGGTGACAGCTCTACCACTTGAGCTACAAATACTCGGCGAGTGAAAGGTTCTGGGTTCAAATCCCGGCGAATGCTCATGATTTTTCAAAAATTCTAAATTATTTTTTATCCTACATTATTTTGATAGTTGTCTTCCTCAATATGATGTTGGTAACATTGCTGAATTCAAACGTTTGTTTGAAGTTTGCAGACAATGATATACTTTGAGTAAAACAATTATGCTGGACTTGAATTGTCCTTATTAATTTAAACAAATTGTACAAAACTTATTTCACAACGTTTCGAGTGTTGTAATCTATACTCGTCTTCGACTGGAAGAGATCAGGCTACCTGGAAACCAAACTACAATGGTCGAGTGATTTCATCATGAACTGTGAACTCCTCTTGTATATATAGCCTTGTAGCATAGTATTTAATTAGTATCACCTAAAGACGACTGTAGATTACAACACTCGAAATGTTGTGAAATAATTTTTCTACAATTGGTTTAAATTAATAAAGACACTGCAAGTCTAACATAATTGTTTTACTCATTGCTGAATCTACCCCTGTGGCTCCCTCTCTACTAATATCTTTGGGGGCCGTGATTTGACGGCTGCTCACCGCACTTCACGCGAAGAAATATATTACTTACCAAGATCTGCTTCGGCAGAGTGCCACACCCAGTAAAAGGTAAAAGGTGTGATGATATATTTATTTATTTATTTATTGCTGAATTCAGCTAAGAACGTTTCTAGTCATAAAAAAACATCTTATATATATATATACACATGCTGTCTCAGGAGAAACAGAAACTTGGTACTTTAAGATCAAGAAGTGAGACAAGATAAAAGTCAGTTTCGATAGCATCAAGATCATGACATAAATTATTTTTGTATTAAGTACGCGAAATGAGTGTTGTTTTGTTGCGTGTAAAAATGCCTTCTTCAGTTGAGACCGCCGGTCGAAACAAAAAAGTTATTCGACTGCACCAAAAAACAAGAATTTCGTCCATGAAATACAAACAATATTTTTTCTAAAACTGTTAAGAAAGAATAATACAATACTTATTGATTTATTGAAGAAAATTCAAGGAAGAAAATCAAAAATAATATGAATTTGGTACTACAGACATGTTTCTCCATCCCTTTTTTTAGATCTACGAGGGTCGTTCAATAAGTCCTTAGAAAATCCAAGAGATGGTGCTCGTAGTATCGAAAATGAATTTTTTCCAGTAAGCAGCACTCCTAACTAGTCAACTGTTAGAGTTTTAGCTTTAGCCGTCACGTAGTTTCATTGTTGTTGTCAATTGTAGTAAAAAACTTTTGATTGTTTATAATAATGGATAAAAGTGAGTTTCGAGCGGTGATTAAACATCTGTATTTAAAAGGCTTAACGCCGAAAGAAATTAAAGCTGAGTTGGATGAAGTTCATGGCACATCTGCTCCTGTGTTTGCAACTGTTTACAATTGGGTGAATGAGTTTAAACGTGGCCGTACATCCACAAAAGATGAACATCGTTCCGGACGCCCTGTAGAAGTGTCTACCCCCGAAATTATTGACCAAATCCACGATATGGTTTTAAGTGACCGGCGAATCAAAGTGCGCGAAATAGTTGAGGCTACAGGCATATCACAAGGCACAGTCGCTTTAATTTTGCACGAAAAATTAGGTGTGAAAAAAATCTCGGCAAGATGGGTGCCGCGGTTGCTCACAGTGGAGAATAAACGCAATCGTGTGGTGGACTCTGAGGCTGTTTTGGCGCTTTTCCGTCGTAATCCTGAAGATTTTCTGCGTCGATACATAACTGTGGATGAGACTTGGATACATTACTACACTCCAGAGACAAAAGAACAGTCAAAACAGTGGATTTTTAAAGGCGAACGGGCTCCGAAGAAGGCGAAGACGGAGAAATCGGCTAGCAAGGTTATGGCAACGGTCTTTTGGGATGCACGCGGAATCATCTTCATCGACTATTTGGAAAAGGGAAAAACGATAACAGGAGCGTATTATGCGTCGTTATTGGACGGCTGAGCGAAGAAATAAAAGAAAAACGTCCTCATTTGAAACGCAAAAAGGTCCTTTTTCATCAAGACAATGCACGTGTGCACACCTGTGCAGTTGCGATGGCCAAAATTATGGAATTAAAGTTCCAATTATTGCAACATCCACCGTATTCACCAGATTTGGCCCCCAGTGACTTTTTCTTATTTCCAAACTTAAAGAAATGGCTTGGCGGACGAAGGTTTACGTCCAATGAGGAGGTCATCGCCCAAACGGAAGCCTATTTTGAGGAGCTTCCGAAATCCTACTTTTTGGACGGCTTAAAAATTTTGGGAAAACGATTAGAGAAGTGTATAGAGCTAAAAGGAGATTATGTAGAAAAATAAAAAAAAATCTACCCAAAAAAAGTGTTTTTTCTACTTTTTTCTAAGGACTTATTGAACGACCCTCGTATTATACAGTTTTATAATTATTGGTAACACAAAATGAAGAACAACGCATATTTTAAGATAAAATTAAGTTCAGTACATATTTAAAGAAAATAAATCGACTCCAAGGTAGTCGAACATACTTATTACTAAAGCCCGGATTTTTAGGCAATTGCCTAGATTCAAATTTTAATAAATTTCAGGCAATTTCGTTTTTATATACATAGGTAATATGTTTACGTGTAATGGAAGGTTTTTTTATCGTGCCTTAGAGCCTATTTTTTCTATATTTTGGTTATTGTGCCTATTTTACCTTATACAGCCTATTTTGCCTATTTTTGTTGAGCAGACACGGTTTATCATCTACTTCGTTGACTAATTCAGCACCCGACAAAGTGTTTCAACCTAACCTATAATTGTTAAAGTACCTACTTTAATCAAGTTTTTGTGTGTGAATTTAAAATGCCGAAAGAAAAAACGTTTTTTAGTCAAAATTTTACGTGGCAATTCAATTGTGTCTTTGCCATTAATGAATGGAACTGAGGTAACTTAGACGATATGGTTAAATATAAGAACGCTCCTGTCACATTTTGTGATGTGTAACGAAGTTTTCAACTTACAAGCAAGTTCTGACAGACCGAAACACAGTCCCTTTCCGAAAATTTCATAGAGCAATTGCTCGTAATATTTTGTGAATTAAAGTATACTACATAATTTGAATTTGCATAATAGTTAATAAAATGAGAACCCTACATTATTATTTTTCAGATTGCGTTAATTTTTGTTTCAAATGATTATTTTTTTCTAATGAAGAGTAGATACGAGAACCAATATTAGAAAAAGGATTCGTTTATTTTTTTAAAAACAAATTATTTACATTTAGGCTGCCTAATATCCCGCCTATTTTAGAGTAATTACCGGCCTATATGCCTGCTTATTTGGGTGTTTTTAAGAGCCTAAATATCCGGGTTTTACTTATTACATAAACAGCTATTATATATTGTGTTGAAATAAGAGCAACAGTTTCAAATTAATAAAATACTATACGATATGCAACAGATTATAACATAATTAAACTAGCTGAAAGGTTCATAAATTAATTCCTCTGCATCTATATTATTCCAAGCTGCATCCTCATACACGTACGTCTAAGCTTGCATCATCTACTGCGGTTTATCCCCCACGAACTCCCAACACAATAGATGGCTTCTCGCTACCGAATAGGTAAATATATGCTAATCAGTTGACACGGCATTAAATCGACGTGCATTATTATTAGTTTTAACTCTCGCCGCATATGGCGCTGCAATCTGCAACCACGACGCCGTGACGTCATTGAGTAGACGCTGGGATTTACATATAAAGATGTTTTGATTCTATTAAACATTCATTGAATTTTCTTATCGAAACCTAATTGACTGTTTTGTATTTCGATTGGAGGAGTGTTGCTTCTGGAGAAGTTGTCTGGAAAGTTTTATAGGACCGTTGCCTGGATACGTGGATTTGTATGCAAGTTTAGTTTTATAAGGAAATTATCTTAAATGCGGTAATTAGCTTTAGAACTATTGTATGCCAAAACAAATATTTTGTTCCAATTAAATTACAGACTATACTTTCAACTTTTTATCAGTAATATTTCTTTCTTTTTGGAAACCGTACCAGGCCGCCTATAGGTCCAGATTTGAGGCTCCACTTCCTCTTACTATACAGGGTGTTTCACAACTTCTGATACTAACTTTAACCCCATATAGAACTCAACGTACTGATTATAAAATAAAAGGATTTTTTTCAAAATTCCCAAAATTAATTGCACTTTACATGAAGTTAACATTTTTAGTGCCACTGGTTTGAGAGTTATTTCTAATATATTAATAATTAAATTATAATTAATTACAATCCTCCCTTTATTCGGTATACAGCATCAGATAAATTTATGTTAGTGGTGTTATAAAAAAATTAAAATAAAATAAATAAATATATCATCACGCCTTTTACCCATTACTGGGTGTGCCACTCTGATAAAGTAGAGTTCAGATATAACGGTCGTCAAATAAATAAATATTAATAAAAAATCGAAAACAAATTGAGATTAGGTATTATCACAAGAATAGGATGAAAATAGCTAAATAGGCATCAAAAGTAAAATATCTCAAAATAGGCAGAATAAACGATACATTTTAATGTATCTTTTTACCTGAAACTGACAGGAAAATAAACATTTGCCTGAACTTTAAGACTCATGAAAGCTTAACTTTGCATGCCTAGTCAGGAAAATAACATATTGCCTGCCTAGACAGGTAATGAAAGAAACGTGAGTGTCTAGTTACTTACCAATATAAAATACTGACTGAATATGTAAGTCAAATATTTCTTTTAATTTAAAATATTTATTATTTGTTTATGTTTCAGGTAAAATATTATACGTAACACGTCAGTAAAGCGTCGTACAGGATTCGTAAGCTATTTCAAGCCTCGCTATCGCTCGGCATGAAACTATCTACTCATCCTGTAATTGAACGCTTTCACTTTTTACGTAAATAACTATTAATTCAAAAGATTTTTTTTTGTTCAGTCAGATTTTGACTCTTGAGGTGTACCCCTCAATAATGTTTTATTCGCAAGTTTTTCTGACTTAAAACATTAAGTTTTTTCAATAATTGAACCAAGTAATTATAAAAGTTATTTTATATGTATCTTTATTGCTTGAAAGTAGCCAAAATATTGTCGCCAAATAATAATAATAAAGAAAGATAATTTAAACTGTCAAAATTTCTTTATTTTTTCGCTAACGCCTGATGTCCAATAACAATTATAAGATATGTACCTCATAATGTTTGACGATTTGCGTAACAAATTTCTATCAATTAAAATTTAGATGCCTTCTTAAAGGAGCAATAAGCATTTTTCCTAAACCCAAATAATCCAATGTCACATTAGGCCTATTATGAACAAAAGCATAAAGATTAAAGAACATGTTACGGTTATATATGTGTATATGTGGTTGTAATCATTTATAAACCAGATCTAAGTGATTCGAATTTCACTACTAGTGCAGCGTAACGAATGTAACTATGCTTAAAAGTATCCAGTTTAACTCAGGAAAATATATAGCCACGTATTTATTTAATGCCGTGTGCTCATGACTTAAAATTCGTATTTCTTGCAAAGTACTTATTTACTTACGCCTTAAAATATTCTCTCATTAAATATTTATCACAATTGCTAAAGTTCGTAATAAAATAAATATTATTATATCACAAAAGTCCAGATCGAAAAAACTTTGCTCATTCAACAGAAATACGAAATATTTAACTAAATATTTTATGAGGTAATAAAAACCGTTTCCTGATTCACGTAATGAAATTCCAGAAACCGAGAAAGGGTCATTCGCCCTAGTAACAATTACAAAAACGTAAATACCCTATTAAAAGTGCAGAAATCGCCTCAAGAATAGTTAACCCATAATATAAGAAACTGACAAGTATCTGGGTCAATATTACAAAGACGGTTCACCAAAGTACAAAACAACTCTTCAATTTATTAATGCTCTAGATTCATGACAAGTATTTGTCTTACTATAGACACCAAGATCTGTAAATGCCAAGATGCTATACCCAAGAATGGTAAAAATTGTTATCTAAATAAATAAATAAATACAGGGTGTTTCAGGACTAGTGTAACAAACTTTAACAGCTTATTCCTGAGGTCATTTTGAGCCAAAAATGTCATATGAACATAGGTCGAATTCCTTTAAGTTACCAAAATACAAAAGGTTGAAGTTCTATAAATAACACGAAATTTTCTAATTTTTGTAATCAATATACTTTCGGAAAACAAGAGCTGTATTGAAAAGTCATACCTTATTTGTCTTAATGAATTTTATTTATTAATATTAACGAATACAATTTAGAGAACAAAACATAAAATGACACAATTAAATAGACACAGAACAACATAACCAAACATGGAACAGGTTAACACGATATGAAATAAGATAACAAATTTTAAAAAAATTACAGCAAGTGTTCAAAATGAGCGCCTTGAACTCGTATGCATGTAAATATTAATAAATAAAATTAATTAAGACAAATAAGGTATGACTTCTCAATAAAACTCTTGTTTTCCGAAAGTATCATGATTACAAATTTGAAAATTTCGTGTTATTTACAGAATTTCAACCTCTTGTATTTTGGTAACTAGAAGGAATAGGACCTATGTTCATATGACATTTTTGGCTCAAAATGACATCAGGAATAAGCTGTTAAAGTTTGTTACACTAGTCCTGAAACACCCTGTATAAATGTATCCTTACGCTTTTTACCCATTATTGGGTGTGGCACTCTGTCGGAGCAAAAATAGGTAAACGATATATATCTTCGCGGTTAATTGCGGTTATCAGCCGTTAAAATACGGCCCCCAAAGATGTGTTCTCGCGTATTTACTATGTGCTTAATTGCAGATCTGTATAATAATATATTTTTGTAATTTATTTATTCTTGATTTTAGATTCATTGGTTAGATTTTTCGAGTGTTTACCTGCAATTGTGTGGAGTTCACCTTCAAAAACAAGCGCAGGGAGATGCTCCCTTCTTTTCTTATCTTTTTGATTCATTTTCTGTTTTTACTATAGAGTGTCCAACTGCAATTGTGTGGAATTCAGTTTCAAAAACAATCGCAGGTAAATACTATACTATACTTTACTATACAGTGTGTAACTGCAATTGTGTTAAATGTATTTTTAAACAAGCGCAGGTGATGCTGCCTTCATTTCTTATAGATTCGTTGTTAGAAAAGTGGGCGTAAGTGAAGATTAACGAAACAGGTGTACAGAAGCGAATGGATGGATGTTTGTTGCGTGATGATGGATTTTGGTTGTGAGGAAAGAAAGAGTTCGTATGGAGGAAGTGTTAATGTGGTCGAAACGAATATTGTGTGTCAGGATGAGAATGTTGACGGATTCGTGCTACCCCATTTAATGGGATATAGCGTGATGTTATGTACGTATGTATGTATGTATTTATCTATTTATTTATTTACGTATATTTGTATTTTTAATTGTACTGTGTACTTGCACAGGAGTATGTATTTATTGATTAGTTTTGTTTATATACGTAGTTCTTAATATTTATTTTTTAAATATCTTTTTGTATTTTGCCCTGTAAATGGACCTCTGTTGGGCAATAAATATATTATTATTATTATTATTATAAATAAAATAAATATATCATCACGCCTTTTACCCATTACTAGGTGTAGCACTCTGTCGTAAGCATATCTCGGTAAGTGATATATTTCTTCGCGTGAAGTGCGGTTACCAGCCGTCAAATCACGACCCCCAAAGATGTTAGTGGTGGGGAAGCCACAGGGGTAGATTTAAATTGGTGAAAATTGTTTGTCGACTGTGGAAATCGAATACCACTGAGCCACCTATCCCATAAAAAAGTTATAGTCTGATGTGAATTTAAATATTTTTATCTAAATGTTACTTTATTTATTCAAAGATAGTGATGATACAATTGACCAAAATTGATGTTTTAAGTAATCTTCGTCATAGTAATTTTCTTAGAAAAGTCATACCTAAATATCTGTGAAAGTAGTATACATTGGTTGTCTGGCCGTACCATAACAGTAACGCAAGTCGTAAAGTAAGCCCGGCGTCCCTCAAAAAGTAATCGAAGTCAAAATTAAATGGATAAATTCTAGAAGCGTAGATCGCAGCGGCGGTGCAATCCTTCATGGTACATTAACTTAATTAAAATGATAATAAAATTACTTTATTTGCATAAAGAACGTTCTAATTAAGACTTACCGTTACCACGCGACGACTTTCTTATGTTTGTGTACCTGAATACCCCACCTTAGTTTTATCTTATAAATTATCGTCATCAATAAATTTGGGACTTCTTAAAAATTGTATGATTTACAAATTGAAGCGTCGTTACTTTCCGAAAGTAAATATTGAATTTTGCTTTGATTCGCCCAGAATTAAATATGAAGATATATTTTTATCTGATGAATGATAATTGAAAAGTATATTTCTTCATTTATATTTCATAAAGTCTATTAGAATGAAATTATTTGTTCAAACTTTATTATTTTATGTTAGAATTTTTGAAAAATCATGAGCATTCGCCGGGATTTAAACCCAGAACCTTTCACTCGCTAGGTGACTGCTCTACCACTTGAGCTACAAATACTCGGCGAGTATTCATGATTTTTCGTGCATTATAATTTAGTTGTTAAGTAAATTGTAAAGTGACATCAATACGTCAATTCGTTACAAATCAACAACTGTAGTATGCAGCGGCCAATAGCCAGGGAAGAAATAGTTTAAGAATTATATATTCGACATCTCTGTCTGTCCAGTAAATATGTTAGAATTTTTGAAAAATCATGCGCAGTCACCTAGCGAGTGAAAGGTTCTGGGTTCAAATACCGGCGAATGCTCATGATTTTTCAAAAATTCTAACATATTTACTGGACAGACAGAGAAGTCGAATATATAATTCTTAAACTATTTATTATTTTATTTACAATAAACATATTCAATAAATGCTTTTGTTGCTTTTGTAAGCTTTAGGAGTATTTCGTTCGATTTCCATTTTGCTTCGCGCCCACTTTAAATATTTTGCACCCCTTTAAGGAGGCGCACTCCACAGTTTGAGAAACACTGCATTAAAGGATTATTATGGAGTAGGTGGCTCAGTGGTATCGAGTCGGCCTGTGGATCTTGAGAACCCTGGTTTGATCCCCACAGCCAACAAATAATTTTCACCAATTTAAATCTACCCCTGTGGCTCCCCTTCCACTAATATCTTTGGGGACTGTGATATATCACTTACCGAGATCTGCTTAGGCAGAGTGCCACATCCAGTAATGGGTAAAAGACGTGATGATATATTTATTTATTTTATATACTAATAAAATAAATAAATATATCATCACTCTTTTACCCATTGCCCAATTTTAAATATGGCCGTATTAAAATTGCTTCAAGTTTTCCATATGTGTAATGAAGTTATTTTTATCTTCCAGTATTAAATTTCCGTTCTTCATGTTGGTAAAACTGAATAAATTATATATTATTAAAGCGAGCCGAAATATAAATTATATGTTGAGATATTTTCGAAAGAAAATTACGACAGAAATTCAGTTAAAAATTCAATTTTTGTTTCGTGATGGCGTCAAGCTGTTTATAGTCGACTTTTGTTCCAGTTATGTAAGATATTGTTTCTTTTTAACTTAGCGTGCTGCGAAAAGAAGTCAGGTGAAAATGAATTTCTAAGATAATTATTAGATATAATCTAAACATAATTTTGCTTGGTAAAGCTGTCGGTTTAGAATTTAACCTAGGGAATTTTGCTAATATCACAGAAAATGCAGGAAAACTATTTCCATTATTTTATTTTTGATTAAAATAAATTAGGCAAATAGATAAAGAACATTGTAAACCTGGTTAAGAATCTTATTTAGGTTCAATTTCCATAGATGACAAACAAATTTCACCCCTGTGGCTCCCCCTGTAGTAACATCTTTGAAGGCCGTGATTTGATAGCTGGTAACTGCACTTCACGCGAAGAAATATATCACTTACCGAAATCTGTTACGACAGAGTGCTACAGCTAATAATAGGTAAAGAGCGTGATGATATATTTATTTATTTTTATTTTAAAATCTTAATTTTAAATTCTATTCCTTTGGTTCTAACTATATTTAAACATTTGTTTATTTTTGAATATACTAAATGAAACATTATTGTATCAACATGTATTTGTTTGTACTGTCTTATTTTATTTTATTTATTTATTTATGTTACACTGTACAACATGAATTTAATCCCAATTTCAGTACAGGGTCCGTACTCACCGAGCCACAGTGTAGTAGATCATATAATTTTTTAGCTTGAATGAGATTCGAACTCGGGATCTCCGGATTCGAATTCCATATTGCTATCCACATCACCGTACTGACGGACGTATGTCTGTTACTGTTTATATAATGGTTCATAAGTTCATATTAGGACCAAAATGTCAACAATAAACTAATATCACTTTTAGCCTTTATTATTTTCAACAAATTCCTGAATATAGTTGTGTGAATAATATTAAGGGGTAAAGCAACTCTAAATTTTTTTTAAAAAGCATTTTTTTATTTGCTTAAATTATAGTTTAAACCCTTAGGAATAAGGGACAATTAATTTAAATGCCGCGCGGAAGTATTTCAGAGGGAAAAAAGCATATATCTATTAGTACTAGTATTTATATAGATATATGACTCGAAACTTTAAACGCGTTTTTTCGAAATCATATTTTCAAAATCGGGCGAAAATAAATCTGAAATACTAATTGATGGATAGTGCTGAATCTTTTTATTTCTTATTCTAGATATACAATACTCAAAAACTACGAGGGCTTTTTTTTTAAGTGCTTTTAGTCCCAAATAATGAACTTTTTTTTCAAACGTGCGCCATTTTGTTAAAAATCAAAATTTTCAAAATCCAGCCCGTTGTTTTTTAGAGTATACATCCGAGATTGAGAAAACATATCTCTTTTTGATCCAGGTCTATTGCTGTTCCCGGAATGTTTTCGCCCGATTTGCCATTTTTTAAAATTTTGATTATTTTCTTTAAATAAATTTTTAAATAAAGTTTAAAGAGCACTAAATAAAGATCCAAAAACAGTTCTTAAGCAGCACGTTTAGATTTCGTTCAAGAAAATCTTGAAAATTACCCTTTTTTCCTTGTCTAGAGTGGCCTTACCCCTTAAATAAAATGAAATTGCGTCTAAATCTGTGTTCTCCTCAATAGCAAAGCAGAATCTTTTCAAATTTCATCTTTGATTTCTCGAATCATCCTTCCATTCGCCAATCCATCCGAGTACAATTGTCGTGCGCACATCAACTCTGAACCGAACCATAAAACGAAATCCGAATTATGGTTGTAACAACGTAGGCCGGGCCACAATAACGGCACCTCACTTACTATTACTCACGGTAGACCATCAAGAATATGGAACTTATCGAAACGATCAATCTGTGTTTACTTTTTTCCGCTAACTTGTTGTTTTTCGTAGCCCACGCAGATATTTGGTTTGACGCCTTGCATGAGCTGTTTCGATCATATTAGATTAGGGTTATGTTTATTGATCTAACTTAAATTTAATTATAGATAAAGAAATGGATTTGATTGCAGATAAAGGTATTTTAATATTCCTTTTATATTTCTACTTCTATATTTGCTACAATAGAAAATATTATGATATTTCAATTATAAAAAACAAGGATGCTGTCCTAGGAGCTATGCGTTAATATTTAATCTCAAATTAAAGAACCTTAATGGCATTATTCTAGCATTTTTATTATATGAAGGTAAAGAAAAGTTGGTAATACTATGTTATAAAAAGTTTTTCACTTAGAAAAAGGAACATTATTTGATTCCGATCACAAATGACAAAATGATATCTCCGACTGATTCGTTTTTCCTTTTAAACTAAAAACTGTTACAGAAACGAACAAAACTTTGAACGTGACCTCGGAAACGTAAAAAACGAACAAAGTTTGCAGATTTGTTTACTTGCTTTTTAATAGTTGGCACCCTTGCTCGACAAATTACAACAAACCTATTTCTTCATCAATTTGTTTTGATTCTTCTACTTTTCGTGAAGGGCGTGATAATGTGATGTAGGACTTATTTCCCTATTAAAATCATCATCATCATCATCTGTGGCACTACAGCCCAAGATCGGGTCTGGGCCTACCGGACACACCGAGCCGCAGTTTTTACACTGCCGTACTGCCGGTTTTCGTAGTCAAATGCTATATTATTTAAGGCGTATAAGTGACTAGCTTATAGCGCCCGAGTGTGATAAATACATGTAACTGTATTTTTTATATTTTACGACAAATCACACATTAACGACAGACGGATTCAAACTGACGAACCTTGGTTCAGGTGACGTCACAGTATGTTAAGAGATGTGCCTTAACACGCTCGGCCACCGCGCCTGTAACCCTATTAAAATAAATAATAATAATAATAATAGGGTATGAGGTTCAGTGATGTCAAAAGAGACTGTGAATTGAGAACCCACTGTCAACTATCAATTTTAACCACATTAAAATTATTCCTGTAGCTCCCTCTTCACTAAGATTTTTGGGATTTTACGGCTGGTAACGCACTTCACGCGCATAAATATATAACTTACTTAGATCTGCTAAGGCAGAGTGCCACATCCAGTGTTGGATAGAAAGCGTGATGATATATTTATTTATGCTACTTGTACAACAGGAACTTAAATCCCAATTACAGTACAGGGTCCGAACTCTCCATTTTTAGCTTCAATGATATTCGAACCCAGGTTGTTCTAATTTGAATGCCATAATATTAATTATATCAACGGGCTGGAATAGATTTTTAAAAGCCCCAAAATAGGACTGCGCTCCATAGTGAATGATGAGAAAGTTTCTCTCGTCGTAAAAAGTTTATCTAACACAGCCCCATATTTAAGAAGAAATTAAAAGAATATTTTCAACCACCGGAAAATTAATTAATTTGTTGAAAATTTGTTATATTATATTACATATTTTCTATACACATATGTATTATTTGTCTGATTTTAATTACTTTTTCATATCACATGCATTGAAACAGCGAGTTTTGATCTCTGTTTTGCCAGTCGAAATAAAACATTTTCAGACCAATGCGACTGTGTCAGTCAGAAACAACGTTGTTTCTGCCCGGCACATTCACTTATTTATTATTTATGTCTTTATTTCAAGGCTGTCAGAATCGCATTTCTAATAAACAAAAGCGAATAAAATCATAATCGTCTGACAGCTGTCGTCAAATCGTTGTCAAAGATTTTAATAAATTACAAATAAAATGAGTACATGTGATATGAAAAATATAGTGTGTGGCACGGGATGAAACAAAGACGATTTCAGACCAGGGCGATGACAGCCCTCGTCAGAAATCGTCTTGTTTCACCCCTTGCCACACAATATACTATTTTATGTTAATTAATTTATTAAATATTACTTTTGTTATATATAACTACTGCTGTATTATAGGTTCTGGATACCAGTCCCTGACTGCTTACACATCCTTGAAATGTGATAATAAAATAATAATTTGGTTTATTTTATTCCGGATTGAAATTGGAATTATTTACAAAACAAAAAAAAGGTTATTTATTAATTTATAGTTATATGAGGAAGTATTTTTGCCTTCCTAATATCTGGTGCCATAATTATCACTTATTTTTGTCATAAAAATAACTGATATTTTAATTGTTCCTCAATTATTTTAAAGAAGAATTCATCAAGTAATCAATCTTCGTTTTCAGTTCAAATTCCCTCCATACAAACTCATTTATTCCTCACACTTTTGTCACGCAACAAACCTTCAATCAAATCCATCCATTCGCTCCTATAAACTTGTTTTATTAATTTTAGCACAAATTTATCAATTTTCCGTTACTTCTACTTACAATAAGAACGTTTATTTGCGATAAAGATTCGTACATACAAGTAATTATGAAGTTCTACTAAAAATTCTGTACAATATCTTACGATTTATATCAAAAATTAATCCATTTCAGTCCAAGAAACAAAATAAACAAACAGAAATTCTCAATCGCAAAATTCAGGTCTTCGTAAGAAAAAAAACTCGTATAAAAACATACCTGTACAAACAGACAGAAAATAAATACATAGTCCTGGGAGTCCAAGGTCCCGCAAGGACCGGTGCGGTAACCGCGGTTATTAAAAGCAAACAGCGGTCGCACCAGGTAAGCAGGACGCTGGTTGGTTACCGGAAACCCGGAGCGGTCACCGACCAAATATAAATCGGACTTGTCCGTTGTGACCCCAGGGTAAATAATCACTTTCGATACAAGTTTAGAGACTTTACTTCTATTTAAGCTAAATACAAGTTTTATGTTTTCTTGAAAGTACGTTAATCCTAATAAGTATGCTTTAAAATTTATAATGGAGTAGGTGGCTCAGTGGTATCGAGTTGCCCTGTGGATATTGAGAACCCTGGTTCGATCCCCACAGCCAACAAACAATTTTCACCAATTTTAATCTACCCCTGTGGCTCCCCCTCCACTAATATCGTTCGGTGCCGTGATTTGACGACAGGTAACCGCACTTCACGAGAAGAAATTACCAAGATCTGTTTACGGAAAAGTGCCACATCCAGTAATGGGTAAAAGGCGTGATGATATATTTATTTTATTTATTTATAATTGCAAAGCTCCTTAATTTCAAAATGAACTGAAGTTTGCAACGTAGCACAAACAAATAGATAAAATAAATGATTTGAACCCGGATTATTAAAATCACTGTCAGACATGTTACCACTGACCTATCAATACCTGCAATAACAAAATTGTAATAAAAATCATACATATGTGTTTTGATTTAGCTAATTTCAAAATTAATGTAGGTGACTCAGTGGTATCGATTCGGCCTGTGGATCTTGAGAACCCTGGTTCGATCCCCACAGCCGACAAACAATTTTCAATAATTTAAATCTATCCCTGTGGCTCTCCCTCCACTAATATCTTTGGACGGCTGGTAACCGCACTTCACGTGATAAAATATATCACTTACCAAGATCTGCTTAGGCAGAGTGCCACACCCAGTAATGTGTAAAAGACGTGATGATATATTTATTTATTTATGTTTTTTTGCTCGAACTTTGACATTTGACAGTAACATTTATGCTCTAAAATTGCAGATCTTGGGCACACTATTATAGTAAACTGAAGTTAGTAACGTAACCTAAACAAAAATAAATATAAATAAAATAAATATATCATCACGCCTTTTACCCATTACTGGATGTGGCACTCTGCCGTAAGCAGATCTCGGTAAGTGATCTATTTCTTCGCGTGAAGTGCGGTTACCAGCCGTCAAAGCACGGCCCCCAAAGATATTAGTGGAGGGGGAGCCACAGGGATAGATTTAAATTGGTGAAAATTGTAACCTAAACAATATCCACTTGACAGCTAATTTCCAAATATTGCTGAATTATTGAGACAAGCCAAAAGGATATAGAAAAAAACTGGTAATTCATACTTTAGGAAAAGTTGTAGGGTCTCAATATTTAGTCATGGGGTAAGTTAGACGTAGGTATATAATTTCCTTTAAGGGTCAAAACCTTCCGTAATCCCGTTGGACAGTTTCTGTAGAATTTACAGGTTTGGGGTTTATCAGGATCTGGATATAAATACTGAACTGTTAAAGGCTCCACTCACATGTTACATAATACATTACAAGTCCGCGTTGTCGAAAACAAATAGGGAAATTAGAGTCCGTTAAATTTAATAAATTATTTAAGTTTGTTTCGTGACACTATTTTAAATATTCATTTGACATTTGAGGATCCGTAGAAAGAAATGTATTTTGTGTTGATGAATTATTTATTTTACAAGTTTCAGAAACGTATCACTTTGATGAGAACTGAAGCTTTGATCTTTGGTTAATGTTTTATTATGTTTTAAATACATAAAAGTTGTTTTTAGCGCTACTTGCACTTGGATGGATTTTCATTAGCATTTTTAATGGAAAGCTTAAACATTAATTATTATTTTTTCGTTTTACAAATGTAGCAAATCTACATCTGAATAAGAATATTTTCTTTAAAAGATCTTTAGTTTTTATATTTTTTATTACTATACTAAATTGTAACATTATAACATAAATCTTTTCTGTTTTACAAAATGTCACGAATGTTAATTCCAACGACAACCATTTTATTTATTTCTTTATTTATGTTACGCAGGGTCCGCACTCACCAAGCCCCAGTATGGTTGTTACGGCTAGAGAAAATATTTATACAAATCAGTAATTTAAATCAAAAATTATAATAATTTGTAAATCAAGTATTCAGTATTTATATATATATATATATATATATATATATATATATATATATATATATATATATATATATATACAGGTTGTTTCACAACTTAGAGCAAAAAATTAAAGGGTATATTTTGTACGACGTGCTGATCATGAAACAAAAAGAATTTTTTTTTAAATCGCAAAACCATTTTCCATGTTTCCCAGTCCAAAATTTTTCGTTGCCACTGCCACTGAGTGGATGATTATGTTAAAGTTATTAATTAAATACAATTCTATTATAAATAACTGCTAATAATTGAATTGTGTAATTATTCTTTTGTAGTTGATACCTACTTCATTGTTTGTGTTTAATAGGAAAGCAAATCCAGTGCAGTACTACAAAAAATGTTTTAGGTTAACAACTCTTAATTTTTCGAATTTAAAAAAAAATATTTTTGTTTCATGATCAGCACGTCGTACAGAATATACCCTTTAATTTTTTGCTCTAAGTTGTGAAACACCCTGTATATATAAAGATATATGACAAGAAAATACACAGAAAAAATTTGCGAAATAATTATTAATCATTGCAGTCAGATACAAAGTAAGTTTCCTTAATAATAAAAAGGTTAAAAGATTAAATAAGATTTGTCTTTTCAGGATATTTGAAGCTAATTTCTAATTACTAATCTAGCTGATAATTCTAAGATATTACATTTACCGAAAATTTGATAGAGAACTACATGTAATCGAGTTAAAACAGGAAATAAATTAGCTATCTAAATTTACACAACTACAATTATTAACGTTTTAAAGTTAATTTTTTTTTTATGAAAGAAAAATTCGGATGACGCCTGGATTCGAACCAGGGACCCTCCGCTTGCCGGGCAGAGATGTTAACCGCTACACCACGTCACCTGTGTCCGACGTATGGCTTCAACCGAATTCTTCTTTCATAGTGTCTAACGTAGCATCGATCCCAAAGACTCCTATATCTATGATAGGCATTGACAACGGGTTTCGTCTACAGCGACACAGTTCTGATTTATAGGGAATCATTCCACGAACTAATTTTTAACATATGACTTCGACTGAACGTACAGTAATGAAGATAATTTTAAAGTTAAATTTTTATGAAAGAAAAATTCGGATGACGCCTGGATTCGAACCAGGGACCCTCCGCTTGCCGGGCAGAGATGTTAACTGCTACACCACGTCACCTGTGTCCGACGTATGGCATCAACCGAATTCTTCTGTCATAGTGTCTAACGTAGCATCGATCCCAAAGACTCCTATATCTATGATAGGCATTGACAACGGGTTTCGTCTACAGCGACACAGTTCTGATTTATAGGGAATCATTCCACGAATTAATTTTTTCAGATCTCCTGATTCAAATTCCGTAAAGCTATATCTATCTCCGTTTATTCTTCTTTAAAATTAATCGGTTAAAATCAAGTTGTCATATTCCCTACGTAGTTTGAGACCATTTTCAACGTTCTTGTTTATCGAACGCTCCCTTGTAGTATAAAACAAGGTCTCGCAATTACACACCGCCTTTATCTGCGCCTTATTAGCTCATATAGAAACCACCTACGGTGCCGGTGTCGGCGCAGATACAGTGACGGTGGAGCGGTCGCGACAAGAGGGGGTTTATTATCCTGCGCTTCTTCCGTACCGCAAATAAGGATATACGCCGGGGAGCGAGTGTCGGTTACAGGGACGAAGTTTTCCTGCCGCGATGCTTAACCAGGCGACCGTAAAAATATTAATAACGCAAGATATTTTAACAGGGTTTGTGCGGCGCGATTGGGACATGTCGGATTAAGGGATGCAATGTTCTTTTTGCTTGTAAACAGTCAACACTTTTAATCAGCTTTTAAAATTTAACAATATTTATTTATTTATGTTACTCTGTACAACAGGAACTTAATCCCAATTTCAATACAGGAGTATTGTAGTTTGCGATTTGAACCCGGATTCTCCGAATTCGAATTCTTTAATACTATATACACCACTGGACATATAAATATGTACATAATGAAACTTTTGAACCATTACTGGGTGTGATACTCTGGCATAGCAGATCTCGCTAAGTGATATATTTGTTGCTTGGTTCACTTAAAACGCATGACTAAATGGACTTATTGGTGTATATTACTTCAAGCTAAATTTTAGTACTGAGAATGAAGTGAGCGAAATAATCCAATAAAATAAATAAGTGAACTGATTCACTAAATGTAAGTTAGATCTGCTACAGATAGTAAATGAAATCAGCTTTCACTTAACGTTGGTTTTAGCAACATTCACCAAGACTAAATATTGCGATTTTTATTTTTTTTTGAAAAATTTTCGCCAATTTTTTTCCTTGTCTTCCCTAGAAGATTTACTGTTAAAAAAAAATTTCAAAAAAGATAATTTGCTTTAAATGAGCTAAAAATGTGTATACAAGTAGTTTCGGACATGGAGATTTCACTCGTTCAAACCGCATATCAATAGCTTGCTAATTTTTTGAGTTGTAGCCCCTAGAAGATTTGCTGTTTTTAAACAATTTTCAAGATCAGTTTTTCAACTTTCCCGAGGCTATAACTCGAAAACTAAGCAAGATAATGAGATGCGGTCTGAAAGGTTGAATTCCTCGTGCTTCAATTGACCTCTAGGCAAGTTTTTAGCGATTTTTATTTTTTTGAAAAATTTTCGTCAATGTTTTTCCTCGTACAGTTTTTGATCATTATCTCAAAAACTATAAGACTTATGGTCATAAACATTACACCATTGGATTCAGCACGTCGAAATACATATGTAAGTAAAATTTCGTTACATTAGTCGTACGAGAAATAGTTTTAGAGCAATTTGTTTAAAAATCATAAAAATCCCAAGGGGTACCCCTTGGAAAAAAATTAAAAAAATTCAAAAAAAATAATTTGCTTTAAATGAGCTAAAAAGTTGTATACAAGTAGTTTCGGACACGGGGAATTCACTCGTTCAAACCGCATATCAACAGCTTGCTTAGTTTTTGAGTTATAGCCCTTAGAAGATTTGCTGTTTTCAAACAATTTTCAAAATCAGATTTTCAACTTTCCCGAGGCTATAACTCGAAAACTAAGCAAGATATTGAGATGCGGTCTGAAAGGTTGAATTCTAGTTTCCTCAAATTTCATCAGATATTAGAAAGCACAAATGCTAACGTCAAAAAAACTGAAAAAGACAAAGTCGCAAATCTAGTTTCCAATATGAAACAAACACAAATGGAAAGTATATTGAGCCAAGTATAAATACAGACTTTGTCGCACGTTCGAGATAATTGAACAAACGTCGGAAACACCGAGCATTTTCTCTCCGTTTCATAAAAGAAATTAAATATAGACACAATATCTTTTTATCGCCGCTGCGAACAATATATCGAGACAATGTCTTCTGCTTCCTTCACACTTTATGGACACTTCCAGTGGCGTTGCGCTCAAGCCGTTTTGCTGTGACCTTCCGGAAGCTGGCGAAACGACAAGTAACGCAACGGAAGTGACGCTACAGGTTTGCAGTAAAATGAGCAAGAGTAAGAAGAGAACTGAAATGGTTATTTCGAGTGTTATTCGTTTTCTAATATTGCCGTATGCTGATATTATGGGATAATGCACTCATGGTAACAGATTTTTAAAATCGTGGAAATGGAACAACAGAATATGGAATACGAAATAAAATGGCAGGTACTTTTGCTTCGATCTGATTTTTTGTTTGCCGCATTGTTGTAATAGTGAAGTATGACTGAAAGCTCGCTTTGGCGAATAGTGTATTTATAGAAGAAATAAATTTTAATCGAATCAGGATGTTTTTTTAATTTTAATTATTCTTTTGGACTTGTTTCTAAACGAACCCGTACATCATCTAAAGTAACTTATGTAAGAACAGTGTGTTTCCCAGTTGATTTGCCTTTACATACACTTTCAACAGTTACGAAAACGTTAAAATATCCTACGAATATGACGTGTAAAACGTTGTAATCAATGTCCTCGAAATTTACAACATTCTGCAGAAATTATTCGCGACACTGCTCTAGAAATTTCAAATATTGCAAGAATCGTATTTTACCATTATCAGAGTAAAAAATTAACTTTTTTATTTTTTCGTAAACGTAAATACTTTTAACATCATTTTATTTATATATTTGAGGTCCTTAGTATATCAGTCCTTAATCATTATCATCATCATCTGTGGCGCTACATCCCAAATCGGGTCTGGACCTACCGGACACACCGAGCCGCAGTTTTTACACTGCCGTACTGCCGGTTTTCGTAGTCGAATGCTACATTATTTAAGGCGTATAAGTGACTAGCTTATAACGCCCGAGTGTGATAAATACATGTAACTGTATTTTTTATATTTTACGACAAATCACACATTGGCGATAGGCGGATTCGAACTGACGAACCTTGGTTCGGGTGACGTCCAGTATGTTAAGAGATGTGCCTTAACACGTTCGGCCACAGCGCTTGTATCAGTCGTTATTCAAAAATTAATATAATAATAGTAATTTCAGTAGAAACTGGAGGGTTGCATAAAATATTTAGAAAATTTGGAGGTCCGCGAAGACGAAATGGTTGAAAACCGCTGCACTAAAACATTTGAGCTACGGTCGTTATGTGATCTAAATCAGTCCATATTCAAAAATCAATATAATATTCGTAATTTCAGTAGAAACTGAGGGGTTGCAAAAAATATTTAGAAAATTTGAAGGTCCACGAAGACGAAATGGTTGAAAACCGCTGCACTAAAACATTTGAGCTACGGTCGTTATGTGATCTAAATCTAATACAAACAATACAGAAATTTGACATGTTGACAGAATGAATTTATTTTCAGTTTTATTAATAATTTAAGATGCAATCGTAGAAAAAAGTATACCTTCGACTAGCGCTGTAATTATTGTGATTGGGGTAGGTGGCTCAGTGGTGGATCTTAAGAACCCTGGTTCGATGCCTACAGCCGACAAACAATTTTCACCAATTTAAAGCTATTCCTGTGTCTCCCCCTCTACTAATATCTTTGGGGGCCGTGATTTGATGGCTGGTAACCGCACTTCACGCGAAAAAATATATCACATACCGAGATCTGCTTAGGCAAAAGTGCCACACGCAGTAATGGGTAATAGGCGTGATGATATATGTATTTTATTTTAATAACAACAAAGACAAAATTAATTGTCATCCAACACTTGGTGAAACTAGGTTAATAAAAAGTATAAATTAAACACTAGGCTAGGTTTTACAAAATACAGCCTCCAAGTCACCTTATGAGGGCATCGTCAGAGGCCGGCCAGCACAGTTAGTAACCATAGACGTGTTTCGCTCTTATTAGAGCTCATCAGTATGGTATAACTCACTTCTCCACCTAGAACAAAGTTCACGTGGAGAAGCTGGTGACGAAGAACTGTGCCAGCAGAGAATAAGATCTCTAAAAACAGGTAAGATGACATGAGAAGTTTTGTGGAACAGGTCATGCCATCTACCGAAAAAAAGAAAAAGCTAAGCAATAGCAATTTAAATAAGAGCGAAACGCGTCTATGGTTACTAACTGTGCTGGCCGGCCTCTGACGATGCCCTCATAAGGTGACTTGGAGGCTGTATTTTATGAAACCTAGCCAAGTGTTTAATTTATACTTTTTATTTTATTTTATTTATTTGAGTAACGAAGCATCACTTTATGTTCTTAATACACAAGTAACTGTAAAATGTTTATTTTCTGTGCTGTACGTCAGAAATTTAATCTCAGAGAGAGAAGTAGGAAATTGTATTAACTGCTTGTTCGCAAATAACTTGGATTGTCCGAGCCGTGATTAGTGGGAGGTAAGAATGATTAAGTTTCGTTAGATGATGACGCATTAGCATAAATAAATAAGTGAACTGATTCACTAAATGTAAGTTAGATCTGCTACAGATAGTAAATGAAATCAGCTTTCACTTAACATTGGTATTAGCAACATTCACCAAGACTAAATATTGCGATTTTTATTTTTTTTTGAAAAATTTTCACCAATTTTTTTCCTCGTCTTCCCTAGAAGATTTACTGTTTTCAAACAATTTTCAAAATCAGAGTTTCAACTTTCCCGAGGCTATAACTCAAAAACTAAGCAAGATATTGAGATGCGGTCTGAAAGGTTGAATTCCCCGTGTTTCAATTGACCTTTAGGCAAGTTTTTAGCGATTTTTTATTTTTTGAAAAATTTTCGCCCATTTCTTCCTCGTCCAGTTTTGACCATTATCTCAAAAAAAAATGTGAGCCGTCATGGGACGCCTGGCAGATGTGAAACATCGTGTGTGTACAAGTAATATGCATAAAAGATAATATTATTACAGGAATTAAATATAGCCTAATGAAAAAATGAAGTATTACGAATTTCTTACAGAAAATTCTACTTACTGATGACTTGGTAGTATGCCATAGTGTAGTTTCACTTTCTTTGCACAAGGTTGATCACTTTGATCTTCTGAGTTATCACTATCACACATATTTTATTGTCAAAAATTAAAATAAAAAATTAAATAAAACGCAGATTATGTGTACCGTAGTAAACAACAACGTCGAACTGAGTGAGAAGCCACACCGTACACTCTACTACATATAAAATATATATATATATATATATATATATATATGTATACCTCAGTATAGCGTGGCGACCCGTCGCCACACCGTACACTCTACTACACGCCAACAATTCGGTTTACAAGTGAGCCTATAGATGTTTCACATCAAAACTATAAGACTTATGGACATAAACATTACACCATTGGATTCAGCACGTCGAAATACATATGTATGTAAAATTTCGTTACATTCGTTACAGAAATTTAATCTCAGAGAGAGGAGTAGGAAATTGTATTAACTGCTTGTTCACAAATAACTTGGATTGTCCGAGCCGGGATGAGTAGGAGGTAAGAATGATTAAGTTTCGTTAGATGATGACGTATTAGCATCACATGTAAATGATGATAAAGTCATTCATGTCTCGCATACAGTCACCTATCTCAAGTTCACACGGCAAACAGACGTTCATCAGTCGATGGTAATTAGCCTATGCTCTCGCCGCACACAGGGATATTTAAGTCCTGGCTTGCCACGATCCACGATCCACGATCATCGCTTATGTATTCTAGAAGTTTGCGACCCGCACCCGCACCCGCCCTCGCACTCGCACCCGTACCCGGCCAACCAACCACGAGGTTCACCATCGCCCGCCACCGCTCTGCGCTCGATCAAGAATATGCAAAGCGGGCCGCACTCTGCTGCTTTGAAAACCAAATGATAAGCTGTGGAGATAATTGAAGGGAGACGTACTGAACCCTCACTAGTGTAATTTACACTGGGTCTCAGCCACGGTTAAATTCGTTTCGTGAAGGTTCTGCCTGGCTGTGTTGGACCACGCCGGGTGAGATGGGTCAGCTATGCTTGATTGCTTGGAAAGATCTATTGCTTTCACCAGATCAAAAACTATTGCTGGCTTCGCCTATTCTCTACTTGCTTTTACTTTATTTAATTCATTACAGACATTCACACTCAATATCTGATAGAGCCAACTTCATGGACAATTTAAATAAATTAATTCATATGTTATCACGCCTTTCACCCATTACTGGATCTGGCACTCTGCCGTAGCAGACTTTTATGAAAATAGCATTTATTTTATTGGTAACCAAGCAGATTTAACTATATTGAAAAATTATCAAAATATCTTTCAATTTATAGGTTCGTTTTTAAACATATTCGTGATTCTACATATTACACGTGGAAAATTGTTAGATACATATATATTTTTTCTAAATAAATATATCATCACGCCTTTTACTCATTACTGGGTATGGCACTCGACCGAAGCAGATCTCGGTAAGTGATATACATCTTCGCGGGAAGTGCGGCTACCAGACATAAAATCACGGCCTCCAAAGATGTTAGTGAAGGGGATGCCATAGGGGTAGTTTTAACGTAGTGAACTCAATTTAGAGTTATTCATTCCTTAACTAGAATTAACAAAAATTAAACTTCTTGGGTTTTTACTACGAACAGCTTCCCTCTTTACAAAACCTGAATCATATATTATACTATATAATGCTATTGTACGATCTCAACTTGAATACGGGGTATTTCACGTGAAGCGGGCAGGAAAAACAAGGTTCAAGTTTCCGATTTCAGTTATTTGTAAGTCCGTTCTCGCGTCTAGTATGCGTGAAGTTATATTGTTTGTTTGAATGAATGTTTATGTAAGTCGCGCTGACTAGATGCGAGAACGGGGCTGCCGCCGCGCTTCGGCATTTAAATACATATAACTCCTAAACGACTGCGCGGCCCATTATAAAAATTGGCATGGAGTATAAACACAATATAAGCTTTTTTTTAATAAAATTTTAATAAATATAAAAAAAATGCGAACTTTGTAAAAAACGAAAAACAAATTTTCAATTAGTTTTTTTTAGTGATTTTTTATTTATTTTTGAAATACAATTAAGGGGTTAAAAAGGTCATTAAATAAAGTATAAAATCGAATGGTTAATTTATTTTACCATACCTTCTTAACACTGAATAATGGCATTCGAAGAAGTACATGCATCACGGTCACTCAAATCTTCAAAGACCGATATTTTGTGAACCAGGCTTGCCAATAAAAAAATATGTTGTATCTGAGTCGAGAATATGAACAGGTATAACATACTTAAAAATAACTGAAATCGGAAACTTGAACCTTGTTTTCCCTGCCCGCTTCACGTGAAATGCCCCATACCTAACATGTATTTGGAATCCATTTTATTACAAAAATGTAAAAATGATTGAGTAAATTCAAAAGAAATCTGTTTATGTACTATGTAAGAAATTTAATTTACCTCAAATTGATTACTGTACCGCTTTAAAATATCTCAATATGATATCTTTAGAAAACAGAAGAATTATTAACGATATTATGTTCCTCTACAAAACAATTAATTTTATTATATACATTTATTAAATTACAATGTACCAAGCAAAGTCACTAGATCACACTTTTTATTTAAAATATGTAACTGCTGTACTAACTATTATAAAAATTCTCCTGTTAATAGAGCCATGTTAACTTATAACACAGTTTTTTAACAACTAGACATTTTCTACCTTAATAAAAATATATCTAGAACTCTATTAATAGAAGAGATTTGTAACTAAAACGTAACAGTGTTACTATTAATTAATATATAGTTTAACACGTAAATTTTTTTATATGTAATTGTGGAACCCATTATTGGTCTTTGGACTGTTGGTTTCCTTAATAGGAAATAAAATAAATTTAAAAAAAAATAAAATTGTACATATTTCTATAAAAATAGACTTTTCGAAAATTGTAAATAACAGAAAAAGTTATGTCTTACACAAACATAAATAAATATATCATGTTATTAGTACATTAAAGTAAAAAATTATTAAAAGATATAAAAAAACACTTGGCTATGTTTCATAAAATTCACCTGTTTGTTAGAGATCTTATTCTCTGCTGGCACAGTTCTTCGTCACCAGCTTCTTCACGTGAACTTTGTTCTAGGTGAAGAAGTGAGTTATACCATACTGATGAGCTCTAATAAGAGCGAAACGCGTCTATGGTTACTAACTGTACTGGCCAGCGTCTGACGATGCCCTCATATAAGGTGATTTGGAGGCTGAATTTTGTGAAACATAGCCAAGTGTTTATTTTATATTTTTTATTAAACCTTGTTTCACCAAGTGTTGGATGACAATTAATTTTGTCTTTGTTGTTATAAAAAATTATTACTTACAATAAATTGGACGAAATCTGGGTACAAAAAAAAACATAAACCAGTAAAACTCTAAACTAGAAGAATTTTGTGGAGTAGAAAAAAACTTTATGATATATTTTATTAAAAAAATATATGAGAACTGTAAAGTGACGAGTGTAGTAAAATGACCAAGGTGTGGTAGAATCAGTGAGAGCTTGCAAGTCTGCACCGCCTGTCTCAAAACATAGTTCATAAAAGAGAAGAAATGAAGTAAGGAAGCGTCCTTTGTCTTCTCGTAATAACACAGGTTTATTACGCTTCCTATTAAATTCTATCTCAACCTTAAATATCAACCGTGTTATATGCAAGAAAGCACCTGGTTAAATAGTGAAATAAATTCCTTCTTCAAGAATATGAAAAGATGCGCCATGCAATTTTCTTAATCTACTCGATTCTGCACTTGCAGTTGTTACAATGCCACAGAAAACAAAATACTGTGCAGACGTACACAATACGAAGCAGAAAATCGCTACTATTTGTAAACGAAATTATTATAGAACTAATAAGAAACTTCCACCTTCATTGCAGTGTCATTTATTCTTCTACTTTTTGTTTTACGTGTCACTTGATTTTAACCTGTAGCAAGAGAACAGAATGAGAAAGATAGAACATGAACATTCAGTCAACCTAGCTTCCCTGATAACTGTATAGAAAAAGATATACAAGGTGTGGCAAAAGTTTGGAAACGGTCAAATATCTCGAAAACTAATCAACCAATTGCCAAACAAAAAAATACATCCAAAAAGTTTTCAAAAACTCTACTAAAAAATACCAAAAAATGTCCCCCGCCCACCCCCCTGGAGGCCGGAGGGGGGAGAAACTCGAAAATTTTAAATGGAAACGTACACTTTTCATTGCAGATTCGGATTATGCATAAAATTATGTGTTCATTTTGTCTGGGTCATTTTTTTTAATTCGCGTTAGATGGCGCTGTAATAGCAAAAACGGAATTATTCGATATCTTTGACGGATTTGGTGTAGTATCCAAATCTGCAATAAAAATGTAGGTTACCGTCAAAGATATCGAATAATTCCGTTTTTACGATTATAGCGCCATCTATCGCGAATTTAAAAAAATGACCCAAACAAAATGAACACATAATTTTTTGCAGAATCCGAATCTGCAAATGAAAAGTGTACGTTTCCATTTAAAATTTTCGATTTGACCCCCCTCCGGCCCCCATGAGGATGGGTGGGGGTCTATTTTTTGGTATTTTTTAGTAGAGTTTTTGAAAACTTTTTGGACGTATCTTTTGACTTGGCAATTGGTTGATTACTTTTCGAGATATTTGACCGTTTCCAAACTTTTGCCACATCCTGTATATTTTTTATTTATGTTACGCTGTACAACAGGAACTTAATCCCAATTACAGTACTGGGTCCGCACTCACCGAGCCGCAGTGTGGTAGTTTATATAATTTTTAGCTTGAGTGAGATTCGAACTCGGGATCTCCGGATTCGAATTCCGTAATGCTATACACACCACCGTACTGACGGACTAATAAAAATTAAAGTTATGGAAAATTTAAAGTAAAGTAAATAAATAATGCGTTTTATCAATTACTGGTTGGTGCATTCTGCCGTTGCATATCTCGATAAATGACATATTTATGCGCGTGAAATGTGGTTACCAGCCGTCAAATTAGCCCCTCTAGATTATTAGTGAGGGGGAGCCGCAAGGGTAATTTTATTGTTTTATTGTTTATCGGCTGTGGGAATCGCACCCAGATTATCTAATCCACAATCCGACTCGTTACCACTGAGCCACTTAATTTGTTTTGTTCTATAATCAGTATATCAAATTACATATGTCATTAAAGTTTCGTGCAGAGGTATAGAAATGCCCTGTATATATATATATATAGGGTGGTGATTCGCTCAGCCTGCTCAGAGCTCAGAGGCTGAGAGTCATTTTGAATATTTGTTATAAAATCATATTGTTGTTATTAAGTGTTCCTTATTCTTATTCTCTGTATTATTATGACAAAAAAATTATTTCGTTTAATAATAATAATTACAATTGTTTTAGTTACTTGTTGATGTGAAACATCTATAGGCTCACTTGTAAACCGAATTGTTGGCGTGGCGACGCTTGCCGTGGCGACGGGTCGCCACGCTATAACAATCAAATATATTCTTTAGAGCCTAGTTGTTAAAGCCTAGAATGGCATGAAATCGGTCTTTAGCTATTAATTGAAATTATGTTCTAACTTGTTACGTACATGCCTAGCGACTTTAATCGTCAGTCTACGAACGAATTTTGTTTAAAATGTCGTGTTTTATTTGTGTCGCAAGTAAAAATATTGTAAAATCAGTGATTTTTTAGTGAAATATAAGGGCAATATAGTGTAAGTGTTAGTGTATACTGGATGTGAAGTGAATTTATAGTGGTACGAGCCTGGAACTTTTCAGAGAGGAATGGATAGGACTTAGTACACGCCAGCCAAAAGGTAGATGCATTATTTGTTTGTATTAGAATATAGTTTTTATTAAAAGAAATTAGTATGAATGTTTGGCGAAGATTTACTACCAAATATTTAATTGATTTATTTTTAAGATGTTCACGCAATCAATCATTTCGAAGAATGCCAGTTTCGTAAAGAGACCTTTAAAATTATTTTCTTCCCGAAAAGTTCCACAAATCATTTATAAGACTTATCTTTCCAAAAATCTTCCCAATCATTTATAAAACTATAATCTTCCCAAAAAAATCTTTTTCTACGATTGCTATGAAAAGATGACAATTACGCTCTCATTTGTCATCGTAAAGTTGAAGTTTTGATGTGAAACATCTATAGGCCCACTTGTAAACCGAATTGTTGGCGTGGCGACGCTTGCCGTGGCGACGGGTCGCCACGCTATACTAAGGTATACATATATATATTTTATGTGTAGTAGAGTGTACGGTGTGGCGACGGGTCGCCACGCTATACTGAGGTATACATATATATATATATATATATATATATATATATATATATATATATATATATATATATATATATTTTATATGTAGTAGAGTGTACGGTGTGGCTTCTCACTCAGTTCGACGTTGTTGTTTACTACGGTACACATAACCTGCGTTTTATTTAATTTTTTATTTTAATTTTTGACAATAAAATATGTGTGATAGTGATAACTCAGAAGATCAAAGTGATCAACCTTGTGCAAAGAAAGTGAAACTACACTATGGCATACTACCAAGTCATCAGTAAGTAGAATTTTCTGTAAGAAATTCGTAATACTTCATTTTTTCATTAGGCTATATTTAATTCCTGTAATAATATTATCTTTTATGCATATTACTTGTACACACACGATGTTTCACATCTGCCAGGCGTCCCATGACTGCTCACATTTTTTTTTATTTCAAGCAACAGTCATGGCTCACTATTCTCTTTCCGATTTGGTGTATAATAAAGTGCCCGCCATTTTACTTTTTAATAATGTAACATATTAATTATTTTACATGATTGTAAAGCAAATTTGATGCACTTTTCAAATTTGTAAAAAAATATAGTATGATCCATTTGAAATTTCAAAGTTGATATTAATTACTAATAAACCGGAAATGATATCATGAATGTAAGTCCGTCATCCACTAGCCTACATGTTGCTGTACAAATTATGTTATATGAAAGAAATTGCTAAGATATTTGCTGGCTCTCCTGTACATTTTAGAGTAAAAGAATGTACAAGAATGAAAAGTTGTTTAAAATTTAATTCTATGTTTAAAATGTTTAAATTTATTGTACTAGTGTGTCTGTGGTCCTAGATTTTTGAAAAATAATTATGACATTTATGTGAAAAATCAGAGAGCCATGAAAATTAATAACAAACAAAACACAAATTATGAGAAAACTAGAGTTTTTTTTAAATTGCTGAAAATGTGTTTATAAGTTAATTGAAGCACAAGAAATTCAATAAATTTGCGCGCATCTTAAAATCTCGTTTAGATTTTAGAGATATAGCCTAGGATATGTATGATGAAGTAATTTTTGGATAAACTTTATCGAAATCTATCCTAACTTAACAAGATATGAAGATGCACTCAACATCATTGAACCAACTCCTCTTGTTTGATTTGATTTACAAACAAATTATTAGCAAATTTGTAATGATTCATATAGTATCACATCTATATAGAATTTAGTGTAAGAAGCGCTTGTATTTCATAACGTTTGCAGCATCTCCAGAATGTCGGTTATTAGCCGGTTAGAAGACAACGAAGTGATCGGGTACTTTCGCCATGAAGTGTCGCTTGCTTGAACCCGAAGCTTATTGGAGTCAGAAAAGATTTATGGTTAGTAATCACAGGTTCTAGGAAACCTATAAGTTAAAAAGTACATAACGCCGGTTCTGAAAGACTTTAGCACCATAATAGTCGATGAGTTTACCGGATAAAAGTGGATTGAGCCACACTCTAGAACAACTATTCTATAAATCACGCTGATATTTCATGGCGGGTTATCACGGGTAGCGCATGCGTGGGCCATGAAGCGCACCCTTATATGACAGGGTGTCTTTCACATTCGTGTCGTGCGATTTCAGCTCAAACACAAATCTTACTTTTCAAATCACTACTATATTTATTATTATATTTATAAGTTTTCTATATTTCAATTGTGTTAAGGGGTAAGGCCACTCTAGAATTTTTTAAAAATGCATATTTTTTTTATTGGCTTAAATTATAGTTTAAACCCTTAGGAATAAGGGACAATTAATTTAAATGCCGCGCGGAAGTATTTCAGAGGAAAAAAAGCATATTCTATTAGTACTAGTATTTATATATATATATGACTCGAAACTTTAAACGCGTTTTTCCCGAAATCATATTTTCAAAATCGGGCGAAAAGAAATCTGAAATACTAATTGATGGATCATGCTGAATCTTTTTATTTCTTATTCTAGATATAAAATACTAAAAACTACGGGGGCCTTTTTTTGTGCTTCATTCGTTTATTATGGCCGTTTTTATACAGAAATTTATTCCCGAATAATGAACTTTGTTTTCAAACGTGCGCCATTTTGTTAAAAATCAAAATTTTCAAAATCCAGCCCGTAGTTTTTTAGAGTATACATCAGAGATTAAGAAAACATATCCCTTTTTGATCCAGGTCTATTGCTGTTCCCGGAATGTTTTCGCCCGATTTGCCCTACGCGCCGAGAGGATTTCTGACGACAATTTTGAATATTTTCTTTAAAAAAAAAATTTAAATAAAGTTTAAAGAGCACTAAATAAAGATCCAAAAACAGTTCTTAAGCAGCACGTTTAGATTTCGTTAAAAAAATCTTGAAAATGACCTTTTTTTCCTTGTCTAGAGTGGCCTTACCCCTTAAATGTATTTTTAAACAAGCGCAGGCGATGCTGCCTTTATTTAATTATAGATTCGTTGTTAGAGAAGTGGGCGTAAGTGAAGATTTACGAAACAGGTGTACATGATCGCATCCACAAATCCATGTGGATTGAGATGCGACGTAGCATACTGCGCGAGCGGCTGCCGATCGGCTAAATCTCACATGCAGGGGGAAACCGTGCATTTTTGTATTTACTTAATTTACAATAAATATATGTGTAAAAAAAGGTGAACATGATCGAATGGATGGATGTAAATGAAGGTTTGTTGCGTGATGAGGGATTTTGGTTGTGAGGAAGGAAAGAGCTCGTTAATGTGGTTGAAGCGAGTATCGTGTGTCAGACGTGAACTGATTTTTTTTATGAATCTTTTAGTGGATGTTCTGTGAATGTGTCAGAGGTTTGTGCTACCCCATTTAATGGGATATTGCGTGATGTTATGTATGTAAGTATGTATGCTATATTTCATCAAATGGGTAGCACGAACTCTTGAATAATCATTCTCATTCATTCACCATTTAACCACATTTATAGTTGCTTCCATCCGATACAAGATTTTATCTGAAATTCTATCCGTCTCGGCCAAAAAATAACGAATAAGTATAGATAAAAATAAATTAACAATATTGACCAAAATTAGGGTGACAAATTTTATTGAAATATTATTTCACCATTTTGAATTATATTACTTGTAGGTATATATGCTCGGCAGTACGGTGGTGTGGGTAGCCTTACGGAATTCAAATTCGAAGATCCCAAGTTCGACTCCCATTCAAGCTAAAAGCTATATGAACTATCACACTGTTGCTTAGAGAATCCGGATCCTGTAATGATATTGGGATTCTTTTTGTACAGCAGAAATGAAATTTAATTAATTATATTTCCTACTTCGATTTAAATGATGTTTTATAGGTATATATAGTAACTGAGTAAATGAATAATTACAGCGTGTAGCCCTGTAAAATTTTACAGGCTTATAGAAGAGACCTGTAAAATTTTACAAGCACCATTAAGAAAACTAATATAAACTAATTAAAAGATATTACTTGAACTTGAACTATGAGAAAATCGCCTTCGAAGTCTTCGTCAGGCATTAAATCCAATTAATTAGTTCAAAATATTTATTTCTAGAATTCACGAAACGGTTGACACTGACAGTAGTTATTGTTTCATCACAACATTATCTGAAAGTAGCTTTATTTTCGTCGTATGCGGATCAAAAGTAAGTTATTTTCTCCTAGCGGGAGGAAATAAAAATTTTCTCCCTGGAAAGCATAGTCTTAGATATTTATTTATTCATATATCACAAGAATTTTTTAATTTTATTTTTGAATTAATTGAAAGAATGGTCATAAAAAGAATCTTATGTACATTAATGCAGTAAAATGTTATTTGTTCCTCTGCGTCATCCGTCATTTTCTAAAAGATGTTAAAAAATAATGTTTCTGATTTGGATATCAAATATGTTTTCGATTTCTAAATTAAAGAATTTTACTCATAATCTTTCGTTCACGCGCCAAACCTTCAATCATATTCATTCCTTTATTCTCTTCAATTTCACCAACATAGACCTTTCAATTGAATCAGGTGTTAAAACCCAAAAAAAAAGTTTTCAGGACAAAAAAAAAAACAAAATGTAGAGCACAGATCAAAAACGCAGGGGGCGTAGACATACGTCGCCATATGACAAATGCTGGATGAAATGACAGAACACATTAATTCTTGGCTGACTCACGTAGCCGAGACGTGAGCCAGAACACACTTTTCAATAACCCGCGCTGCATCCAAACGCGGCCATCATAACTAATTGAGTGGAAAATAAATGCGTTGTCCTCTCAAGGATGTTACACAATCCTTGGTTATTTACAGCACGAGCTGAATGTGTTACAGTATCAATATTTCGAGATATTATGTGCAGTAAATTAAAAAAGCTGTAATATTGTCAAGTAAATAATTAAGTGTGGCCCATTTTGCGACCGCCATAAATTATTGTAACTGCCCTCATATTGTCCTGGCGAAGCTGAGACGACGATGGAGATGGCAAAGACGATGTTACACAGCTAAGAAGCGAAGCAACAATGCTCGCTTTACTTTGATCTCACTTTTTATGTCAATATTTATGTAATAATTTATATTTTTAATTATTGGCAGAACTAAAATTATTATTGATATTGAGTTGACGGCTGGTAACCGCACTTTACACGAAAAAATATATCATTTACCAAGATCTGCTTAGGCAGAGTGTCACACCCAGTGATGGGTAAAAGGTGTGATGATATATTTATTTATCCAACACCCACTACTTATAAAGTCATTATTGTTGTCATTTTAGATTAGTAAAGTGGTTTATAACTCACACGTGAGTTATAAGTCATAAGTCACGCATAAATTATGACTTGTAACTCACTGTTGAGTGTAAATATAACAAAGTTTAAAAAAGGTTGCAGCTGTAGTATTCGAAATGGAAGACGAGAATTTTATTCCCGAAATAATCATTAAGGAAGCGGAAAAAGCGGTTGTTGATATTTTACCAAAAAAGTCTAGAACTTCCTATGAAAAACACTTTCATTCATACCTTTGACGTTTCTAGTTGTCATCCAGTCTTCAAACATATGAAATTCTTTTTTCTAAGAACTTCTAGACTTTTTTGGTAAAATATCAACAACCGCTTCTTCCACTTCCTTAATGATTATTTCGGGAATAAAATTCTCATCTTCCATTTCGAATACTACAGCTGCAATCTTTGTGTGGCATTCTTCCGTAGCAGATCTTAACAGGGAATATATTTATAAACATAAAGTGCAGTTACCAGCCGTAAATTCACACTCCCAAACATGTTCGTGCTAGATGAGTCGCAAAAGTAATTTTAATGTTGAGTAAAGTTTGTCGGGTGAAGAAAGCGAGTCGGATTTTGAATCCACATGCCGACACGATAACGCTGAGCTATCTACCATAACTACTAATCGTAAGAAAATTTTGTGAATTTGTAGTTTCCGTATTATAATTTGCCATATTAGATACATTTTTTATTAGTCTTATAGCCAAAAAATTAATTTACTTTCAAGGTAAATAAAATTGATTCATTCAAATGACAAACGAGACAGTAATGTTATGTATGCCATAAAATAAATAAAATTAATTAGAATTTGTTAATTTAAATATATTGACTTTAAAAGAAAATTATGAAACCTGATATTAATCGAGATTTAATAAGATCTACCAGAAAATATTTTAGTAAATGATTCAATTAGAATCCCTACAGCCGACAAAAACTTTACACCAAATTAAATCTACCCCTGTGGCTCCCGCAAAACTGTCATCCTTATGGGCCGTGATTTGACGGCTGGTAACCGCACTTCACGCGAAGAAGTATATCACTTACAGAGAACTGCTTCAAAAGAGTGCCACACCCAGTAATGGGTGAAAGGCGTGATGATATATTTATTTTATTTAGAAAAATATATGTATCTAAGAATTTACCACGTATAATAGAACGAAAAATGGGGTGGATGGCTCAATGGTATCGAGTCGGCCTGTGGATCTTGAGAACCCTGGTTCGATCCCCACAGCCGACAAATAATTTTCACCAATTTAAAAATCCACCCCTGTGGCTCCCTCTCCACTAGTATCTTTGAGGGCCGTGATTTGACGGCTGGTAACCGCACTTCACGCGACAAAATATATCACTTACCGAGATCTGCTTAGGCAGAGTGCCACATCCAGTAATGGGTAAAAGGCGTGATGATATATTTATTTATTTTATTTAATAGAACGAATTTGTTTGAAAACGAACCAATAAAATGAAAGCTATTTTGATAATTTTTCAAATCTGCTTGGTTACCAATAAAATTTATGCTATTTTCATAAAATTCTATTAACAAAAATCTATCGAAATGGTACATTCTCAAAAAACAGAAATACAAAGAATTTTAGAAAATGTGCGATGATATATATATATATATATATATATATATATATATATATATATACCTATATTAGGTATTGGTAAAGACATTATGATCCGAAATCGTAAAGAAGCATAACCGAAATATACCGAGTACGTAATGAAACCAAAATTTATAATAAAAACCAGTCGGTAATGTTTCAGTTATAATTTGTATATATTGTAGACAAAAAAAGGCAACGCACTTAACAAAAACATAGGTATTAAAATGACAAAATTATATTATAAAACAATACAATCCAAACCACTTTAGGAAGTCGAGAAAATAGCGTGACTAGAAGCTTACATTTCAACGTGTCATGGAGTATTTGATTAGAACCATCTATCACGTATAAAAACAAACAATGCTTCAACTTGGATATCATGAAATGATGACATGACGATGACATATTTGTTTATAAAATGTATTTGTCTTCCAGAAATTGTAAGACATTAATATTGCCACCATTTTAGTTCCAGTAAATAAGTCGTTATTTATAAAGGTACATATTTAATTTTAGTTCTGTAGGTATATATTAAATCGCGAGTTTAAAGTTTAAAAAATCTGATGTGGACACCACATGACTTCCTTGTACACGTATTATACTATAGATATTTTTTTAATTGCACATATTTGACATTAAATCTTTTATTTTTTGTTCTAATCCATAGCAAACTTAATTTTTTTTAAATCAAAAATATATAATATTTAAATTTAGATATCTCGTTTATGCAAAAAGCTAATTTAAAAATTCTTAATGTGCTAGACGCAGAATTTAATTCTCTAAAACTTCTATTTGCAGCATTTATTTCTAAAATTAAAATAATACCATTTTTTTCAAGGAAAACTGTTAGCAGCTCCATGTAATGTGCCACTTCCGGGTAGTCTATTTTAACTAAAATCTATTATATTATTTCCATTGATATAGTGTCTTATATATCAAATTTGGAAAGTTTTAAATTATATTTGAATATAGTTTTTCATGAAAATCTATTATAGGCTTCAAGTAAAGTACCACTTCCGGTAGTTGTATAATGACCAAAAAGGGAGGTGCACAACTAGATGTTATATCAGTCGTAAATATAAAGTTTCAATTTTCTACGGATTATCTTCTTTGAGTTATGCGAGATACATACGTACGTACAGACGGCACGACGAAATTAGTCAAAATGGATTCAGGGAGGGCCAAAATACCTATTTCCGTTGAAATCTGAGAACCGAAAATTTTCGCGATTACAATACTTCTTTTATTTCGTACAAGGAAGTAAAAAGAAAGCAACGTTGAAAAATTGTCGTACATGCAAAGATTTATTTCCACAAAATTACGTACAAGTAGTTCTACTTATCTGTGTAATATTGTTAAGAAAGTAAGAGATTTATGCTGTATTTTTAAAATAACAATAAGATTTTTTTTACAAAATACAAACTGTGTCGTTTTGCTTGAATACAGTTAGAGTTCTATGTGATATTTTTTCCGTTCAGGATATGCTACACATTCTTTAGCAAGTTCCGGTTGCGTTAGGAAGTGAGCGTAGCAAATTTTCTACCAAAGAAATATTTTTATGTGGCCATTATTTATTAGCATATTACAAAAATATACAAGAAGAACATTTTCTTTTACTGTGTACTGGAAATTTCTTTGTGTGGAACTTAGTTGCACGTTTTCTTACGAATTTTATTATTTAAAAAGAAAATTATAATATGAAAATAACTTTTGGTGCAGGTTCCATTTACTATAAAAACTAACTAAAACAAATACAAGACATTAGATTTATATCCTGTTTTATATACATCAAATTAATTCACTTACAAAGTAAATAAAATATATTCATTTTAATGACACTCAAATTTTTGACAGTAATGTTACATATGTTATAAAATAAATAAAATTGGTTCGAATTTGATTAATTTAATTCATTTACTATGAAAATAAATTTATTCTGTCCTTTAAAAAACCGGGCATTAAACTTTCAACTATACAAGGTGTTTCACAACTTAGAGCAAAAAATTAAAGGGTATATCTGTACGACGTGCTGATCATGAAACAAAAAGAATTTTTTTTAAATCGCAAAACTATTTTCCTGTTTCCCAGTCCAAAATTTTTCGTTGCCACTGCCACTGGATGGATGATTATGTTAAAGTTATTAATTACATAAAATTCTATTATAAATAACTGCTAATAATTGAATTGTGTAATTATTCTTTCGTAGTTGATACCTACTTCATTGTTTGTGTTTAATAGGAAAGCGAATCCAGTGCAGTACTACAAAAAATGTTTTAGGTTAACAACCCTTAATTTTTCGAATTAAAAAAAAATTCTTTTTCTTTCATGATCAGCACGTCGTACAGAATATACCCTTTAATTTGTTGTTCTAAGTTGTGAAACACCCTGTATATGATTTTATAAATTTTAAAATCATAATAAGGTTGAAAGATTATTTATTAATTTGTGTTACTCTGTACAACAAGAACTTAATCCCAATTACAGTATAGGGTTACGACATACCGAGCCGCATATATTATTAGCTTGAGTGGGTTTCGAACTATGGATCTACGGATTCGAATGTCGTACCGCTAATCACATTATTATGTAAGTATTGTTGGCTTGTAATTTAAAAAATTCGGATTTAATTTTAATCTACTGATCGTTTTAATGAATGCTGAATAATTTTTTTTCTCGTATTATGTTTGGTTGAAAACTGGTCAAGTGAAATTATCATTTTATTTACATACATACATACGCTATATCCCACCAAATGGGGCAGCACGAACCCCCGAAACATTCACAGAACATTCTCATCCTGATACACGATACTTGTTTCAACCACATTAACACTTCTTCCATACGAGCTCTTACCTTCCTCACAACCAAAATCCATCATCACGCAACAAACCTTCATTCACATCCATCCATTCGCTCCTGAACACCTGTTTCGTAAATCTTTACTTACGCCCACTTCTCTAACAACGAATCTATAATGAAATAAAGGCAGCATCGTCTGCGCTTATTTAAAAATAAATTTAACACAATTGCAGTTAGACACTGTATAGTAAAAACTGAATATGAAGAAAACAAGATGAGGAAGGAAGGGAGCAGTTGGACATTCTATAGTAATTTAATTTAATTATTATTTTAAGTACATACTTAACCCTGGTTCGATCCCCACAGTCGACAAACAATTTTAACCAATTTAAATCTACCCCTGTGGCTCTCCCTCCACTAATATCTTTGGAGGCTGTAATTTTTTAGGCTGGTAACCGCACTTCACGCGAATAAATATATCACTTACCGAGATCTGCTTAGGCAGAGTGCCCAGGGGCGCAGAGAGGAAAAGCGGGCCCCGGGGAAAAAAATTCGGGCCACCTTTAACTTTGAATATTTATTAATTAAATATAAGATACAAAAAAAAAATATATTTATAAATATATATATGGTTTTGCTTGGTTTTCTTCCCTTTTCGTTTTAAAGCACCTGATTTATGGCGGTAACTCATTTTTAATGTTTAAAATGTATTTTTCGTTATCTGCTACAAATTTATGTCTGCATAACTATGTAAGGGCAGAATCTACAAAAAGAGTTAAAAAGTATTAATAGTGTTAGAAACAGATGTTTTATAAAACTTTATATTCATTTAAAAAGAATTATTAATTACCTTCATATATGTATGTTATAAATACTCCTTCGTAGTACTGAAGTCTTCAAATTTAAAATTTATTGTGCGCACTAAAATCGAGGCTAAAATATGGTAACAGTTCGGTAAGAGTTAATTGGTGCAGCGATGTGTATTGTATACTCACTGTATGACTATCTATTATCTAGTTGCATATTCGATAAATGCAGGAGATACCAAAACACAAATGTATAGAGCCTTTGCCTATGTGTGTTGTATACAATGAATGTAGTAATATAAGAAACAAAAATGCAACAATGTAATAATGTACTTTTGAATAGTATATAAATTTATTTAAAATTTGCAACTGGGGCCTTTGATCAAGCATTTCGTCATTTTTATACAATGTAATAAATTGTTGAAAACGTGTATCAGACATTTCGTTATACATGTTTTAGTAAAGAATATAAAAAATTGGAGAAATAGTAGAAAATTAAAAGCAATTTATAAAATAGCATCACATCCGGGCACTTTGCATTCCACGGGCCCTGGGTATTTTACCCCTCCCCCTACCCCCCGTCTCGTCGGGCCTGAGAGTGCCACACCCAGTAAGGGTAAAAGGCGTGATGATATATTTATTTATTTATATTTAACAATTAATGAAATTAAATTATAAAGAGAAAAGATGGGATACCGCCCGGATTTGAACCTGAAACTTATAAACTCAGGTCTTATGTTTGCTACGGTCACCAAATGATTGAATTTTGATTTTATTCCAAAACCCGTAGCTTATTTAATTTAAACAGTATGATCGGAGTTCACTGAACCCAGATTCAAATCATAGCGGTTTTCCAATATCCCTGTTTATAATTTCATTTATTTATTTGCACAACACAACAAAAATTTAATTCCAATTCCAGAAGTCAAACAAACCACTCGGACCCAGCCGATCTTTTTTATATAGAAGCCAGTGAGATTTGGCAAACAAGACAATTGACAATACAAAAAATTCTTCATCCAGCAATCTCCGAAACAAATGCCAGATTAGTCTCCGTAGCATTTGTTCTCTCGTTGGCGTCGACAGAACAGAAACAGTTGCACAGGGTAAGCGGCGCGCGACGCGTCGGGTTAATAATGATGTATAAAGGGAGCCATTGTGGGGAGACGGTGGCTATAAGATGCCATAAATTACACTCGGCGCGAGTAAAATTGATGCCCTGAAATGGTGCGGGTCACCCGGCTAACATCATGGTGTGGACGCGCGATTTACCACCAATGGAGTGCACACAAATATTTTGTTGGATGATATTTCATAGCGTCATTATTGTCCGTTTTGCACCAATGAAAATACATTTTAAGTTTGATATAAATTGACAATATTACATCTAATATCGAGTATCGTGTGTCAGAATGAAAATCAATTGATTTTTCTATATGAATCTTTTAGTGGATGTTCTGTGAATATTTCAGGGGTTCATGCCAGGGTTCGTAAATAACATGATATTTATAATAAATATCAAAATATCTGATATATAAGATATAAATCAGATAAATATCACTTTTTGGATATTTATTTTTAAATTTTAGTTTTTGTACACATTTAGAAAAACTGAAAAATTCGAAAAATTTCACTTTTCCGGAGGCTATATCTCAAAAACTAAACAAGATATGGAAATGCGCTCAACGGCGTTGAATTCCCCGTGTCCGAATTGACTTGTAAGCAAATTTTTATACAATTTTATGCAATTTAATATTTTTAATTATTTCCTAAGGGGTACCCCTTTGGTTTTTTCAGATTTTAATTCAATTTTCCCAAAAATCCTTAATCGTAGAATTATTAAAACGAAAATTTACATACATATGTATTTTGACCCACTGAATCCAGTGGTGCAATCTTCAAATGCATATGACTTCTGGTTTTCGAGAAAATGTTAAAAAACCGCTTTTTGCGATTTTTTTGGCGGATAATTGAAAAAAAATTAAAAATCGCTGAAACTATGTTTATAAGTTAACTGAAGCACGAGAAAATTAATGCCGTTGAGCGCGTTTTCATATCACATTTAGTTTTTGAGATATAGCCTCGGAGTAGTAGAAAAACTGAAAAATTCGAAAAATTTCACTTTTCCGGAGGCTATATCTCAAAAACTAAACAAGATATGGAAATGCGCTCAACGGCGTTGAATTCCCCGTGTCCGAATTGACTTATAAGCAAATTTTCATACAATTTTATGCAATTTAATATTTTTAATTATTTCCTAAGGGGTACCCCTTTGGTTTTTTCAGATTTTAATTCAATTTTACCAAAAATCCTTAATCGTAGGATTATTAAAACGAAAATTTACATACATATGTATTTTGACCCACTGAATCCAGTGGTGCAATCTTCAAATGCATATGACTTCTGGTTTTCGAGAAAATGTTAAAAAACCGCTTTTTGCGATTTTTTTGGCGGATAATTGAAAAAAAAATAAAAATCGTTGAAACTATGTTTATAAGTTAACTGAAGCACGAGAAAATTAATGCCGTTGAGCGCGTTTTCATATCACATTTAGTTTTTGAGATATAGCCTCGGAATAGTAGAAAAACTGAAAAATTCGAAAAATTTCACTTTTCCGGAGGCTATATCTCAAAAACTATTTCATATTTTTATATAATGGATATATATCATTGCAAAAATATGACGATATATATCAAAATAAATATCATGATATATATCGATCGATATATATCTTCGAACCCTGGTTCATGCTACCCCATTTAATGGAATAAAGCGTGATGTTTTGTATGTATGACAGGAATATTAAATAGTACATATTTATTTTTTTATTTATTTATGTTACGCTGTACAACAGGAATTTAATCCCAATTAAAGTACAGGGTCCGCACTCACTGAGCCGCAGTGTGGTAGTTCATATAATTTTTAGCTTGAGTGAGATTCGAACTCGAGATTCGAAATCCGTATCACTATCCACACCACCGTACTGACGGACTTTTACTTTGATTAACTTTTATTTCTTTAAGGTTTTTACATTTTAGGATAAAGTTTATGATAATTATCGACAGAATAAATGATAAAGTATGGTATTCAGCACGATTATTATTATTTGTGTCCATTGTTTGGAGAATATGAAATGTTTACTCCCACAGTAAACACTTTTAAATTAAAATAAAATAAATATATATATCATCAAGCCTTTTACCCATTATTAAGTGTGGCATTTTGCCGCAGCAGATCACACCCAGTAATAGGTAAAAGGCGTGATGATATATTTATTTTATTGTAAATATTAGTTCTATTAGAGTAAATGCGATGATCGACTGTTTGAGTAATGACAACACTTTGATGATCGGGGTATCAGTCTAATATATTTTGAAACGGTTACACTTCCTACGTTTCGGCGATAACTATCGCCTTCCTCAGGGATATGTAATGTCTAGTCATAAGTATAAACAAAATGTTTAAAAAAACAGTACATTTGTGACATTATGTACTGTTTTTTTAAACATTTTGTTTATACTTATGACTAGACGTTACATATCCCTGAGGAAGGCGATAGTTATCGCCGAAACGTAGGAAGTGTAACCGTTTCAAAATATATTAGACTGATATCCCAATCATCAAAGTGTTGTCATTAGTTCTATTATTATTAATTTTATTTATATTTGAAGTACTTAGGTTATATTAGGTTAGTAGTAAAGAGTACTTTTAAAAATCCCCATAGAAGAGATATTTTTGTGATAAATTTAATCTTGAAATTGTGCAGTGGTTGTTCAGTTTCCAGTGAGTTTATCATCATTGGCTTTGTTTCGTTGGTAAGGTAAGAAGCATATTAAAAAGTCTTTATGGATAATAACTCACGAAGCAGGAGTGACGAAACAAACCAAAGAAAAGCAGAAAGAAGAAGAAAAAGAATGCGTGCGTTAGGGTTACAATGTACGCAGAGATGGCAATGCATTAAACATGGGCGCTCAAATCGCACACAACGGGAATAAAATTACCATAAACATGCAACACACTTCATTAAAAAAAACCAAGCGCCGTGCGGTGAAATTGAATAAAACAAAAGCTACGCGTATCCGTGAAATCTCTTTGAGGCTCTTACTCCAGGTGGTCATTCGGAAAGTTGAGAGTTTATGGAAGTTTGGAAGACGAACACGCTTGGAAAAACCTTTAACGCCAGCGATTCATTTTCCACTTAAAAAGGTTTTTGCGCTCAAAGAACAACTGACATTCGTGGACCTAGATACCGTCGGAAACATTAACTTTGTTGCAAAATATCACAAATTCATTACCAGCAACTTTACATCATTCCTTCAACATTTATGCTTCGTTTTCTGTGTCGGGACACTGACTCAACCTATGGAATTGCTTGAATTAAAAAAATTCATACTAATCTAATCCACACTGTATAATTCAGTGGTTTCCAAACTTTTTCTCTCAGCGGCCCTTTTTTTCCGTAAAAAATTGTCGCGCCCCCCTCATTTTTTATAACAGCCTAACTTCAAAAATCGTAAATAATTTATTTTATAGAATACAAAAAAATAAGTACTATAAACAAATATTGTTGTTATATAAGATATTTATTATAACAAATCTTTTTCTTAATCTAAAATTATGTTTATTACAACATAATAATAGAACAAAATAATGTAACAACATTTATAAACATAAAATTGTAATAAGATTGGAAATTATATTTAATTTAATTTAGGTATATTTAATACAATGTAATCATAATTTTTGAGTGTGCTAGATGGGCGCTTGTTTTTTAGTTTCTCGAACCGGGGAGTCATTGAAGATATCGCCACTCGCAATTCTTTTTCAACGAATAATCGAGTTCGATATTTTGTCTTTAAAACAGCTACAGCGGAAAAGCCTGTTTCACACAAATAAGATGTTACTAAACGTAATAACATTTCTAAGGCTTGGTTTGTTAAACTAGGGATATTTTACTGCGAGCGCGAGTTAGAAACATATGTGTGCTATGATGTGAATGGAGAATGTGTTCATAAGCCTCAATTTTATTTTTATATAGCGCGCCCCCTTGTAACAATCTCGAGCCCCCCTAAGGGGGCGCACCCCACAGTTTGGAAACCACTGGTATAATGCATCAATGTTTGATTAATGTCAAATATGTATATATGTTAAAGAATTAGGTACTCTTATACAGGCTATTTCAAAATTATTATAAAATATTTTAATGATATATATTATTTGATGTACTGACTACAACGTAAAATAGTTATTAGAGTGTTAGAAGTAAGGCTTTTATGCCTTAATCGCAGGGACTGCAAAAAAGATTTTATCTAGGGACTAATAAGAAAAAAGAAAATCAACAAATACAATTTATTAGATAACCTTTTTTAGTTTTATATTAATAATTGTTAAATTTGTACAATTGTTAATTTTCACCAAATTAAATCTACCCCTGTGGCTCCCCCTCCACTAACATATTTGGGGGTCGTGACTTGACGGCTGGTAATCGCACTTCACGCGAAAAAATATATCAATTACCGAAATCTGTATCAGCAGAGTGCCACATCCAGTAATGGGTAAAAGACGTGATGATATATTTATTTAGTTTATGTTACAAATTACAATATTCAAATCTACAATAAATTTATTATTTCTTACTGATAAGACTGAAAAATTTAATTCAACGACAAAACCGACAAAATCATAGATAAAATCACTTAGGTTGCTTGTTGTATTTGGTTGCAAGGTTTTTTGTTTATTATTTGTTGTTGTTAGGATTATATGTTAACAGACTACCATTTAATTTACATCGGTCTTTCACGCAGTACTACCAATCTTACAAAATAAAAAATTGCGATTGTGAAAGAAAAGTATAAAAAATTCATTGTACATAACTTGAAATAAACATCTTGTAATTAATAAAATAAATAAATATATCATCACGCCTTTTACCCATTACTGGATGTGGTACTCTACCTAAACAGATCTCGGTAAGTGATATATTTTTACGCGTGAAGTGCGTTTACCAGCCGTCAAATCACGACCTCTAAAGATATTAGTGGAGGGGTAGCCACAGGGGTAGATATAATTTGGTGAAAAGTGTTTGACGGCTGTGTGGATCGAACCAGGGTTCTCAAGATCCACAGGCTGACTCGATACCACTGAGCCACCTACCCCACAATAATTTAATAATGTAATTAGTAATGAATAAAATTAAATAAACAATAAATGAACTGTAACAAGTAAGTTTTAATTGCTGCTGTTAATAACAGAAATAATCGTTTAACAAACTCAACTATTAAAAACAACCCTGTGACTGGTCAGTGGAAATTTCCTCCAACGCTATCACTTTACCCCTGTTCATCCCTTAATCTAGCACACTTTATTCCCGCGTTTCATTTTCTTCACGGTAATCCCTGTTCGCATCCCCTACATCATCTTTCATCCCCATTGTTCGCGCCGCCACCACGTTATGAAACTCTGCTCTGGGGTGGCGGTGACGGCGGCGGCATTGTTTCCCCAGCAATTACGCAGGTGGGGCGAATCTGATTAGCCCAGCCATCGGTCATAGATGGATGGACGCGGGAATATTTGTTGGTGAAATATTACCCCTGAGAGGCCTTGACATTTGCGAAACGCTTAGCGGTTGTTATTGAAAAATGGACATAGATAACTCTGATCTAAATGGATCGTGAATGAAACGTAAGGATAAGTTTACATGAAACTAATAGCAAAAATAAATAAATGTGTTACTGTTCAATCATAATATAACAAGTGATAAAATAATTGCCGATAATATTTTAACATAAATAAAAAAATAAATAAATATGTCATCACGCCTTTTACCCATCACTGAGTGTGGCACTCTGCCTACGCAGATCTCGGTAAGCGATATATTTTTTCGCGTGAAGTGTGGTTACCAGCCGTCAAATCACGGCCTCCAGGTGGTGGAGGAGCCACAGGGGTAGATTTTTTTAAATTGGTGAAAATTGTTTGTCGGCTGTGGGGATCGAACCAGGGTTCTCAAGATCCACAGGCCGACTCGATACCACTGAGCCACCTACCCCATAAATTATGAGCTTTTATGATAATATAAATATAGTGGGTAGGTGGCTCAGTGGTATCGAGTCGGCCTAGACGACAAATAATTTTCAAAATTTAAATCCAACCTTGTGGCTCTTCCTTCACCAATATCTTTGGGGGCCGTGATTTGACTTACTTACTTACCGAGATTTGCTACGGTAGAGTGCCTCACCCAGTAATGGGTAAAAGGCGTGATGATATATTTATTTATTTATTTATAAATACCTATAGTGAATGTGCAGTCCGATCTGTTTTTTTTTGTAACAACGAATTTAAAATCAAGTCAAAATATTATCATATTACAAATTATATTTTGCGTGAGAATATAACAAGCAAAACTTTCTTCTGTAGAAGCAGTTTCCCTTCGAAAATTTGCCATTTCGATAGAATTTTTTAACTGACGTTTATGAAAATGGCATTTATTTTATTGGTAATAAAGGAAATTTAATTACGGTACAACATTATAACTTATTAATTTAACTAATAGAAAACTATAAAATTAACTTTCATTTTATTGGTTCATTTTCAAATCAATTGTATATGGGGTAGGTTTACCACGTTAAAACTACCCCTGTGGTTCCCCCTCCAATAACATCTTTGGGTGCCTTGATTTGACGACTGTCAACTGCACTTCACGTGAAGAAATATATTGCTTACCGAGATCTGCTATGACAGAGTGCCAGACACAGTAATAGGTAAAAGGCGTGATGATATATTTATTTATTTATTTGTCAAATTAATGATAAACTTTTTTCTTATATATTAACACTTTTTTCAAACAGTCTGTATATATATATATATATATATATATATATATATATATATATATATATATATATATATATATATATATTTGTTATATACTCCCGGACCAGCGATATAACTGATATACCGTATACAAGAATTTGCGAATTAAAATCTCGCCGACTTCAATTTATCTAGCAAAAAAAGTGAATATTCTACTGTTTCGTTGTTATTAGGAAAAATAGTTTGAGAAAAACATTAGCTACATGAGAAAACAAGTGCCAATTCATTTTCCTCTTAGAGGTTGTTGCATTGTGCTAAGAACCACGAAGACCTGAAGCTGACTGCAAGAAGAAAAGTGTGTTAAATCCACACACGTGGAACAATGATAGCAATTACATGTGAAGCACGTAGTCCTGTCTCCCTCGATGTCGCGGAAATAAAATCAACGTAAACATCTGTAAATGGGTTGCACGTCGTTATTTTGTTTTTTGCCCGTGTTTTCGATAGCAATAACATGGCGATATCAAATAATAGAATATCGAATGTTTGCGCGAAGCGTATCAGATATTGAGAGCACAACACTTGACACTTGTACACAACCATGAAGGGTTTTATTGATTTTAAGCGATGCTGTAACATCAAAATCGATTTGGAAGCTTATAAAGAAGAGCTTCTTGCATTTTTTCACCGTATTTTATTTACATACAGACAGTTGGCTCAGAAAAACTAGTTAATTGTATATTTTCGTCATGAAGTGAATGTTTGGAGAATTGAAGAAAGAACTTGACGTCCGAGACGACAACAGACGCCAAACATATTGCACAACCTAGATACACACATTTTTTATGACCTTGTCAAGAAGTAAAATGTTCTTTCCTGAACTGAAAGTAAAAATCTGATGTGGACACCACATGACTTCCTTGTACGCCTATTAAACTATAGATATTTTTTTAATTGCACATATTTGACATTAAATCTTTTATTTTTTGTTCTAATCCATAGCAAACTTTTTTTTTTAATCAAAAAATATATAATATTTAAATTTAGATATCTCGTTTATGCAAAGAGCTAATTTAAAAATTCTTAATGTGCTAGACGCTGAATTTAATTCTCTAAAACTTTTATTTGCAGCATTTATTTCTAAAATTAAAATAATATCATTTTTTTCAAGGAAAACTGTTAGAAGTTTCATGTAATGTGTCACTTCCGGTTAGTCTATTTTAACCAAAATCTATTATGTTATTTCCATTGATATAGTAATCTTATATACCAACTTTGGAAAATTTTAAATTATATTTGAATATAGTTTTTCATGAAAATCTATTATAGGCTTCAAGTAAAGTACCACTTCCGGTAGTTGTATAATGACCAAAAAGAGAGGTGCACAACTAGATGTTATAACAGTCCTAAATATAAAATTTGAATTTTCTACGGCTTACCGTTTTTGAGTTATGCGAGATACATACGTACAAGGAAGTAAAAATTGATATTTTTCATCTCTAAGGCAGTAAATACATATTCATAACAATTGAAAAACAACGGTAAGATTTGACATAAGTGACATCTAGCTGACATTTGTTAAGAGACTAATAAATTTTATGTAAATTTCTAATGTATTTCTTAAAATTTTACTTTCCGATAGAGTAGTGAAAAAAATATGTCTCCTGAAGGCTTTGAAAATTAAATAACATCTTCGAAAAAAATATCTCGCTTTCTTGCATTCTTATACAATAGCTATTTGTGTATTAAGAGAGTAAAATGATGCTTTATTACTCGTACATAGTAATTGCAGTGCGAGGCGAAAGCTGCAATAGTTAAAGAGGAACATACATATGTACTTAAAATAAATTCATTCTGTCAATATGACAAGTTTCTGTTTCGTTTGTATACTATTGAAATAAGCGCGCATTTAATAACTTTTACGCGCATAACACTAAACAATTTTATTCTGACATATCATTTTCTTTCATCCACATCTATAATTATTTTAAATATTTTGAGTATTTCTTATATCCGTAACACCGAATTTAAATTCATTTCAAAATATTATCTGACAATTATCATATTACGGGATATATTTTGAGTGCGAATTTAACAAGCAAAAATTTCTTTTGTAGAAGCAGTTCCCCATCGATAATTTGCCATTTCAATAATTTTTCAATTGACTTTTATGATAATAGCATTTATTTTATTGGTAACTCAGGATATTTAATTACATTGAAAAATTAGTTCCAGTCGAAAACTTTCAAAATAACTTTAATTTTTTGGTTCATTTTCAAATAAATTCGTGATTCTCTTTATATACGTCATACATGGTAACAGTGGTATCGAGTCGGCCTGTGGATCTTGAGAACCCTGGTTCGATCCCCACAGCTGACAAACAATTTTCAACCAAATTAAAATCTACTCTTGTGGCTCCTCGTCCACTAACATCTTTAGGGGCCGTGATTTAACAACTGGTAACCACACTTCACGCGAATAAATAAATCAATTACCAAGATCTGCTACGGTCGAGTGCCACACCCAGTAATGGATAAAAGGTGTGATGATATATTTTTTTATTTATCCACAATCAACTCATAATATGCATTTATTTGTGCTCATTGCAACTGTATAAAGGGACCAATTATACACTAGTGGAATAAAGTAATTTTATTCCTCTGTTAAAAGAATGAAGGAATAATGCACAGATATCAGTCAAATTTATTGAATTACTTATTAATATTAACATTTACATTTACATTTATATTATCCCTTAAATCATTGTTCGTTTTATCTCATTTGATGTTCTCTTTCCAAAACGGCTGCTTTTTTCGGTTTGTACCCCTTACATTCACTCTTCAAATAAGCTGTCAGCTTGCTATATTTTGAAATATCCATATTTTCGTTGACTTTTATAGTAGCCTTCAACATGGAATACTTAGACCACGCTGATAAAACCGCATAATTTTTCTTGATTTTATAGAAATATGAAAGCATGACTTCTTCATTTATTACCCTTACTCTCCGTTTTTCTCCCCAGCTCTTAAATTCAGTAAACTCTTTTTCATACCATTCCTTAGGCTTCGCTGGCAATAAATACCGAGTTGCTTCAAAAACTTCTGTAAGAATAGAGTCAATTTCTTCTATTTTTCATCAAATTCATAAATTTTTCAATGTAACAAACGATAAACAAACATCCTGTCATAGCAACAAATGCCACAGTAATGCATTTTTTTGACAGCACGTATCTAGAATTTGATAAATTTAAAAATGACATTTTGTAAAATGAATTAATTTTGAATAAAAGTTTTGATTGTGGATAAAACGTTATATTGTATTCGTGTTTTAGTTGCGCATTATCCACTCAAGATAATTATTATAATTATAAAACGTCACCTAAAACACTTATACAATAAATAACTATTTTACATGGTAGATTCTCATAATGATATAATTCCAAAAAAATAGTAATAATTCTATCAGACAACATATTCCTACGTTCCATCCACCATGTCGAGAATTCTCCCTTAGCCTCATCGCTCACAAGGACAGAAGGGGTAAACCACCCCCTCCATCCCGCATGTTCGCTGTCATTTGTTGATGGATCGGTGTGTGCAAACAGCGACGTCACGGAATTGCGTTTGTTTCAATTTCGATTATTCTTGCTTCGCGTTTTGTCTCACTCCACCACGCTTTTCACTGGGGACGCACGCACAAGGGAAACGAGGATAGAAATACCACACTAATGTTATTGATGGAACGGTGGTTAATATTTTAGAGGAAGTTTTGTGTCAAGTTTGTTCGTTTGTTAGACTTGTTGGATAAGACGTGAGGAATTTATTTAAATTGACTTTTGTTGTTCCCTTGATGATAAGAAAGTCATTTTACTTTGAAATTTTTGATTGATTTGTTTGAGAGGATGCTTATGAAAACAAAAGACTACATTAATATTAAACAGACAATAATTACACAAGTTTCTAATTTACTCGATTTCAACAGGATCGTTCACATTTTGCTGCGCTAATGTTTTTTTAGAATATTTTTTTATGTCATCAATTAATATCTTAGTTACTAATAATCGTAGGATAGGTAGAAAATAGTTATTTAATGCATGTATCTGAAACGTAAATAACTTTTTCCAAGAGGATTCATTGTCGCCAGTAAAAAAATTATATTTACAAAATAAAGAAACAATACGGCAATTCATTTTACAAAATTTGTTAATTAGTTATTTAGAAAATATGCTGTACACCTAATATATTATTTGTTTGATATAGGATATAGTACATATTTTGATAATTATATTTGAATAAATATACAAATTATATTTATTTTGAAATTTGAAATAATGTGTTTATCTTGCACCGAAACCGAAAAAAACTTAATTGAAAAATAATGATAATTTTAAAAACCGAAATCTATATAATAATAGGGTTATAATCAAACGGTTAAAATCCCAAAACATATATTCTATACTACTACTATAATTTTAAACATCATTTCTTAAGATTAACTGCAATTGCAGAAGTATTACTCCTAGATTTATGTAAATAAACTTTACCTGAAATTGACAGGAAAATAAACATTTGCCTGACCTTTAAAACTCAGGATAGCTTTGCTTTGCATGCCTAGGCAAGAAAATAACATATTGCCTGCCTAGACAGGTAATGAAAGAAACGTGAGTGTCTAGTTACTTAGCAATATAAAATACTGACTGAATATGTAAGTCAAATATTTCTTTTAATTGAAATTAATTTTAAATATGTATTATTTGTTTTCAAGTTTCAGGTAAAATATTATACGTAACACGTCAGTAAAGCGTCGTACAAGATTCGTTCTCGCTCGGCTTGAAACTATCTACTCATCCTGTAATTGAACACTTTCCTGACTTTACGTAAATAACTATTACAAATAATCTTGTAACCATATTCAGCTAGTTCACATGAAAACAAACACACAAAGTATTCGACCCCCCGGGTATATATTACAGTTGTTTACTTTCAGATCAACTCGTACGTATTTGGTTATTACGGGGCACGCGAAGCAACATAACTTTGTCGTGACAAGGCGTATACCAGCGGCTAACCGCAACACCCTGTATACAGGCTGCGGTGAAGCTTCATGCTGTAAAACCTCGATAATTTAATTAGAAACGTTGCCTTGGTAACCAAGCTATAAGCCGCCTACAAAAGGGTTTTATTAAATGGTCATATGGGCCCTGATAACTAAACTTGTGACTTTATAGTTAAATTAAACAACATTTATATTCTGTTTCTGATATTACATATATTTTTAGACATATAAAAACTTCCGGTGGCTCTCCCTCCACTAACATCTTTAACATATGTGATTTGACGGATGGTTATTGCACTTCATTCGTCTAAACATATCACTTACCGATATCTACCACGGTACAGTACTACGCCCAGTAATGGGTAAAAGGCGTGATGATATATTTGTTCATTTGAACAAAATTAAATTGAAAAACGTAGCAAATTTTAAAACTATGAAAATGAATACATTTCTTTTTTCTACAACTGTCAAACAATGTTCAGTTTTTCCTAAGCTACGTAACTTTTTTATCAAAATATATAGTATTATTTTTATTATGTTCCACTAGTTACAACACAACAATAGTACCAACTATCGATTTTTTTTTCCTTAAATCAATAATTATTGTATGTTTCATTTTTTACAATAGTAAATATTTTTTTGTTTATTTTTTGACACGTTCGAACGAAGGAGTTCTTATACGCAACAAAAAGAACATGCGGGACTATTTGGCCGTTTTATAATACAAAAATTAAGGATCATGATTTGACGGCCGGTAACCGCACTTCACGTAAAGAAATATACCATCTACCGAGATCTCCTATGGCAGAGTGTCACACCTAGTAATGAGTAAAAGACGTGATATATATATATTTTTTACTTCCCTGTACAAAGTAAAGGAAGTATTGTAATCGCGAAAATTTTCGGTTCTCAGATTTCAACGGAAATAGGTATTTTGGCTCTCCCTGAATCCATTTTGACTAATTTCGTCGTGCCGTCTGTACGTACGTATCTCGCATAACTCAAAAACGGTAAATCGTAGAAAATTTAAATTTTATATTTAGGACTATTATACCATCTAGTTGTGCACCTCCCTTTTTGGTCATTATACAACTACCGGAAGTGGTACTTTACTTGAAGCCTATGATAGATTTTCATGAAAAACTATATTCAAATATAATTTAAAACTTTCTAAATTTGGTATATAAGACTACTATATCAATGGAAATAACATAATAGATTTTGGTTAAAATAGACTAACCGGAAGTGGCACATTACATGAAGCTGCTAACAGTTTTCCTTGAAAAAAATGGTATTATTTTAATTTTAGAAATAAATGCTGCAAATAAAAGTTATAGAGAAATAAATTCTGCGTCTAGCGCATTAAGAATTTTTAAATTAGCTTTTTGCATAAACGAGATATCTAAATATAAATATATATATTGCTATGGATTAGAACAACAAATAAAAGATTTAATGTCAAATGTGTGCAATTAAAAAAATATCCATATTTTAATACGCGTACAAGGAAGTCATGTGGTGTCCACATCAGATTTTTTATTTAATCAATTAGTTAAAATATTGATACTTCCATCATAGACTAATTATCGAATATTGAACAAGAAAAATAAATATTTGGGTATTTTACATCACTATGTAGAAACCATCAAATTTGAAATAGGTGTTTAGATCGTGCCTGAAGTGTTAAAATGGAATTAATGTTATAAACCAGGTGTAAACCACAATAATTCCTCTACTAATAATTTAATCTTCATCTGCGAATTGAGTGCTTGGATCGAATATAAACAAATTACAGCTGTTAGCATTTTAATGGTTCAATAGCAATGCAATGAAAATGTCCATAATGAGCAGACGGCAATGAAGCATGACATCTGTAAATCGCCTAATGTTTTTAATTCATCAAAGCCAACCAGGACAACGTACAAACATTTGTGCATGTCCCATGTCAAAGTGTATTAACACGCAATACTAAACGAATTAACATGGATCTCGGTATTCGATTCTCTCATTGAACTGAGCGTTTGCTCTTTGCGTTGTCGTTTGTTTATCGTGTGCTGGACAAGAGATGGTGCGTGGTATAAACAACGCCATTGTTGTCACGTGACACCACATTTACTAGGCTTGCGTGTTTGACAGCAGTTATGTGTCACTAGTAATAAAACAAAATCGGGGGAAAATGGCCTGTGGCGACGAGCAGGACTTCGACAGTAACGTTTCAGACACTTTTTAAATTATTATTATTATCCGGTCTTACTTAGGATTTATTGGAATACATAATCAAAAGAATAAACAAGGCAGCGAAAATATTCCATATGCTAAAAAACACCTTCACAAGTTAGAAAGAAATATATAAATATACCGCTCAAAATTGTACAGGGATATTGTAGAAGGTGGTGTGTAGAATCGGTGTTCGACTGTTTCCAGTTCCCAAAACCACACACTTCACACACGGACTTAACCGGATGTGAATTGTTCAAATTGAAGTAAACTCTTGAAATGATAATAGTTTCTTAGCCTACTTACAATGTATATACATACAAACAGAAGGGGTGGGGGTTCTGTCCGAACCTTCAGTTTACTACCCTCAAATCGGCGACAAGCCGACGACATTAACGGTGAAAATACAGCACCCTTAATTGTTTTATTATGGTGCAGACAATGTACTATTTCCAATTTTAAATCTGTTTCTTCTTGGAAGGCCCAGCACACTAACAATATACTAAAATGTTTATTAGTGTCTCTTCTAGAAGGCACAGGCACCTAAGTGTTACCCGATGTAACAGATATTTTAAATGTTGAATATCAAATTAAAACTATAAATTATATTTTAAATATGTAGTTAACAATTTAGATGAGCAAGTTATCAATGATAAAAACTTAATAAGTTAAACTATTTTATTTAAATATAAACTTTAAACAAAATTTTCAAATGCCTGCCATTTTCTTGAATATAACTTTTTAAAGAATTGTTTCCCAAAGCAAATTAGATATTTATTACTGTAGAAAAATCGTACAGCATTTTAAGAAAACTTGTTTGAAAAAGAGCAGAGTAAACCTAATATATAAAGTATAAGTGTGACGTTAAGTTCGTGGACTTAATTGTCAAACAATTCAACGCGTAAGTACAAGAGGTAATAATGTAAACCCTTGAAGAAAAGTGAAATACACGCCACTGTAAGAAGAATGCAACGCGCATACAAAGTAATTAAGATAAACCATCAGTTGAAACACATAAAATGATAAAGGATAATTTATAATTCTTTATTAAAATATGATGTGTAATTTGAAATGTCTGTGCTTGAATGATTAATGTCCAAAAAAGTCGATTTAGGGCTAACTTGAAACTATGACAACCTTTAAGGGGGAAATTAGCCCCTGATATAAGTTCTTGCAAAGATAAAAATAGAGACTGGCGATTAATGGTGACTAACTAACAGTTGACTAACTTGATCGAACCATCCTAAACTACGTTTTAAGGAAAATGTTTCAAATAATAATAATAATAGAATATTTAAATCTTATAGCTACTAGCACAAACAAAATTTAAACTAAAATACATTTTGGTTGGCACAACTGACTATTAGTAAGTATGTATCCCAAATAAAATTAATAAATTACTAGTTAAACGATTGTTCATACTAGTGCGAAAACTAATTTCTATTTGCAAATGGAATTTTAATATGTTTATTAAACAGAAGATTTAATTACTTTATTTTAAAATAATAAGCATAGGTAAATATATATTCTATTTAATGAGAAAATGGCGGAAAAATTACACTGCACTGGTAGACAATTCGTGTTTCTCGTTCGGTAAATAAACAATAACATATTACAATTGTTTTCATGTTCTCATTGCACGAAAAGCAAATACTACATTAACAATAAAATGTTAATTATTTAACTAGAACAATAATGCTAACTTTGAACTATTAGAACTGTTATTCATTTAATTAGTATTGAATTAATAATGTAATCATGTTTTTCATGTAAATATAAATCATAGCATTGAGGTAGAGAGAAACTGTTTATTGTTTGATAATTTAATAAAAGGAAATATAGAAAACCGTTTAGGATATTAAAATGTATGTGAGCTAGTGACCAATTTCTGTTTCAACGAAACTACATTGCGACAAATAGTTTCGTAGGAACACAATTGTAGTCTTTTCTATGAACAATCAATTTATTATTCATTTATGTTCATGCTACAAAGCAAAGTCAATCAACAAAGTACTTTAAAACAAGTTTTATTGACATTTACAAAAGGGTAATTTAAATAATTATTTAATTAATTTAAGCAAGCGAATTTTAAAGAATGATTTGTAGTTTCGGTTCTATTTTAGTTTATGCTACAAAGATTTAAATAAATAAATATATCATCACGCCTTTTACTCATTACTGGATGTGGCACTCTGCCATAGGTAAATCTCAGTAAGTGACATATTTATTCGCATGAAGTGCGGTTACCAGACGTCAAAACAAGCCCCCCAAAGATATTAGTGGAAGGATAGCTACAGGGGTAATTTTAACATGGTGAAAATTGATTGTCGCCTGTGGGAATCAAACTTGGGTTCTCAGTTCCACTGGCCGACTCGATATCACCACCTGCCTCATATATTTAAATACATGAAATATATACTCTAACAGGGAGAAGAATGTTGTTAGAAGAAAGGGTATAAGTCCGTTGAGATTGTTTTGACATGTGGAACGTATGTTGAATGAAAGATTGGTGAAATAGGAGTATGATGGTGAAATTTAGGGTAAGAGATTGTAGATCTAGTAAGAGTCGGACTGTTGATTTAAGGACAAACAATTGAAATAATTTTATGCGTGACGTGTGGTTACCAGCCGACAAATCACAGCCCTCAAAGATGTTAGTGAAGGAGGCACAATAGAGGAAATTTTAATGAAAATTATTACCTATGGGAATCGAACCCAGGGGCTCAAATCTACTCGATACTATTGAACGATCTGCTCCATTACTTGAATGTAATTATATTTAAAATAAAGTCATCGAAGTTTAAACTTACGAACTCTAGTCGGTGAGGCAACTGTTATATCTGTGGAACAACGACTATTACTGTTCAAAATGCTAGATATTTGTTTATGTAAAAAATGTAAAGTAAACACTTAGCTATGTTTCACAAAATTCAACCTCCAAGTCACCTTATGAGGGCATCGTCAGGGGCTGGCCAGCACAGTTAGTAACCATAGACGCGTTTCGCTCTTATTAGAGCTCATCAGTATGGTATAACTCACTTCTTCACCTAGAACAAAGTTCATGTGAATTTTGTGAAACATAGCCAAGTGTTTACTTTATATTTTTTATTAAACCTTGTTTCACTAAGTGTTGGATGACAATTAATTTTGTCTTTGTTGTTATTTAAATTGCTATAGCGTAGCTTTCCCTTTTTTCGGTAGATGGCATGACCAGTTCCACAGAACTTCTCATGTCATCTTACCAGTTTGTTAGAGATCTTATTCTCTGCTGGCACAGTTCTTTGTCACCAGCTTCTTCACATGAACTTTGTTCTAGGTGAAGAAGTGGGTTATACCATACTGATGAGCTCTAATAAGAGCAAAACGCGTCTATGGTTACTAACTGTGCTGGCCTGCCTCTGACGATGCCCTCATAAGGTGACTTGGAGGCTGAATTTTGTGAAACATAGCCAAGTGTTTACTTTATATTTTTTATTAAACCTTGTTTCACCAAGTGTTGGATGACAATTAATTTTGTCTTTGTTGTTATTTGTTTATGTGTTACTCTGCACAACAAGATCTTTATTCCAATTACAGTAGCTTATAGTAAAATCTGAAGCAGTCAGACACAAAACAAAATTGACATCCGCAAGATTTGAACATATAATTTCTTGCTAATTAATACTGTTTTACTTTGGTACTACAAAATACAATCCCCATAATACGAACAGAAGATATTTTTATATTTCTTCATCGATTTATTTTCAGATAGTACAAATACAAGATTGTTTAAGCAGGTAAATACACCATTAAAAATAAAATAAGTAGCATAACAACAAAAACAACAACTAAATAGAAGTAAAACAAAACCTTGCGGCACTCCGATATCCATCACATTCGCGTGGCTATCCTGCATCGCATGCTCCACGCAAATTCGGGGACACTGTTGTAAAAGTTGCGCAGGTGTACCGTGACAGATGAACAATAAACTGCCACTTATCTAGATAAACAGCGGAGCGCGGTTCGCAATTAGAAGCGCTAATCAATTTAGAGTTCGTGTGTTTGTCACGCGGCAACGATGCCGCTGGATGCGGTGAAGACCATCCATTATTTCGCAACTGTTGAACGAGGTATGGCCGATGAGAATGTGCCAGCGCTACGAAATCTCAAGATAAATATTACCGTCAGTACGGTGGTGTGAATAGCGCTACGGAATTCGAATCCGGAGATCCCGAGTTCGAATCGCACTCAAGCTAAAAATTATATTTAAAAAACTATCACACTGCGGCTCGGTGAGTGCGGACCCTGTACTGTAATTGGGATTAAATTCCTGTTGTACAGCGTAACATAAATAAATAAATAAATATTGCTCTGAAATGAAGTTTGTAGTAGTTATTTGTTTAGCAAGGGTTAGAATTGATATTTACACGCATAAATTGTTTATTGGACTGTCCGCTACTTTGGCGGCTGGTTCTAAAACAGTAGAAAAATACTTTCCATAATTCCGTTATGAAAAGTCCTATTTTACATCAATTTTTGGGTTATGAAATGTAATTTTTTTCATAACTGTTATGTAAAGAATTCTTTACATAACTAGTTACGTAATGAATGTTGACAGTTTGAACTTTTAAAAAAATTATTTATTATAATTTTTAGGATTTATATACATTTAATAATTTTTCTGGTATTAAACAGTTCACGGGCAAATTAGCAGATTCTTCGATATCAGAAGGAAGGTCTGTCTCGAATTCAGAACCCATTTTCAATGATGACATAAACTTTAAATTTAAAAATTTTATTCATTTATTTCCACGGCAACGCTTTTTTTTTAATTTTGAAATATACTGAGCTGTAATAAACCTAGAATTTTATGTATTTTAAAAATTAATTTAGCGGAATTAGATAAAATTTTGTACGTAATACGTTACGAAAACGTTATATTGTTTGACTCACATAATTTGCAAAACTCGCTCCGCTCGTTTTGGCAAATATTATGTTCGTCAAACAATATCAACCTTTTCATAACTGGTTACGTAAATAACTATTACATATGCATAATTTAATTGAAGTTCTGTTCCTTCATAACTTAAAATAAAATGAAATTAATTTTAATGTTTAATAATTTTTATTCATTATTGTAACCTGTCAGTCCAGTGACAAAAAATAAATGTTAGGTCCAAGGAATGTGCAATTAAATTTGCAAATTTAGAAACATCAGTTTTGCGATCTCAACTATCTATCAAATAAAGTATATTCATTGTTGCAATAATCTTTAAATAGCCTACATACACTATTATATCTATCGAAAATTTCACCTACTGAACCATCCAGTTATCAGAAGAACGAGAAGGAAGGAATCATCTATCAAAGCCCAGTTGCCGACTCCCTACTGTGGACATCCGATCCGACACTACACGATACGACAACACGAATTCGCCCTTTTATACCCTCCTGGAGTGACGGAGTCTCCGGAACTGGACCCGCTGAGAAGTGTCCGGGCCACTGGGGTCTCATGAGGTAAGAGGTATTCCAAACTCGACATAATGAGATAGAGATATGAAGAAAGGCGGATATAGCGATGAAAGAACTTTTGAATAATGCTAAAAAGAAATTAAAATAAATTTGTCATTGACTACTTCTTACGTAAAAGTTTCACGAGCGCCTATCCAAAATTAAAAATAAACAGGGTCTGAAATGACACGATAAATTTAATGACGTTGAACGCAATTTCATATCTCGTTTAGTTTTTAAGATATAGTTTCGGAAAAATACAAAAGCTAATGTGGAAAAATTTGGAAAAAAATATCTTTTCTGTAGTATATATTTCTTAAAACTAAACAAAATATGAAGGTACGTTCAACGGAATTAAATTCCTAGTGTCTGAATTGACTATAATAAAATTTCTTAAGGGTTTTTTTCGATTATTGGCCAACTTCAGACTGTTTTTTCTTATATTCTCTCTTGTACGAATATTACAAATTTACGTACATACTCGTATGTATTTTGACGCACTGAGTTTATTTATTTATTTATTTATTTATATGATATGGTACACTACGGATAAATATCCAAATGGTACATCCAAAATTATACAAAAAATAAAAAAACAAAAATAGAACGTAACAGGTGTGAACTATAAATTACAGAAATAACATTTAATAAATTTACCTTTCAAAATAACGATATGCTTATTATATACTTTTTAATACATTTTTTAATTTCTTCTCGGTTATATTGAAAAAAATCTATATGTTCTGGTAATGTGTTTATAATACTGACCAATCTGTTTATATTAAAAATTTACCAAAATTCGTTTTACTAACAGTACCAACAAGTAAATCGTTATTTCTAGTATTGTACTGAGGTACTCTTAAATTAAGTTTACATAGCAAATCAGGTACATCGATTAGACCAGTGAATAATTTATAAGTAAAGTTAATATAAGATTTTTCCCTGCGTTCAACAATAAAGTACCCAAGTGCATGTGTCTGTTAGAAAAATTTGATTAAAATTTTTGAAATATAAAAATCATTGAAAGTTTTTGACATATTGACTCGGGAAAGTACAAAATATGATGAAGTAAAATTTACATTGCTAGAGTTTATCTTAAAAATTCAACAAGGTGTAAAGATGCGGTCAACGGCATTGATTTCCTTATGTTAAAATTGACGTATTGGCCATTTTCTGCTTTTGATTTGAAAATTTAGGCCAATTTCAGGTAAAATTTGTATATATTTTAATCCAGAAAAACATATTTAAATACAACCAATAATAAATTAATACATTTTGTATAGCTATATAAAAATTTCCATACTCTTACAAGATCTGGTGCAATCTTATTATCGATTTCGTATCGAATTTTAAAAGATATATTTAAGCGTACAGTCCCGGCACTAGCTATCAAATTACGGACTATAAAAATACTAGTATTGGAGTAATTATACAATGATCCTGAGTTCGAATTCCACTCAAGCTAAAAATTATATGAAGTACCACACTACAGCTCGATGAATCCGGACCATGTACTGTAATTGGGATTAAGTTCCTGTTGTACAGCGTAACATAAATAAATTAATTAGCAGGAAAACAATTCCTTAGTGAACCTCCCCTTAGACTTGTAATTAATAAAATTGATCTATTTTATTTTTAATAAACTATTTGCAACCAGTTACAAATAAGTTTTTTCTAAAATTGTCAAAAAATGTTCATTTCTTTTCACTAATATCAATACGCGAAGTACGTGATTTTTTCATCATTTACATGACCATGACAACGCGTATTTTACTCCCTAGTGCGCAATATAAGTATCTCGTGTACGCTCCCAAATTATTTGTTGTCAGGTTTCATTAGTTTCATCACATCAATAGTATCAAATTCATATTATTGTTGATTGTTTTCCTTAAATTTACTTAAATAAATTAATCACTTTTGTATCATTCTTTAATTACAGTTGTAGGAAAATGTTTGTATTTCATGGGAAAAATTCTTGTGTTTTGGCGCGTTAAAATGTCTTTTGCGGTCTCGACTAAAAGTAACATTCTCACGCGCAACAAAAAAACACTTATTTTGCGCACTTAATACAAAAATAACTATTACAGTATTTACAGACATTTAGTATTATTTATGGGGTAGGTGGCTCAGTGGTATCGAGTCGACCTGTGGATCTTGAGAACCCTGGTTTGATCCCCACAGCCGACAAACAATTTTCACCAATTTAAATCTACCCCTGTGGCTCCCCCTCCACTAATATCTTTGAGGGCCGTGATTTTACGGCTGGTAACTCGTGTAATCTTGATTTTTTTTCTCTTTTACTGAGGATGAGAACTTAGTTCTCGAAATACGTATCTAATTTGATTCATTTATTAAGGCTTAGGGGTTAAATTCTTTGTTAGTTAGTTCTTAGTCTTAGATTTCTTACATTTATTTTACGAAGTAGAGATGTTGATGAATCAACATAAACAAAAATTCAGAGACAAAAATTGGGTAAAAATAAAAGCTTTTGTGTACAATTGTTATAAGTAATTTTTTTGTTGTTTTACATTTGTTGACTGTATTAATATAACCGCAATTCACGCGAAAAAATATATCACTTACCGAGATCTGCTTAGGTAGAGTGCCACATCCAGTAATGGGTAAAAGGCGTGATGATATATTTATTTATTTATATTTATTCAGTTTGAGATAAGATAGGATCCTTCAGGCTCTGCAGTTGCAGAATGATCACATTGGAAACTATATAACCTTCTCGATTTATTTATAATTTCTTAGTACAGTTCTCTGTAGTAACCAGTATCAATTCAATCCAAATACTATTCGAGTGAGTTTGGCCTCCGTGATCCTTCTCCTAGTAAACCCCTTTCCGAACCTCAGTCGCTATGTGGGTGGTTCTGTACGTCGGCGGAGTTATTGCTGGCAGCGCACCACATCTAACTTTCATTGTGGCTTGGCTGCACGTCAATATCCTCTTCTTATCTATTTTATATCAACTTGAACTTTATTTCTACTGAAAGTTTCTGCGATAAAACTGCGAACGCGAAGTGTGAGATTGAGAATTTTTCACAAATAAAAGCAACGAGGTCGGACTACCTGCAGCTAGTTTTACGTCACACTCTGGTGGATTGTGAGTTGGCGTGGATTTTGGATATCTCAAGCGAGGATTTCACTTGAAGGAGGAAAGGTAGGGAGTGAAGTTAGAAATAGTATCTGATTTTAAATACTTAAGTGCCAAATAGACTATTTGATTCATTAATTAAATAAATATGTTATTGTTGTTTAAATTAGTCATAGCACAAACGAAAATATAATATGAGAAGACCCAGGAAGAGATGGTAAAACTTTGTAAACAGAACAGAACCGTCAGTACGGTGGTGTGAATAGCGATACGGAATTCGAATCGCACTCAAGCTAAAAATTATATAAACTATCACACTGCGGCTCGGTGAGTGCGGACCCTGTACTGTAATTGGAATTAAATTTCTGTTGTACAGCGTAACATAAATAAATAAATAAATATGTCTAATTCTTGAGGAAGAAGGACAAGAAGAAATTGGTAAAATGACTCTTAAATCTCTCCATTCGCTCTAATCGATGGTACTGTTAAAAATTCTTATTTTCAGACAAATGTATGCTCTACGTAGATTACATACCGCGTGTCTACTTTTTTTTCCGAACATAGGAAATTCAATGTTAAAATTTTGATTTAGCGATATCTCTTAACCAATTAATTTTAGAACAAAATTGTACGGAAGAAAAATGTTCAGAGAGTTCAGAGAGTATAAGTTTGTTGTTCAATTGTTTCTTATGTCCGAGTTAGAAGCAAAAGACAATACACGCTTTAAAGCAATTATCAGAGTGCCATGAGAAATAAAATAATAATTTGTTTGTTGTGTCTGAAATTATTTGACATATTACACCAGAATTGGAAGCTTACTCTAATTTATTTATTTATTTATTCGAGCATTTAATTTAATAATAAAATTAATTATAGCAATTATTATTTTCTTTTTTCTACATAATCTAGACAAATAAATACCTGTTATTAAGTTATCTAATTTGTTTTATTTCTCATGGCACTCTGATAATTGCTTTAAAGCGTGTATTTTCTTTTGCTTCTAACTCGGACATAAGAAACAATTGAACAACAAACTTATACTCTGTGATTACAGTTTTTCATTCTGAACATTTTTCTTCAGTACAATTTTGTTCTAAAATTAATAGGTAAAGAGATATCACTAAATCAAAATTTTAACATTGAATTTCCTATGTTCGGAAAAAAGTAGACACCGGTATATCTAGGAAAGATCAAAATTGTTTGAAAACTATTCAAATACATATAGAGTTTAAAAAACCTGGTGCGATCGTTAGTACTTAGTAAAATACTTATCCCGTGATGTTACTTTTGGATTACAATTAGTAACGTTAGCACAATACTAATCCAAATAATTTGTCAAATATTATGCTTTAAAAGTATTATAGCTAGAAATATAAAATGTACTGCTACAGCAATTATAATAGGCGAGATAAAAAATAACGTAAATATAGATTTTTGATTAATAACCCAAACATTCCAAATTAAAATAAGGAGCAGAAATACCCTAATTAAAAAGAACCAAACAATAGAACAAATTATGTAATTTTTTGTATATATGACAACCAGTAGTATCTACTATTTGATTCATGATTTTGTTACACAGATTTTGTTGAGCTCTATATAGATTAAAAAGTATATCCTTTATCCCCGCATTTCTTCATAATCCTCATCTTCGTTTCCCTAACCGAATTATCCGGAAGACATTACGCGTCGAAGGTTCAAGGCCTACTCACCCCTGTAAAATGAACGTTAGCGGCACAAATACAAGACAAATGTATTTTCCGTGGCAGGGAGAATAATGGCTGCTGAACGGAGAAAAACCAACGCTGAGCAGCGTACAGATGCGCTAAGTAGAGTTTTGTGTTACCGCGAGATAATGATATAAGAAGACACCTACTGATCAATAAACGTTCGCGATTTTTTTATCGTCACGGAGATATTTCCAAAGCATTTATCTTCATTGATGAGATGAATTCATGGGGTGGAACCGCGAGGGTTTTAATTGAAAGGTTACTTACGAGTTTGAGGGACACTGTATGGATGAAGATGTGAAGGCTTACCTAGAATAAAGAAATATTATATTAGGATAGTTAAATCGAAAATTAAATCAACCCCTGTGGCTTCCCCACCACTAACATCTTTGATGGCTGGTAACCGCACTTCACGCGAATAAATATATCACTTTCCGAGATTTGCTACGTCAAAGTGCCACACCCAGTAATGGGTAAAAGACGTGATGATATATTTATTTATTTTTATTTGTATCGACATTTAAATTGATTTTGTGTTATTTTAATAAAAAATATTATCGCGCCACCGTCCGGCATTAGCAGTATTACATCACTCAAAATCGTCCGGAAACCATGTGTTTACCGGCCGAGGCCGGCAAAAATTAGTGACTTTTTATGGTTATATGTTGGTATCATTAGTATAGCGAACTCCTGAACGTACTAAATGTCAAAATATTGCATTGGCGTAAACATATTATGATAAAATATTCATAGTTGAGTATTTTCAATACAAGAAAACAGAATATTTATACATATATTTTTAACAAAATTGTAAGTAATTATAATTGAATTAGCAACGTAAAATCCAAATAAAATATGTTGATTTTTTAGGCTATAATACTGGAATGACAAGTCTTGAAATAAACAAGGAAATTAATAATGTTTTATGTTTATTAAATAAAGTGTACAGTGTAATTAAACTTATTGAAGATGTAAATTGATGAACAATAAATAGTTAATTAAAATTAAAAGTACAGTTCTGACAATTAGATGATACCAACATAAAAAAATTCCCTGACATCTAGAATGTGAGTAATAAATTAAACTTTTTTATTAAATTTACAAAAACGTCGGCACGAAAAATCTTGTGTATTACACGTCCAGAAACTATTTTGCGAGTGCGAATATATTTTGACAGGACGAGCCGCAGGCGAGGCCTTTCAAAATATACTCGCACTCGCATAATAGCAGTTTCTGGACTAGTGATACAAATAACTATTCCTTTATTAAATTTAGTAATACTGATTTTAATGGTTTTAAGCTTGCATAAGTTATAAAAGTGCACGAAACGGTCAAATAATTCACAATTGTCATAAAATAGTGATTAGCATTCATTTATAATGTTATTATTAATAAAATACAAATTTTTCTAATATGTATATTATTGTAATAAGTATATAAGTAAATATATTGTTGCACACAGCCATATTATTGTAGTCAATATTATTAGTTTAAAAATATTGTTCTCAGTATTTAATATATTGTTGTAATCTATAGATTGTTGTACTTAATATATTGTTATAATCAGAATATTGTTGTAATCAATTTATTTTATTGTTACAACTGATTATAAGTTAGCTACTCTATTGTATATTTCTTGAAAATATAAATTAATTTTGGGTCAAATAGTTTTGTTTAAAAAGCAAAAATTCCTGAAATTGGTCATTACTAACTTCATAAATAAAAATAAATATATCATCACGCCTTTTACCCATTACTGGGTGTGGCTCTGTTCCTAAGCAGATCTCGGTAAGTGATATATTTTTTCGCGTGAAGTCATATCACGAGCCCCCAAAGATATTAGTGAAGGAGGAGCCACTGGGGTAGATTTAAAGTAGTAAAAATTGTTTGTCGGCTGTGGGGATCGAACTAGGATTCTCAAAATCCACAGGCCGACTCGATACTACACTAACTTCAAGTTATAATAAATATGCAGCTTCACTCAAATATTTCGAATCCATCTTGAAACTATGGCACCCCTGTACTATAATTGGAATTAAATTTCTATTAAACAGCATAAATAAATAATGTCAGCGGATAATACAGAAAAAAGTATTTACGAATGAACAAGCAGATTTTACAAATAAATAGGAAAAGGTAGAAATCCGGTAAAGATAGAACATTGTAATTAATTTTTTATCGTGAATATTTCTCTGTGCAACAGCTTGCAAATTTTTCAATGAAAATGGAATAAAATAACAAGCCATGTATCACGTATGACACCCTAACGAAATAAAATAATTTCCGTCAGAATGTCTTTGTCAATTTCCTGTTAATATCCGAGCGCCTCTCAAAAAATAAAAAAAGACCAGAGACTAAAACACAACAAAAACAAAACAAGACGTGTAAGTGAATTACAGTGAAAAAATATCGCCACTAAAGACGCCAGAAAAGAGTAGAAAGCACAGAAAAAAGCAAATTGACGGTAACAGACAGAGAAAGGAACTAGAAAGGATAGAAATCACATTCATACGCGTGTTACACTTTAATACGCGGTATTTTCTTTATCGTCCTTGCAAGATTACAGTATTGGACTCCTTGCTATACTTTTAAAAATTTACGAAGACAGAAGACAATACAGAGATACATTTTAAACATTGCTTCTGTGATGACTTTACAAGAAATATTTTCAAATAAAAGTTATCTGCACAATTAGTCATGAAACATTGGAATAAATGCAAACAAATGTATAACTTTAACAGTCACATACATATTTTAAATTTTATTTTAACAGTAACTCAGGAAGTAAAATGTAATACGTAGACCAGTTTAGATTCAGACTACAATGATATAAATATTTATTTCAATAGTTATTTGTATATCTAAGCAGCGAAATAATAGTTTGTGTGGGTCCAAGAAAAATTTCGGTGGCCGTGGCAGACTATTTTATAAGGGCACCAAATTATTTCGCGGCTGAGATGCACGTTTGCGATACACGAAACTTAATAATTATTTTATATAAATCAAAGGAGTTGTATTTGCAAATGCACATAACGTTTCCTTGATTACCATGTAAAATTACATTTACCTAATTCCGTTATGAAAAGTCCTGTTTTACATCAAATTTTGAGGTTACGAAATGTCAATTTTTTCATAACTGTCATTCAAGAGTTATGTAAGGAATTCTTCACATAACTAGTTATGTAATGAATGTTGACAGTTAGAATTTTCTCAAAAGTGTTTGGAAATAACGGAAAAAAATATTTATTAAAATTTTTAGGATTTATATACATTTAATAATTTTTCTGGTATTAAACAGTTTACGGCCAATTTTACAGATTCTTCGATATCAGAAGAAAGGTCTGTCTCGGATTCAGAACTTGTTTTTAATGATGACAAGCTTTAAATTTAAAATTTTTATTCTTTTATTTCCACGGCAACGGTTTGTTAAATTGATTTATTGATTTTGAAATATACTGAGCTGCCATAAACCTAGAATTTTGTGTATTTTAAAAATTATTTTAGCGGAATTAGATAAAATTTTGTACGTAATACGTTGTGAAAACGTTATATTGTTTGACTCACATAATTTGCAAAACTCGCTTCGCTCGTTTTGGCTAATATTATATTGGTCAAATATCAACCTTTTCATAACTGGTTACGTAAATAACTATTTCCTCACTCAATTTAGTTATGATAATAACCGTTTCCCTGTTTTCTTTTATCACTAGTAAAGGAAATGATTACTATCACAACTAACTTGAGTAAGGGACATATCATTTTCATAAGTAATGTTGAAAAATAAATAAAAATTGCATACAGTAGGCAATGGCAACTGTTTAAAAACAGCCCCATTTTCAAAAGCCATTCAAAAGCCTGACTCTAGAAAAATAACTATTGTGCCTAAATGCCTAATATCTTAATAATTTTAAATTTTGAAATCTACTTAATGCGGTCCTGGCAAGGCAAAACGTATAAAAATGGACGTACAACGTACAATAGCCTTTTTAATATTCAAACGCTGTTCTCAAAAGGGACTGCTAAAAGCAAACAAATCAAATAAACTTGTTGCGATTTCTTTGCACGCCCTTTCTACTTTATCTTTTCCCCGCCATTGGAAACGTCGGGACGTTGCGCCGCGACGCATATGTGCGCATTCACGTGTGAACATAAGAGAAACTTCTGCAGGAGAAGACTTAAAACTTTACACTTCAGCAGGAAGAAGAGTTCTGCACAATATCACACTTAAATACAAAAAAATATATATTTATTTTGCCCATTACTGAGTGTATAACACTCTACTGTAGACGATCTTCAGAAGAGATATAAATTTCAAGCATTACAGTTTATTTATTTAATTTGAGAAAAAACGAAGCGACGTCTTTCATAACAGAAAATTATTTCTACGGTATGAGATGTCTACAGCTTATAATGAAATCCAAACCACTCAGGCACACACCAATTTTTTATATTATACAGAATATGTGCCACAGGCGACCACAGTTTCCGTGGAATATATATACAGGGTGTTATATTTTAATAGACCCAGCAAATATCTCGCTTATTTATCAACTTAGCAATTTCTTTCATATAACATGGTTTATACAGCAACATGAAAGCTAGTTGATGACGGATGTACATTCATGATATCATTTCCGGTTTATAAGTAATTAATGTCAACTTAGAAATTTCAAATGGAATATACTATATTTTTTTGCAAATTTGAAAAGTGCATCAAATTTGCTTTACAATCATGTAAAATAATCCATATGTTACATTATTAAAAAGTAAAATGGCGGGCACTTTAATATACACCAAATCGGAAAGAGAATAGTGAGCCATGACTGTGACTTGAAATAAAACAATTAACTAAAACAATTGTAATTATTATTATTAAACGAAATAATTTTTTTTTGTCATAATAATACAGAAAATAAGAATAGGGAACACTTAATAACAACAAAATAATTTTATAAAAAATATTCAAAATGGCTCCCAGTCTCTTCAATACATTTTTCACTTTTAAAACAGAATAGGTTGCCCTTTATATTTGGTTAGCAGATAAAGATTCAATTGCTGCTTCATTTTTATTCTTCAGTCCGTTTAGGCTGGATTGCATGAAAGCGGGCTAACTCTCGGGTTACGCCAACTCAGGGCCAACGGGCAACACCGGGCTAGCCAAAAATTGAATTGCATGATTTAACCCTCGGTTAGCTGTCAAACGTAATTGAACTACTGAATAACAGATGTCACTACATGAACATAACATCAGTTATTTTTGAATTCGTATTTATTCGCGCTACAGCTCAAAGATTAAGAAGACATACACATTGATAGTTTCAGCTTTTATTACTAATGTACACAAACAGATTTAACCTAACATTCACTATTCAGAAAACCCTGTGTTTATTAAAGAATTTCGTACAGCATTATTAACTTGTACGGTGTGTATAATTTGCTGTTCATTGTTCTGTGCTACTTCATCTTCTTCAGGTATAAAATCATTTGTTGAAATTGCAATATTGTGACAAATTGACTTGATAGTACTATCATGTACAGATCCTTGAAAACAAACTACAATATCTCTTATTTTTAGTTGTGCATCATATGTCACTTGTACGTTTATGAAAAAAAAACCACGCAATCAGAGAAATAGAAGGTAGATTCAAAAGAAGTGGTACTCATACTGGAAAGACAACACACAAGACATAACTTGAAACATGCATTTAATAAATATTATTATTAACATTAATTACATAATGTACGTCACATATTTTGCAACAAATAATGTGTATAGAAGTGTGTATCTACATTGACACATCATGTCACAATTTATTATTTTTCTGAATATATTAAAATGAGACCGTGAAACATGAATTCTGTGTTTTAAATATAATTTGTACAATTAAAGAGTAAATAATTATTTATATTTTAGGCGTACCTGACGAAAAACACCGATAAAAATGCCTTTTTTATTATAAATATGATGCTTGATATGACAGCTGTCGGCCATGTGCAATTCGAATTTGGTAACCCGAGAGTTATCCCGTGGATATGCACGGGCTAACTTCTAGCCCGAGGTTAGCTGTCAAACAAGTCGGTAACCTAGGTTACCGTATGTAGCCCTGGGCTAGAAGTTAACCCGCTTTCATGCAATCCAGCCTTAATGTGTTTACTAGTTCATTACAAACAAAATCTTTCACGTAGCTCCATACAAAAATCAAGTGGTCAGATCGGGAGAAAATGCATTGAAGAGGCTAAGAGTCATTTTGAATATTTGTTATAAAATCATTTTGTTGTTATTAAGTGTTCTTTAAAATATTATTTCATTTAATAATAATAGTTACAATTGTTTTAGTTAATTGTTTTATTTCAAGCCACAGTCATGGCTCACTATTCCCTTTCCGATTAGGTGTATAATAAAGTGCCCGCCATTTTACTTTTTAATTATGTAACATATGGATTATTTTACATGATTGTAAAGCAAATTTGATGCACTTTTCAAATTTGTAAAAAAATATAGTATGTTCCATTTGAAATTTCAAAGTTGATATCAATTACTAATAAACCGGAAATGATATCATGAATGTACATCCGTCATCAACTAGCTTTCATGTTGCTGTATAAATCATGTTATATGAAAGAAATTGCTGAGTTGATAAATAAGCGAGATATTTGCTGGGTCTATTAAAATATAACACCCTGTATACAAGAAAAATATTCAAATGAACTTTCCTTATTAGTGAGGGAAATTGTTACTATCACAACTAAATAATGAATGAGAGAAATGTCATTTGACATGGTGACCAAGGAAACGTGACCTGCATTTGCAAATACAACTCCTTTGATATATATATATATATATATATATATATATATATATATATATATATATATATATATATATATACTGGGAGTTTTTTATCAGTAAATATAGGGATATGCCATTACCATAGTTACAGTTACAAAGTTTGACAGCAATGCATTAGAGCGTTTATTTTAAAAGTAAACATAGAGAAAATAACATTGCTGTCATCTATAGTTTTTATATAAATGGAAATTTAAATGGGGAAAATTATTTAGAGTTGTTACAAGAGAGAGTAATATTGAGTAAATATTGAGGAAGTGTGGTTCCAACAAAATGTACGAAATTATCTGCACCGGATATTCCCCCAACGATGGCTAGGACGAGGTGTAGAAGTGGAGTAACCTGCAAGGTCACCAGATCTTGCGCCAAACAATTTTTTTCTTTGGGGTCACTTAAAAAGTAAATTTTATAATGGTGGTAGAATGAGAATTAAAACGTAGAATTAGTATTGCATCACATGATATTCCTCCAGAGCAAATAAATAATGCTATAAATTCATTTTATAATCGTGTAGGCTATTGTTTACAGGTAAATGGGGTAAATTTTTGACCAGTTATTGAATTAAAATTCCTATTTAAACTAAATAAAATTTTCTTTTTTGGTAGTTGTGATTTGACAACTGGTTACTGTACTTAACGGCTTAAAATGTGTAGTTTATTAGGATCTGCTATTGCAGAACAGCCATGGCCAAGAATGACCAGAATTTTGACATATAAACATGCAGATGTGAATTTCTGGTTAAACCAGTTCAAAAAGTCAAAATTTTTATTATATGGTTCTATATAGTTCAGTGCTCGAGAAATACACTCGTTCAAACCGTATTTCAATATCTCTTTTAGTTTTTGAGTTACAGCAATTTTTGCCTTTTTTAACAACTTTGAAAGCCCATAACTTAAAACCTAAAAGAGATATTGAAATGCGGTTTGAACGAGTGTATTTCTCGTGCGCTACTTAACTAGTACATGTTTTTTGAAATTTTTGAACATTTTTTCGAAATTTTCTTTTGTCGATATTTCAAAAAGTTGAAGAGATAATGTAAATATGAAAATTCGCACGGATATGTTTTTTATTACAACAAATCGAAAATGGCCGTTTTTTGAAAATTTCTTAAGGGGTTAGCCTTAAGATTTTTACGATTTTTGGCCATTTTCTTCTACACCACCAGAAAGAACGAAAATTGCTGATGCTACTACATATGGTTTATTACCGCAAAAGTCTAAAAATTTCTATAACAAAGCATACCAAAGTTTTATGGACTGGCGTATTAAAATGAAGACAAATTCGTATTCAGAAAATATTTTGTTGGCATATTTTACTGAATTAGGTGAAAAATACAAATCATCTTCATTATGGTCTTTTTACTACATTTACTCATTTCAATTAGATGTAAATTTATTAGGTAAATAGGTGTAAAATTAATAGATAATAAATAATATAAAAATGACTAATTTTTATTATATTAGTCGTATATAAAGTATAGTATACAACTCGCTATAATGGCTATTATTACCTCGGATGATTACAACCCTTGCTCGCTCCGCTCGCTCGGGTTGCAAACTCATCCTCGGGAATAAGAGCATCCATTATAGCGTCGTTGTATAATATACTATTATTGCAATCTCTCGAGTTTTAATACCCTGTCGAACTATTAAATTGTAGGTACATCAATTTCATATTAAATCAATTTTCCCCCTATAAAATATCGAAATTCACTTCCAATTGCTCACTAAATAACAACGTCCAAACTACAAAATTGCATCCTCTATCGTCTATCGATGCACCGTTCCAAAGCCGGTGAATTCAGTCCATTCCCCGTAGCTCCGAAGTTTATTTGGCGCACGCTCTGTGGTTTTGTTCCCGATCCGGGGAGTTCGGACGCTCCGGACACCGGAAACCGAATTACGATAACCCGCCGGCCCGTGCATGTTACTTGTAGTAGAACATTGATGAAATTTACCTTTGTGTCGCACACAAGCAATGACTGTTCATTTGTGATCTCGTTTTTGTTGGTTCTTGCGAGTGTCTCTTGTTTGTGTTTATCTTCGGTGTAATTGTTTTTGTTTTGCTGTAAGTGATTTTAGTGCTGATTAGATTTGAGACTGTTTGATTAATAGTTTAAGTCGATATTATATACAAGAAATAAAGCCAAGTTTCAGAGATATTTGATTTATAGATCCCAATTATTTTTGACGGAAATATACCAGACATAAATTTACATAGTTTTGTAAAAGTAAGGCATTAAATTTAAAATTAAAAACAGTCAATTTCGTCGAATAATTTCATTACCTTAATTTTCTAGTTTTCTTCTATAAACGTATACATCACAGTTACACGAGTATGTATCTTAAGGGAAGAAAATGAAAAAATTCTTTCATAAGTACTTTAGAAATAAATGAGAAATTTATAGTTAGTTTGATGAGCGAGTGAACGTATTTTTATTTTATTTTGATTCGGCGACCAAAACGTCAGTATCACAATTACTATGTCACATTTTTATAAATAAAATAAATTTATAAAATAAGTTTATAGAGTATTTTAGAAAATTTAACCAAATTATACGTTACATTTTTATATTAATTTATCTCGTCGAAGATTTCAGAATATGCTATCAAATTTTTTGACATATATTAAAATAATTTTTATCAATTTAAAATCAATGTAATGTTAATATACATAAAAATTCAAAGTGCAATATGCAAAGAAATAAAGTTATTTTTTCACTAATTTGATTACTACAGTCCAGTTATACTGGCTTCAATTTCTAATTTTGTATATTATTTTCATTTTAAACTGGAGGGATCGGCACAAAATGATTAAACGTCCCTGTCCCATATAACTACAATGAAATCTATTAATGCGTCTACCACAAATATCGTTTAACGATGGTCACAACAGGTAATTTTTTGAGGGTTGTATTCAGCCTAAAATTATTCTTGTTTTTTTCCTATGATTGACCATTTAAAAATACCGGCGAACGGGGCTGTACAATCCTGTGCAAACCTTGTGAAACCAGTTATAAGGGTCATATTTTAGGTTCTTTTGTAAACGTAATTGCGTGCATTTAATCGTTTTATGCCGATCCCTCGAGTTTAAAATGAAAATAGTATACAAATAACTATTTTAATTTATCGTCCATCTCTCTCCAATCGATTCTAAACCCTGCTCTGCGCAACCATCTTCCAAGGGGCATCTCGCAACCCTTGAGAAGCTCCGATAACAGCATACAAGGTGTTCATTTCATCTCACATCAGCCTGTCTCACACAGTACAAGTCCGGGCCCCATACCGCCATTCCTGGGAACACAGTAAGTGGTTAACAGGTGTTAACGATGCTCCTGTTAACTCGATAGGCCATTTGCCGCTAGATTAGCCGACATACGGACTGCGAAATTGCACACACTATATACGAAACAGTGGGTACTAGGATACTACACTATAAGGAACGAAACTACGACAGTGATGGCCAAAAAGTTTCTTTCAAGTTTTTTCAAAAATAAGACAATAAAAAATTAAACATACATGTAATAATAATAATAATAAATTTACAAAATATATGCAATCGTAGCCCAGAGGATATAACAAAAAAAACATAATTATTTATGGTACTCTGCTGTAGCAGATCTGATATAATTTGCGCAAGAAGTGCAATAACTAACCGTCAAATAATGGCCCTCAAAAAAAGACTAGTGGGAGAGCCACAGGAGTAATTTTAATGTGGAGTAAAGTTTGACAGCTGTGGAAATCGAACTCTTGTTTATTTATTTATTTATGTTACACTGTACAACAGAAACTTAATCCCAATTACAGTACAGGGTCCGCACTCACCGAGCCGCAGTGTAGTAGTTTATATAATTTTAGCTTGAGTGCGATTCGAACTCGGGATCTCCGGATTCGAATTCCGTATCGCTATCCACACCATCGTACTGACGGACAAATCTACAGGCCGATGCGATTCCATTCAACTATCTAGTTGCGTTTACTAATTAATAAGCAAAAGGTCATTTGTTAAAATCTCGAAATAAATCCATGGTTGTATCTGAATGAATTTGATTTCACTATAAAATGTAGGCCCCTCTACTATAATTGGCATTAAGTTCCTGGTGTACAGAATATCAAAATATAATACAAGATGATGTAATAATTACTTGTTTTAGGTTTTTATTTGAAACGTAATGTAACTAAAGCATTTACTAGTGAAACAGAAATTAATAAGTTCGAATACCCAACTACCAATTCATTTTCACTTTTATCTTTCAATTGCAATATGTCCTTAATTGGATCTGAAGTTATCTTTTTAAAACAAAATATTATTAATATAAAATCTGGCACTCTGCCAGAGCAAATTTCGGTAAGTGATATATTTCTTCGCGTAAAGTGCAGTTACCAGCCGTCAAATCACGGCCCTCAAAGATATTAGTGGAGGGATAGCCACAGTGTTAGATTTAATTTGGTGAAAATTGTTTGTCGGCTGTGGGGATTGAATCAGGGTTTTCAAGACCCACAGGCCGACTCGATACCACTGAGCCACCTACTCCATAAAATAAAATAAATAAAATGTACACATTTTTGGCCTGGTTTTGCGCTGTTAAGTGGATGATAATGCACAGAGGGCTAAGGTATCCAATCCGAGGGCCTCTAACCCGAGGGATGGATGTCATCATTTAGTAACGTCCGTGGTACATACAAATATAGGTAGTAAATATTTTGATAAATATTCATGTAATAGTTATTTGTGTATTAAGAGCGTAAATTGATTCTTTGTTACTCGAGCACGGTAATTGTAGCGCGAGCCGAAGGCGAGAGCTGCAATAGTGCAAGAGGAACAAAGACACTTTACTTTATTAAAAATATCTGATGTGGACACCACATGATTTCCTTGTACGCGTATTAAATCTTTTATTTTTTGTTCTAATCCATAGCAATCTTAATTTTTTTTTTAAATCTAAAAATATATAATATTTAAATTTAGATATCTCGTTTATGCAAAAAGCTAATTTAAAAATTCTTAATGTGCTAGACGCAGAATTTAATTCTCTAAAACTTTTATTTGCAGCATTTATTTCTGAAATTAAAATAATACCATTTTTTTCAAGATAAACTTTTAACAGCCACTTGTGTGCCACTTCCGGTTAGTCTATTTTAACCAAAATTTATTATGTTATTTCCATTGATATAAGTAGTCTTATATACCAAATTTGGAAACTTTAAATTATATTTGAATATAGTTTTTCATGAAAATCTATTATAGGCTTCAAGTAAAGTACCACTTCCGGTAGTTGTATAATGACCAAAAAGGGAGGTGCACAACTAGATGTTATAACAGTCCTAAATACCAAATTTTAACTTTCTATGGCTTACAGTTTTTGAGTTATGCGAGATACGTACGTACGTGCATACGTACGTACATACGTACGTACAGACGGCACGACGAAATTAGTCAAAATGGATTCAGGGAGGGCCAAAATACCTATTTCCGTTGAAATCTGAGAACCTAAAAATTTCCCGATTACAATACTTCCTTTACTTCGTACAAGGAAGTAAAAAAGTATACGTACTGAAAATAAATTCGTTCTGTTAACTGTCAATATGATAAGTTTCTGTATTGTTTGTATCCCTGGTAACTATTGAAATAAGCACGGATTTAATATCTCTTTCGCGCGTTGTCATTGGAGACGCGCAACAAGATATTTTTCGATTGTTCCACAGAAAACGTCAACTTTACGATGACAAATGAGAGTGTAATTGTCAATTTGTCATAGCAATCGTAGAAAAAAGTTTATTTATAAGTGTATGTATTTCTTTCGGAGAAATATTGAGAAGCACTGGTTTTCGGGAGGAACTATGTACGGTTGCTTGTCTACCGGGTGATGGGCGATACGATTTGGTTCTTGTGTGGTTATAACCAGACACCAGCGGTTACAGAGGAGTTCTCATTAAGAGTAGAACGATAGGTAAGTAAGCGAGATACATCTGATAGTCTTGTGCTGGGATCATTTACGCTACCTAATGTGGGAAGGATAAATAAAGATAAACATGTCAAGCTGGATTATTAGAATTAGGGGAAATTTCATTTATTCTAGGGGAATTAGAGTTCTATTTACTGAAGCAATATTGAAGGGAGATAGTGCAGATAAGCTTATAGAATTAAGGAAAAATAAGTAATTGGAAAAGAATTTATGAACTGTATCAGCTAGTATTAATATGTTTGTATTCATGACGTTTCAGGTTTCAACAGAATAAAATCATATTTTCATATATAATATAACAAGTAGTATGAAAATTGCTGAAAATATTTTGACATAAATTATGAGTTGTTATGGATATGGAAACATAACGAGTGCGAAGCACGAGTTGTGTTTCCTATTTCCGTAACAACGAATGAATATTTATGTCAAAATATTATCTGTCAATTTTCATACTACGTTGTATTCGGCTTGAGAATTTACCAAACAAGAGTTAATTAACAAGAATAGTTAGGTATTTATTTACTTATTACAGTTATGAAAATTTTGAATATGAAATTTTCACTGAACAAATGTAGAATTGACGTTTATGAAAACATTGAAAATATCATTTATTTTATTCGTAACCAAGGATATTAATAACAGTGGTATTTCCGATGAAATTTCACTAGTGATGAATTTCCAACGAAATGTACATTTCATTGGTTCATTTTCAAACAAATTCGTGATCCTATTGGTTGACAGTGCCGTGTGGTGAATTCTCACAAATATTTGACATCCATTTTAAACACAAATACTTTTTGTAATTAACTATATAAATTTTCCTATAAAACTACAATAGAATACAAGATCTTGGGAACTCTGGTTCGATCCCCACAGCCGACAAACAATTTTCACCAATTTAAATCTATCCCTGTGCCTCCCCCTCAACTAACATCTTTGGGGGCCGTGATTTGACGGTTGGTAACAGCACTTCACGCGAAGAAATATATCACTTACCGAGATCTGCTTCGGCAGAGTGCCACACTCAGTAATGGGTAAAAGGCGTGATAATATATTTATTTATTTATTTATTTATAAATACAAGAACAAATTAAATTCATTACTATCCGAACATAATATCTACCAAGATCTGAAATATAGAACTTCTAGTACAATAGACAAGCTAGTACAACAAATTAAAACTTTTTAAACGTAGAATTTAATCTTAAACAAATTATTATTCTTGCACTTTTGCTCTAAAATATGCAGGAGAGCCAATTTCAGCACATTTTTAAAATCCTGTGTTAATCTCCTATATTCCGTTTATCATCACGGCTTTTACCCATTAGTGGGTGTGACACTCTGCCGTAGCAGATCTATGTAAGTAATTTATTTCTTCGAGTAAAATGCGGTTACCAGCTTTCAGATCACGCCCCTCAAAGACGTTATTAGCGGAGGAGCCACAGGGGTAGTTTTAACGTGATGAAAATTGATTATCATCTGTGCGAATCAAACCCGGATTCTCAATTCCACAACCCGACTCGATACCACTGAACCAACTACCCCATATATGCATTAATAGGGGAAATTAATATATGATTTTGTATATAATTCCGTACGGTGGTGTAGATAGCTGTACTGTAATTGGGATTAAGTTCCTGTTGTATAGCGTAACATAAATAAAAAAATAATAATAATGAAACCCATTAATGAACGATCAACGGAAAATATATTAAAGTTTTAAAATGTACTAATATTATCGATTTATTACATTTTGGTGGAGGCTCGAAACAGTACATAGCTGAATAAGTAAAAGCAATGGCCAGTGACCCTAAGGATTACAATTTACAACACATACATACCTGATTAAAAAGTAGATTAAATCATTTGAAAAATTACAAATTTGTACCAAGCCAAAAGCCTGGTTCATTTTAAAATCCTCCAAATCAAATAATCCCTTACCGGATCAAATTATGGCAGATATGATTTTTTATTAGGTTACCCTTTGTAATAGACTAGTAATTAGTTAATTAACTAATTAATTAACTGTTTGATTAACGCAGAAAACTACCTATCTCAAGCAACAGAATTCCGTGAGCTGCTATGAACGTACAATTCAGAGAATTACATTGAACGTATTGAATGTTAGCAGCTATTTGATTCTTGTTCTGCAAAGTTTAATATAATTAAATTAACCACAAATGTATATACATACACATGTGTTGGGGAGTATTACATGCGTATTTATGCTATGTTTATTTTATTGTTGTAACAAATACTAACATAGAACTTTAACACCATTATCTGCAAATCTTGTCAAAGTAGAAATTAATATTTTCATCAAGATATTAATTATATTTACAGAACACGAAACATTTACTTGAATACAGTTATAATTTTGGATTTAAGTTGAAGATACCAAAAAGCGATAGTACTAACCTGATATTATAATCTCGACATGACATGTTTGTGAAATTGAGGGTGGGAAGTTGACAGTAGACACCCTAGGATTAATTGGATGAATTTGATTGAAATTTTGTTGAATAAAAGAATCAAAGTGTGAGGAATAAACGAACTTTTATAAAAGTATTTATAAATGTAAAATAATAGTTATTTATGGTACAAGTGTGTTAGTATATTACAAATAAGTCACGCGAGAAAAGTATTAGTCCACGAGGCCGCAGGCCGAGGGGAATAATTTTCTGAAGTGACTTATTTGTAATAACACATGAGTGGCATACGAAATTTTATTCAACAACTACAATTAAAACATTAAAATATAAATTTTGACACAATTGTCTACATTTCAAATACTATTCTAGTTAGCCATACTTTCTTGTTTTGTGGACTAGGTTACTCAAATTTTTTCAATAAACAAAGTTGAAAAAAATGTTGCAGCTGTAGTATTCGAAATGGAAGACGAGAATTTTATTTCCGAAATAATCAGTAAGGAAGCGGAAGAAGCGGTTGATGATATTTTACCAAAAAAGTCTAGAAGTTCCTATGAAAAAGAATTTCATATGTTTGAAGACTGGATGACAACTAGAAACGTCAAAGGTATAAATGAAAGTGTTTTATTTTCTTATAAAGCTGAAGAGTTGTTCTAATCATTGAATACTTCGTCCATAAGGAAGAAGGAGCCAATTTCGTTTGTAAGTATGAACAATAAGCAAGTAAAACACTTTCATTTATACCTTTGACGTTTCTAGTTGTCATCCAGTCTTCAAACATATGAAATTCTTTTTCATAGGAATAAATTCTGCTAAAATGGTTGAGTTGACTTCTTCAAAAGGCCAGGTCGAGAATTGCATTGTATCAACATCATCAAATTGTATTTCTTTTTCATTTAATGTAAATGTTAATGTGAATAAAATTTAACTTTCATATATTTTGAAATGTTTACAATATTTTATATTTTATTTAAACTCCACAGTGAGTTACAAGTCATAATGTATGCGTGACTTATGACTTATAACTCACATGTGACTTATAAACCACTTTACTAATCTAAAATGACAACAATAATGACTTTATAAGTAGTGGGTGTTGGATAAATAAATATATCATCACGCCTTTTACCCATTACTGGGTGTAGCACTCTGTCTAAGCAGATCTCGGTAAGTGATATATTTCTTCGCGTGAAGTGCTATTACCAACCGTCAAATCACGGCCCACAAAGATATTAGTGGTGGGGGAGCCACAGGGGTATATTTAAATTTGTTGGCTGTAGGGATAAAATCAGGGTTCTCAAGATCCACAGGCCGACTTAATACCGCTGAGTTAGATAAATTCAGTGAATGTTTTTAAGTGAAACAATTCAAAATTCAGGTTTGTTGTAATTAAGGTTTTTTTGCTATCGACTTTGCTTCAAGAGATACAGACTAATAAAATATTATCTTAAGTATCTTTTTTATAGAGTATTGTTTATTAGATATATTAGTGGATATGTTTGTAATAAATTTAGTATAACTTACTTCATTGTTTATCGAGTTTATGGTTTTTGTGAATTGTAGCGATATATAGAAACTTTATGTAATGACCTGATGACATATTTAGGAAAACTGCTAACTGAGCGATAATCTGAGATGGATTTAAACTTTATACTGCTACTCTTACAAGCATCTGAGTTATTTTTTTTTATTGCAACTTGTGCATGGGAATGGTTATCTTGAACCAACACAAAGATTCCACCCTCTTACCTCTGGTCAACACGTCCCATGGAATACAACAACAATTAGTCAATGGTTCTTTAGCTTTCAGCGAGACAAGTCGTCTCTCTTATTTGTGTGTAAGATGTAGTTTGCCATGTAATTAGTAAATTACAATAAATGGGAGTTTAGCGTGCAAGTAAATAATAGTTTGTTCATAAGTTGTTGTTATTTGTTTAACTTTTATAACATTTATTAAATTTTAGTATCAATTTTTTGTTTCAAAATATATTTCATTTTTCCTCTTGCAAGTGATCTATTCCGCATTACTTAATTTCACAAATATGAATAAATCTTGTTCCCTCATCATCATCATCATCATCTGTGGCGCTACAGCCCAAATCGGGCCTGGGCCTACCGGACACACCGAGCCGCAGTTTTACATTGCCGTACTGCCGGTTTTCGTAATCGGATGCTACATTATTTAAGGCATATAAGTGACTAGCTTATAGCGCCCGAGTGTGATAAATACATGTAACTGTATTTTATATTTTACATTGTCGACAGGCGGATTCGAACTGACGAACCTTGGTGTTTGGGTGACGTCACAGTATGTGACTTAACACGCTCGGCCACCGCGCCATCTTGTTCCCTACTAAAAGTAATTATTTATATTATGTCATACAACTCACCACCATATTATAGTGGCAAGATGTCATCATAAATAAATATTAGTTGGGTAAAAAGCTTTATGATATATTTATTATAAAAGCTGTAATCCATTTTGCTGGTCGTTTAAAGAACAGCCAACTACAACTGCTGGTCGTTTCTGGTCATACTTTTAGATTAGAACCCGACGGTGTTAGCAACAGTACACTTTTCCTATCCTGCTTTCAACTCCATGGGCGTCCAGGTCTCCGGCAATAAGTGGCTTCGTCGGGCGCGGTACTAACGGTTTCCAATATTTGTTCACTTCCGTTTCCGTGCCTGGGCCTCCATTTGTACAGTGTGTTGAAGTTCGTTGCAAATTGCTGGATTTTCAATGTTATCGTTTCCTGCAGCTTTTATGATTGCATTGTACTGTGGCTTATTTCAATATACTCGATTATCATTTTAGTTTTGTTGAATGCTTTATACCCTAAATTGTCATTTATTTCTTATTTCTACTGTTCTTAGTATTAGCTATATTTTAAAATTACCTTATGTAGTTATGTCTCTAATAAATAGAGACACTGAATTGGTGTGTGGATTTGAGAATCTGGGTTCGATTTCCACACCCGACAAACAATTTGCCATAAGTTAAACACCCTTGTGGTTCCCCCTGTACTAACATCATTAGAGGCTGCGATTATATGGCTGGTTACCTCACTTCACGCGAAGAAATATATCACTTAGCGAGATATGTTACGGTGAATGCCACATCCAATTAAAGGTAAAAGGCATAAGGATATATTCATTTTATTTTTAATCACAAAAACAATTAATTTTGGTTTCAATAGATTTATTTGGTAAATACATTACTCCACAATACTCACATAACTATTTATATTTGAAAGAACCAAGTTATTTTAATTATTTATTTATGTTACGCTGTACTACAGGAACTTAATTCCAATTACAGTACAGGGTCCTCACTCACCGAGCCGCAGTGTGGTAGATTATATAATTTTTAACTTGAGTGAGATTTGAACTCGGGATCTCCGGATTCTAATTCCATATCGCTATCCACACCACCGTACTGACGGTTTAAACATAGTAAGTGAATTAGCCCAAAAATATTAGAATACCAAGTTTCGCCAAAATCGTTAGAGCTAATTCCGAGATCATTGGCACATACAGTATAGTATTACCTTATTAATTATAATATTTCGTAAAACCTTGTGTAATAACAATCTGATATGATAATGATTCTACTAAAAAAGAATGAAATGAAAATGGAGTAGCTTTATAAAGTTGTTAGATAACAAATGAACGAGCTTATGAGTAGGAATGTCCTCAATTTAACTTATTTACAAAGAAGAAAAGTATCTGAAAGTAGATTTCAATTGAAACTACAAATAGAGAAATAGATTGTGTATTATGAAGTAATAAGAAACTTGAAATAATATTTCTGAAGCTCAAAGCAAATATAAGAATACAGAAAAGTAAATAAATAAAACAGAATGCAACATAAATACACCTCCAATACTGCAACAGTGTTACCAACTGAAAAACCAACAAAACGAAAGCACTTAAAGAGCACTAATTTATCAGTGAGTAGCTTTCATCTTTACAACATAGCACCGTCGTTCGCTCGCAACAAATCCATTGTTGTTTTCCGTGAATGAAGCCACAAAGTAAACGATGATTTTAGGCAGTAATTCTTCAGACGATGGATGCAGCGAGAACAAAAGAGCGACGGTGTTGCCACGTTGTTTACGGATCCAGGATGCCGCCTACCTTTTTAATGTACGCTATTACACACATGAGAGCTTCATGTAATTGGCACATTGGCGCTTTGCACAGATTCCACTTGGTGTAACCCGGAATGGAAACTTGAGATCCTATCAGATTCAAACTAATTTTAACTAGATTTTAGTTCGGAACGTGGGAATGCTATTGGTAGATATTACAATATCGAACTAGTTATTTTGAGCACATATTTCTTATAGTATAAGTATCTTCAAATCACCATTTTAAAAGCAGTTGTAGCAAGCAGAGATCTACCGTTCAAATCTCACTGATTTCAACTAGAAATTGCGACTGTACCTCAGTGATTCGGATTTCACACTTATCTACAGTTCCTGGTCTCGTAATTTAATTCTGAAAACCAGATAATATCAACAATGCTTTTTTATCGGGTAAGTGAGTTGGATTAAAATTACCCCTCTTGCTCTCCCTTCAGTGACATCATCGCACTTCACACGCATAAATATATATCACTTACCGAGATTTGCTACGACAGAGTGCAACAACCAATAATGGGTAAATAAACGTACAAATACATTTATTTTTTTAATTTTATTTAGTAATTGAAATACTTACAAAGTAATAATTTAGTAGTTCGAATGATTTTCACCACATTAATTAATTATCTCTTTGATTTTCATTCTACTAACATTCATTACCATATGTTTCTAAAAAAGATTTTGTTTATAAACAATGACAAATAGTCAATAATTCAAATAAAACATCAGCAAGTTTGATTATAGTGAAAATCAATTAACAGCTAAAAAAAACATTGACACAATGATAATATAAGAATTTCTCAGAAATTTTAAATTACTTGTCTTAACTAAGGTGGCTCAGTGGTATAGAGTCGGCCTGTGGTTCTTGAGAACCCTGGTTCGATACCCACAGCCGACAAACAATTTTCAAAAATTTAAATCTACCCCTGTGACTCCTCCTCTATTAATATCTTTGGGAGCCGTGATTTGACGCCTGGTAACCGCACTTAACGCAAAAAAAAATATCACTTACCGAGATTTGCTACGATGAATGCCACACCCAGTAATGGGTAAAAGGCGCGATGATATATTTATTTATTTAACTAAGAAAAAGTGATAAAAGAAAGTTTTCTCGTGTCAAATATGTCAGTTAAAAATGGTTTTTTATTGTCAATTTTATTTACTTCCTACAACTTGCTATGGATATAATATTCTATTATTTCAAGCTACATAAGAAACCTAAATTATTTTTACATTTTATGTTGGTATCGTTACGAGTTACTTGCTGAATCAGCCCTCGAGCATTAATTCATATTCGGGAAATTTTTTATAGTGCATTCCAACAACGTAATCTGCATTCGTGCCCCACTCAGGCAGATTAATACGTTACTGGAATGTACTCGAAAAAAATTACTGGAAAGAATCAATGCTCTAAGGAGATTATAAGTGTTAATTTCTTTTGATATATTTTCAATCAATTATAATGCAGAAAATTTGACGAATTCTCTCCGATAGGAACAAAACTTATACCGTTCCAGCGTGTTTTTGACTTGTACAATTCATTATTCCAGTTTAATAGTCGTTGATATGGGGTAGGTGGCTCAGTGGTATCGAGTCGGCCTGTGGATCTTGAGAACCTTGGTTCGATCCCCACAGCCGACAAACAATTTTCACCAATTTAAATCTACCCCTGTGGCTTCCCCTCAACTAATATCTTTGAGGGCCGTGATTTGACGACTGGTAACCGCACTTCACACGAAAAAATATATCACTTACCGAGATCTGCTTAGGCAGAGTGCCCCACTCAGTGATGGGTAAAAAGGCGTGATGATATATTTATTTATTTATTTATATTTAATAGTCGTTGATCTGTGCCAGATATATTTACCCTGTTGTTAATTCTTGTTGAATAGAATTCAAAGTGTACAATAGGCCAAAAGGCCGCAGTACAGGGACAACAGGACCAAGTCTCGGAATAATAATAAAATAATAATTCTTGTTTTGCAACGCCTATTACATACAGATATAATTGATTAATTCGGTTGTTTATATAAATAATTATTTGTTTTGTATAATTTGATACGAGAAAATATAGAATGTGTAACACGGAAAAGTTATCTTCTCGGACTCATGTGGTTGCAATTAAATACATCTAATATTTCTTCTAAATTATAAACGATAGCAACCCCAAATGTACACCTACCCTACGCCACTGTAGCCACCACCGCATTAGCATAGATCCTGCACAAGCGTTAACAATCGCCGTTGTTTTCAGTAGTTATCCGGATTAATTTCACCAGGGCGTTAATCGCTCAAAATCGATACCACCCTCTACTCCTTGCACCCCTTGCCAATGGTTGCTTTCACCCGCGGTAGATTTTTATCTGGCGAGTAATGGTTGCGGCACACGCCGACAGATGGCGCAGATGTCGCGGTCTGTGCAGGGAATCAAAAGCGCTGCGGCTTACGAGAAAACAAACGATGCAAAAAGAATTGTGTTGGAGTTTATGTGGGGTTGAAAGTGATCGGGGATTAAGGCTATGCAGTCTGTGGACGAGATATACCAGGAAGCTACATTCAGTTGTTGTCGGGATTCTACGGCTCTGTTACTATTTTTATAGTATAAAATAAAAATATGTCGTTGTCAAAGTATATACATATGTACATGACATCATATAAATAAATAAATAAATATATCATCACGCCTTTTACCCATTGCTGGGTGTGGCACTCTGCCTAAGCAGATCTCGGTAAGTGATATATTTTGTCGCGTGAAGTGCGGTTACCAGCCGTCAAATCACGGCCCTCAAAGATATTAGTGGAGAGGGAGCCACAGGGGTAGATTTTTAAATTGGTGAAAATTGTTTGTCGGCTGTGGGGATCGAACCAGGGTTCTCAAGATCCACAGGCCGACTCGATACCACTGAGCCACCTACTGAATATTCGTTTATTAGATTCAATCCACGGCAGGTAACCGTACTTTACACGGAAAAATGTATTACTTACTGAGATCTTATACGGCAGAATGTAACATCCAGTAATGGGTGAAAGACATGATGATATATTTATTTAATTTTATATTTATTCTACAATTATTTTTCGCAAACATACGAGTATCAATCCTGCAGTTAGTATTGCTTCAATCTAGGTTTAGAACCAAGAAGATGCAAGATGCAGTGAATGCTTTACACCCGGGACCTTGAAGATTTAGGGCCCAAGTACAGTTAATGGCATTTTAATAACGGGAGTAGAAAATTATATTTAATAATTTGTTACTCTGCACAACAAGAATTAAATTTCAGTTATAGTATAGGGGACCTGCAGTTTATAATGAACTTCGAACCAATATAACTTGAAGTCAGCGTGATTCCAATACACATTCTCTTACTCATCGATTTTATTTACTAAATTCAGAAATTTGATTCCCACAGTCGACAAACATTTCTCAAAACATTAAAATTACTGCTATGGTTTTCTATGTAACAACATCTTCGGGAGTCATAATTTGACGGCTGATAACCGCACTTGGAGCGTATAAATATATCACTTATTATATTTTCTACGGCAGAGTGCCACATCCAGTATTAAATATAAGGCGCGATGATATATTTATTTATATTTCATATTATAAATAAATAAATATAATATTTCATCACGCCTTTTACCCATTATTGGATGTGGCACTCTCCCGGGGCAGATCTCGGTAAGTAGATATATTTATTCGCGTGAAATGCGGTTAACAGCCGTCAAATCACGGTTCCTTAAGATGTTAGTGGAGAGGGAGCCACAGGAGTAGTTTTACATACATACATACATAACATCACGCTATATCCCATTAAATGGGGTAGCACGAACCCGTCAACATTCTCATCCTGACACACGATACTCGATTCGACCACATTAACACTTCCTCCATACAAACTCTTTCTTTTCTCACAACCAAAATCCATCAACACACAACAAACATTCATCCATTCGCTCCTGTACACTGCGCTTGCCCAATCTATTCACATAACACCGCGTATCACTGCACTCGCATATTCGTCCCGCAAGGGATATTCCATCCCACATATAGTAACTTGTTGCCTTATTGGTATTCACTCCCAGCCATCACGTGTTTACATTCAATCACCCCCCTGCACCGCACTCGCCGCTTCCTCTTTGCTATGCACCCTGCATCCGGGGTGAAAGCACGAAACACCCCTCCGTTGCCATCACCTGTTTGTTGTTTGACTCCTCAAGAGTCAAGAGGTAGAGAAGACGTCGCCTCAGGCAGATATGATACATTGTGTGTGGAGTATTAGAATAACATAACTGCTTGTTTTGAATTTTAGCTTCTTGAGGTTTTGTTTTAGTTTGGATTTTTTGTAAGGGAAGGTTTTGAATTGCGATTGGAGAATATTGTTTTTTAATTGTTCTTACTTTGTTTTTTATATTGCCAGAAGGACTCTAAAATTTAAAATAATATATAAACCCGATTGCATAAAACGTTGTCAGCTAATCACATTGTTAACTAAGTATACAAGTTGGATACGGCCCAGTTAGATTAGATCCGGTTTTATTAATCGATGCTAATTATTCTGTTAGCTAACAGCAATTTAAAATTTAACAATGGCTATGATAGCTGATACCATATTTTACAAATTTTCTTAGTCTTAGTCTTTGTGAAACATAGCCAAGTGTTTACTTTATATTTTTTATTAAACCTTGTTTCACCAAGTGTTGGATGACAATTAATTTTGTCTTTGTTGTTATTTAAATTGCTATTGCGTAGCTTTCCCTTTTTTCGGTAGATGGCATGACCAGTTCCACAGAACTTCTCATGTCATCTTACCAGTTTGTTAGAGATCTTATTCTCTGCTGGCACAGTTCTTCGTCACCAGCTTCTTCACATGAACTTTGTTCTAGGTGAAGAAGTGAGTTATCCCATACTGATGAGCTTTAATAAGAGCGAAACGCGTCTATGGTTACTAAATGTGCTGGCCAGCCTTTGACGATGCCCTCATAAGGTGACTTGGAGGCTGAATTTGGGAAAACATAGCCAAGTGTTTACTTTATATTTTTTATTAAACCTTGTTTCACCAAGTGTTGGATGACAATTAATTTTGTCTTTGTTGTTATTTAAATTGCTATTGCGTAGCTTTCCCTTTTTTCGGTAGATAGCATGACCAGTTCCACAGAACTTCTCATGTCATCTTACCAGTTTGTTAGAGATCTTATTCTCTGCTGGCACAGTTCTTCGTCACCAGCTTCTTCACATGAACTTTGTTCTAGGTGAAGAAGTGAGTTATCCCATACTGATGAGCTTTAATAAGAGCGAAACGCGTCTATGGTTACTAAATGTGCTGGCCAGCCTTTGACGATGCCCTCATAAGGTGACTTGGAGGCTGAATTTGGGAAAACATAGCCAAGTGTTTACTTTATATTTTTTATTAAACCTTGTTTCACCAAGTGTTGGATGACAATTAATTTTGTCTTTGTTGTTATTTAAATTGCTATTGCGTAGCTTTCCCTTTTTTCGGTAGATGGCATGACCAGTTCCACAGAACTTCTCATGTCATCTTACCGTTTGTTAGAGATCTTATTCTCTGCTGGCACAGTTCTTCGTCACCAGCTTCTTCACATGAACTTTGTTCTAGGTGAAGAAGTGAGTTATCCCATACTGATGAGCTTTAATAAGAGCGAAACGCGTCTATGGTTACTAAATGTGCTGGCCAGCCTTTGACGATGCCCTCATAAGGTGACTTGGAGACTGAATTTTGTGAAACATAGCCAAGTGTTTACTTTATATTTTTTATTAAACCTAGTTTCACCAAGTGTTGGATGACAATTAATTTTGTCTTTGTTGTAATTATCTTAGTTTTATATTATAATTAATTAATATCTACTTTAAAATGTTTATTGTTATATTTATAAAAAATAATATTTATATTTATTACATATTATTAAAATTATAATATTTTTAAATATTGAAATTTCTTTAAAATCAGAAAGATTTTAATTCTTTTCTTATAAGTTGATTGGTAAATATTGATAAAAAATGTAAATAGTTGGATTTCAGGCTTTTATTAATAGTAAAAAAGGTAAATTAAATATATTAATTTTAAATTCATTTTTTTATTAAACTTTGTAGGCGACGTTTCGAACATTATTTAGGTAATTTAGTATGAATTAACAGAGTAACAATTTAAATTTTTCAATAAAAAATAACATAATTGAACTAATTTTTAACATATGACTTCGACTGAACGTACAGTAATGAAGATTGATGCCATACGTCGGACACAGGTGACGTGGTGTAGCGGTTAGCATCTCTGCCCGGCAAGCGGAGGGTCCCTGGTTCGAATCCAGGCGTCATCCGAATTTTTCTGTCATAAATTTAACTTTAAAACATAATTGAAGTCAAAGAAAAAATAAAATAAAAAACTTGAGGTGTCCACCTCAAGAGTCACATTATAAAATTAAAATTGTTACTTTGTTAATTAATACTAAAAATAGCTTCAAACTGGCCTAAATAATGGCCGAAACGTCGCCTTCAACATTTAATAAAAGAAAGGATTTAAAATGAATATTTAATTTTCCTTTTTTACTATTAATTAAAGCCTGAAATCCAACTATTTAAAAATTTTTGCAGTTTTTAAATATTGAACCATCAACAATTTTGACATACTATTATTTTTAATCATAATTAATATAACAGGAACTCTACTAACTTGTTAATAAGATTTTTACTAAGGTAATATAAAATATAAGTAGCAAGATAGTGGTGTGATTTCCATAAAATTTACTACACTAATATATCAAGTACCTAATAGAACATTATGTTTATTACTCATTAAAAGATATCTCATATACGCAAAGGAAAAAGAGTTCTTTGTATTACATTCTATCATTATTATACAAGGAGTAGGTGGCTCAGTGGTATCGGGTCGGCTTGTGGATCTTGACAACCCTGGTTTGAGACGACAAACAAATTTCAGCAAATTAAATATTCCCCTGTGGCTCCCCTCCCACCACTTACATGTGTGGAGACCGTGATTCGACGGCAGATAACCGTATTTCACGCGAAGAATTATATCACTTATCGAGATCTGTTTCGGCAGAGTGCCACATCCAGTAATGGGTAAAAAGCGTGATGATATATTATTGTTATAGTATAAATTAAAAACTGTTAAACAATAGCAAACTAAATATATTCAATTAATTGAAATATTTAATGTACAATAAATACAGTTTATTGACAATTTTCATTTATGAAAACATCGAATTAAAATTCTAGTTTCTCTTTACTTCAATTCAGATTGTACATATTGTATTCATTTGAATTTTTGTAATCTTGTCCGAAGTACTCGTAAAAATATACTGTTATTTCTTTAATAAAAAAATGTCTGCAACAATCAAGCAGTTATTAAAAGAGTCCAATTTAAATCCTGATATGGATATAAATATACAATAATACACAAAGTAAATTTAAAAACTTGATATAATTCACATTGCAGATCTTAATAAGGGACATATTTTGTGTCTGAAAAAATAGAAATACTGTTTTTTTTATTACTTTGCTACTAATAGTTTTTACAAATGAGATTAGAAATTATTTCCTATTATTATTTGCTAAGTGGTGGTGTCATTAGTATCGAGTCGAACTGTACACTTGAGAACCTGGGTTCGATTCCCACAGTCGACAAACACTTTTCACCACGTTAAAACTACTCTTGTGGCTCTCCCTTCACTAACATCTTTGGAAACCGATATTTGACGGACGCTAACCGCACTTCACGCGAAGAAATATATCCCTGACCGAGGTCTGCTACGGCAGAGTGCCACGCTTAATAATGGGTAAAAAGTGTGATGATATATTTATGTATATAAAATTATCGCTGTGCTTCCCCTTCTACTAACATTTTTGGACGCCGTTAATTGACGGCTAGTAATCGCACTTCACGCGAAGAAATATATCTCATTTACCGAGGTCTGCTACGACAGAGTGCCACACTTAATAATGGGTAAAAGGCGTGATGATATATTTATTTATATAAAACTACCGCTGTGTCCCTCTTTTACTAACGTTTTTGGAGGCTGTTATTTGACGGCTGGTAATCGCACTTCACGCGAAGAAATATATCACTTATCAATGTCTGCTATGGCATTGTGCCGCACGCTATTGGGTAAAGGCGTAGTGATATATTTATTAATTAATTTTTGTTTTAATTTATTAAAATACATTCAACCTTGATCTTAAAAAATATGTATAATAATAACAATAAGATCTTGTTTGGCAGGTTGGAAAATTCGTCTTAGAAAGGACTCTCTAACCTAATTTCTTTCTTTTGAAAGACATATCGATTGATCAGATTAAAACTAAAGAAAAGAATTGAAAAACCTTGAAGTATAACTGAAGTTTACATTTAATATATATTTAGTGTGAACGAAGCGAAGCACAGAATTGCGAACACAAGTGAAAAGTGTATAAATCACAATTTTTTAAGCATGGCGCGCACTTTTTGAAGATAAGTCTCAAACCAAGCACACGTAGCCCTCAGATGATAAATTATAGAGTTTGGAAACTTAACTTCTGAATACTGTTTTTGTTCTGATACCTTCGCAGTAGTAAGCTTCTTTATTCAGTAAAAACAATCGCCTTCGAGAAAATAAGACATTTTTTTCACTTGAATTTATTTTTTATTTGTTGGATTTCATACTACATTGTGAAACCACCTTTAGATTTTATCCCCTTTACTACAAAAGTTTTATTTCTTCTTGTCCTTATTTTACTTTCTTTCTTTCACATTTTCTTAGACGTTTTTATTCTATTTATCTGCTATTCAATTTATTAAATATTTCAACTATATGATAGCTATCTTAAAACAGATTCAAATTTCTTTTTGGAAAAACATATATCTTAAATGTATAATTCACGATTTTTTCTAACAAGATACTTGTCCTAAAATTATTTTAAAAAGATTCAAAAGGACTGTAACTTTTTTAAAGATGGTTTGACTTAAAAGTACTTCAAAATATTTTTAGGAATGATAATGCCTCAGAATAATTACAAAATTAATATAAATGTACAAAACTCGGCAAAAATATGTTTTCAACATGTCAAAAATGCAGATTTGCTGCTTTGACTAGATTCATAACTGCGACAGTAAATCTGTGACATGCTACTCTCGTATTTTGCCTCGTTAAACAAATTACTATTAGTGAAAAATGCTTTAAAAAAATTGGAAAAATTTATCTAGTTAATTACTACACAAATTGGATTCAAAATTGCCAGGAATAGTCTTTTCCTTAATTAATTTGGCGGCAATTATTGTATAAAATGACGTTTCCAATTTTTCGATTTTCAAGAATTTTTAATTATTTCAATTCCAGCCTTTCCTGGATTTCCAGGTCATTGACATCCAATAACAAATGACATACTGGTTACTGACCATTTATACCACCAATAGCTACATTTTAATCTTGGTTTAAATAAATAAAAGCAAATCGAATGTTTGACAGCAATGGCAATTCCTCCATATAAAATGTGTACGAGTAACTTCGCTTTGATTATATTTATTTAAACTAAGTTTATTTATTTATTTATTTATTTATTTATTTTCATTTCAACAGGCTTGTAAGCCCAAATACAAAAGGTTATAAATCGTATATAATTAGGTACATTAATATAGCAGGTAATACAAAAGGGTCATTCATATCTATGTACATTATGTTTCATTTGATTTTGAAATATCTTATACGGTAGGTACAACGAAGACAGAGAAATTTTATTACCTATTCGAGATAATCTAGCTATGGGGGAATGATGGCAAAAGTTTGATCTAAAAGTGGGAATTATAAATCTTTGGTTGTTACAAACTGGCCATAGATGTCATTAATTATTCATTTTACATTTATTTATTATTAAGAATAATGAACGTAGACACTAGATGTAGTTTCACAAAAATTATTTATTAACAATAAGTTGATCTGAAGATGGCCGAAATCGATAAATAATTTTGTGAAGCTACATCAAGTGTTCATTATTCTTATTCATAATGTTTCACCAAATGCCAACGGCTCATACTTTTGATATTATTATTTATTATTTATTACTCTGTACAACAAGAGCTTAATTTCAGTGGATTTCAATCTACTCAGACACAATCGTACTTTTTTAAGTAAGTTAAAATCTACGAAATTTGAGTTGTACTTATTTAACAGATTATTTATCTGTTTCAATATTCTAGCGTGCTCTAAATTGTTTTAAAATTCTGTTCCACACATTGATTCATTTATCAAAAATGATTCTTGGAATCAAACATTTTACACAAAAGAATTCTGCATCATCAAAACAAAGAACCACAGCTGCGCAAAGTATGTTATCAACCAGAACAGATAAATTAATTCTAGGTATGCTAGGAAATAATTCCATGCATATTCAGCAAACTAACTCGCCACATCTACACCAGTTAGAGCTCGACACATCGAACAAAGGCTAGAAAATGCACTTTTATCCACATAACAACTAACCACGCACACAATAGTGCACCGAGTAACACTGAGTAGAACTGCAGCGTGCAAAATGGTTACACCTATTGTTAAGACAAGAGCTGCATTGAAATAATGGCCACACCGGCCGGTAATAAATGTCGAGAAAGGAAACGAATCTGAGACAAGAACGCAATGGTTGAAGAAATATTTATTACGAAACGGTCGAGGGTTTTAACATCACTTGCTACTTGAACTTAACCAGACATTTTACTTTGGGTTCTCTTATGTTTTTTAAACCTGTTCAACATTAAGCATCTTTTACGTTGAGCTGTCAAATGTTTTACAGGAATCAATTTAAATAAAACATTTTTTTTTCATAGCCTTGTTAGAATGTCCAACTGCAATTGTGTGGAATTCAGTTTCAAAAACAAGCGCAGGCAGATACTCCCTTCCGTCCTCATCTTTTTTTTACTTCATTTTTAGTTTTTACTATACAGCGTGTAACTGCAATTGTGTTAAATGTATTTTTAAACAAGCGCAGGCGATGCTGCCTTTTTTTCTTATAGATTCGTTGTTAGAGAAGTGGGCGTAAGTGAAGATTTACGAAACAGGTGTACAGGAGCGAATGGATGAATGTTTCTTGCGTGATGATGGATTTTGGTTGTGAGAAAAGAAAGAGTTCGTATGGAGGAAGTGTTAATGTGGTCGAATCGAGTATCGTGTGTCAGGATGAGAATGTTGACGGGTTCGTGCTACCCCATTTAGTGGGATATAGCGTGATGTTATGTATGTATGTATATATGTGAGTAAAATAATGCTTATGTATTATATTTTAAAAGATTCAGTATATTCTTTGATTACTTGTCAAGTTAGCAGTTTATTTTATATAACATTATTAATACATCAATATATAAGCTAATTGATGACGCTTGTACATTTCTGACAACTCATTCACTCTCATCTTTGAGAGTCATAATTTCACAGCTGGTAACCGCACTTTACAAGCTAAATATACCTTAATTATCCAGATTGTTTTAGCAGAGTGTCACACCTAGTAATGGGTAAAAAGGGCGATAATATATTTTATTTATTTTACTTTAACTTTAACTAATATCCATTAAATTATGAAATACAACATATTTTATAATAAAATAAATAAATATATCATCACGCCTTTTACCCATTACTGGGTGTTGCACTCTGCCTAAGCAGATCTCGGTAAGTGATATATTCCTTCGCGTGAAGTGCGGTTACCAGCCGTCAAATCACGCCCGCAAAGATATTAGTAGAGGGGGTGCCACAGAGGTAGATTTTTTAATTTGGTGAAAATTGTTTGTCGGCTGTGGGGATCGAACCAGCGTTCTCAAGATCCGACTCGATACCACTGACCCACCCCCCTACCCCATACAACACATTTTAAATGATTTAATTTTAAAATTGGTATTTTTACGATTTTCAAACAATTTATTCTAAAACTATTTCTCATATAAATATTGTAACGAAAATTTACATACATATGTATTTTGACCCGTTGAATCCTATGGCGCAATCTCCAACACCATAAGTCTTATAGTTTTTGAGATAAAGATCAATAGCAGTTTTCGGGAAAAAATATTGCAGGAAAATTTTTAAATTTAAAAAATCGCTGACACCTTGTATATAAAATATTTTAGATACAAGACATTCAATGCCATTGAGCGCATCTCAATACCTTGCTTCATAATTTTTAAGCTATAGCCTCCGAAACGTTGAAAATGTTGAAAAATATTCAACCCGACCCGACCTGATGGATATCCAATGTAACTCGATAATGTGTATCCTACTTGCCCCGATATGTACCAAAATAATCCGAAAGTTCATGTTATAAGGAATAAGTAGTATTTCAAAAGGTACAATACAAATTCTATTAATATTAACTGTACATACTGCTGTTTATTTAAATCTACTCGTATATTCACAAGTATTTCAAAATGATTTGTGTAAAGTATAACTACTATAAATGATGAGGAGTTTAGTGAATATTTTATTTATTTTATTAAACAAATATATAATGTTTATAGTTTTTACTTCCTTGAACGAAGTAAAGGAAGTATTGTAATCGCGAAAATTTTCGGTTCTCAGATTTCAACGGAAATAGGTATTTTGGCCCTCCCTTAATCCATTTTGACTAATTTCGTCATGCCGTCTGTACGTACGTATGTATCTCGCATAACCCAAAAAGGGTAAGCCGTAGAAAATTGAAACTTTATATTTAGGACAGTTATAACATCTAGTTGTGCACCTCCCTTTTTGGTCATTATACAACTACCGAAAGTGGTACTTTACTTGAAGCCTATAATAGATTTTCATGAAAAACTATATTCAAATATAATTTAAAACTTTCCAAATTTGGTATATAAGACTACTATATCAATGGAAATAACATAATAGATTTTGGTTAAAATAGACTAACCGGAAGTGGCACATTATATGAAGCTGCTAATAGTTTTCCTTGAAAAAAATGGTATTATTTTAATTTTAAAAATGAATGCTGCAAATAAAAGTTTTAGAGAATTAAATTCTGCGGCTAGCACATTCATAATTTTTAAATTAGCTTTTTGCATAAACGAGATATCTAAATTTAAATATTATATTTTTTTATTTTTAACAAAAATTAAGTTTGCTATGGATTAGAACAAAAAATAAAAGATTTAATATCAAATATGTGCAATTAAAAAAATATCTATAGTTTAATACGCGTACAAGGAAGTCATGTGGTGTCCACATCAGATTTTTTTGTAAAAATACGCGTCTCTGGTCTATTCTGTAATTAAGATTAAGTTCCATTTGGGCAGAGTAACAAATAAAAAAATAAAATCAAATGTTCATTGTCATCATTCAAACAAACTGCACACATCCAACAAAACATCCCTGTTGACATTGATCGCTTCTACCCTCCGTTAGTTCGCAGCGCCACCGACTCAGTTATTTCAAACATCCATTAGAGTGTAACAGCATTATCTAATTCGCGGTCAATAATTGAATAGGGCAGTACTGTGTGTACAGTAATTAGCCAGAGTTCGATTGACGCGCGTTAGAGTGAGTAGCGAAGTTCTGGATTCTGCTTCTGTATACCTGGATGGTGTATCGATGTGTCGCATCTGCACTGGGATTGCAATGGATTTGGAATGGTGTCTTGGGAGATTGATATGATTGCAGTTATTGATATTGTAACGCAAATAATATAGTATATTCCGTATAGGCAAATTACATCCCAAAGTTTTCTGCTTAGTTTTTCTTCTGATTTTTAAATTAAATACGGTAAAATAAAACATTTATTCAAATAAAATTTAATGCAGTCATAGCCAAAATACAGTGCTCAAAATTATACAGGGATGTTTTAAAAAATAAAATAATAAATTATATTCAAATATTTGTATTATTTTGCATAGAAATATTTTTTCGTAACACATGCACAAGAAAACGTTCTTATTCCCTAATTTTATAGAGAGAAACACTGCTTTTCTCCCCAAGGGAGAGAAACGTAATGTTTGCCAATTAATGCCAATTACGATACTGGAATTGAGATTCGAGTTTAAAAAAAATTTATTTCACACAAAGATTTATTATAAACATTCAAAAGTAGATCTTTACAAAACAGAGGTCAATTCTTAACGTAATGTTTCTCTCCCTAGGTAGGATGTTTCTCTCCCTAGGTAGCATGTTTCTCTCCCTAGGGACATGTTTCTCTCCCTAGAGACTACGATTATTAGCTGTTTGCGACGTTCCCTAGGTAACTAGTTACGCAACCCATATTTGACATTTGTCCCGATAAGACAGTAATTTTTGTGCACTTGTTACGAAAAGTATAATATGCTTCACGGCAGGGCGCGATTATCCCTTGTGTGAAGTTGGCAAATAATCGCTTGTTTCCCTCCCTTGATGCATAACATACTATAATATAATTTATAGTTTTAATTTTATAAATATGTATTTAATTAGCCTTTTATTTATTTAATATTACAAATAATTTTCACCACGTTAAAACTACCGCTGTGGTCTAACATCTTTAAGGGCCATGATTTGACGGCTGGTAACCGCACTTCACATGAAATAATATATCATTTACCGAGATTTGCTACGGGAGCGTGCCACACCCAGTAATTGGTAAAAGGCGTGATGATATATTTATTTATGTTTATAATAATTATAATATAGTTATTTGTGTATTAAGAGCGTAAAGTGATTCTTTGTTACTCGAGCACGGTAATTGCAGCGCGTGCCGAAGGCGAGAGCTGCAATAGTGCAAGAGGTACAAAAACACTTGACGCTCGTGATACATCATTTTTTCTACGATTGCATCTTAAAATTATTTAAAAACGTATACGTACTGAAAATAAATTCATTCTGTTAACTGCCAATATGACAAGTTTCTGTTTTGTTTGTATCCTTGGTAACTATTGAAATAAGCGCGCATTTATAATCTTTTTCGCGCGTTGCTATTGGAAACGCGCGCATTTAACGTCTGTTTCGCGCGTTGCCATATAGGAGACGCGCAAAAAAGATATTTTCCGATTGTTCCACCGAAAACGTCAAATGAGATCGTAATTGTCAACATAGCAATCGTAGAAAAAATAAATTTAAAGTTTAATTGTTTAATTATATCAACATAAAAAAACTCTAATATTTAAATTTTACATTCAATTTTTAAATTATCACTGTATGAACTATATGTACCTGTTTTATTCATAATATACATATAAATACATTACATTGAATATATTTTTAGTTATTCTAACGCTAACAAACTTGTAACAACATAACTCATCAATTAGTCTGGAACGTCGAAAAACGTTGGTTCGCGTTAACCTGGGCTACCTTAGTATCAAGTGATTCTTCACAGTGAAACGATGTTTCTTACGTTTTATTAGCATTTTAGTGAATATTTTAATGTGTAAAATTGTGTGACATTGTGTGTATTTGTGTTTCAAGTGTTGTGTAAGTGATAATGAAGATGAATAGACTGTGGCGGACCTCATAAGATTTCAGAAGGCATTGTGGCACTTGCCGACAGCTGATTCCTGAACAAAGTAAGTAATAATATTATTTCTAGCAATCTATTAGTGTTTTAAATACATTGTTTCAACAAAAATAAATATTCCTTCTGTATCTATATGTATTCTTGTGGTTCAATATTCTTTTTAATTTTATGTACTAATGATAACCTTTCTTATTTACTTTGAGACTAGTTACTATAATATTGTTACTTCCTTGTACGAAGTAAAGGAAGTATTGTAATCGCGAAAATTTTCGGTTCTCAGATTTCAACGGAAATAGGTATTTTGGCTCTCCCTGAATCCATTTTGACTAATTTCGTCGTGCCGTCTGTACCTACGTATCTCGCATAACTCAAAAACGGTAAGCCGTAGAAAATTGAAACTTTATATTTAGGACTGTTATAACATCTAGTTGTGCACCTCTCTTTTTGGTCATTATACAACTACCGGAAGTGGTACTTTACTTGAAGCCTATAATAGATTTTCATGAAAAACTATATTCAAATATAATTTAAAACTTTCCAAATTTGGTATATAAGACTACTATATCAATGAAAATAACATAATAGATTTTGGTTCAAATAGACTAACCGGAAGTGGCACATTACATGAAGCTGCTAACAGTTGTCCTTGAAAAAAATGGTATTATTTTAATTTTAGAAATAAATGCTGCAAATAAAAGTTTTAGAGAATTAAATTCTGCGTCTAGCACATTAAGAATTTTTAAATTAGCCTTTTGCATAAACGAGATATCTAAATTGAAATATTATATATCTAATATCTTTGGAGGCCGTGATTTGACGGCTGGTAACCGCACTTCACGCGAAAAAAATATATCACTTACCGAGATCTGCTTAGGCAGAGTGCCACACCCAGTGATGGGTAAAAGGCGTGATGATATATTTATTTATTTTATTTATATATTTTTTGTTTTTTTTTTAATTAAGTTTGCTATGGATTAGAACAAAAAATAAAAGATTTAACGTCAAATATGTGCAATTAAAAAAATATCTATAGTTTAATACGTGTACAAGGAAGTCATGTGCTGTTCACATCAGATTTTTAATAAGGCATTTACTTTTAAAAATGTTATTTTTGTTTATAACTTGTAAAGTCGCGTATGTTAAATGTGCTACATATTTTAGTTAATTTACAACATTAAATTTAATGTAATGGGATATGTGGCTCAGTGGTATCGAGTTGGCATATTGAATTGAGAATTCGGGTTCGAATTCTATAGGCGACAAACAATTTTCACTACGTTAAAACTACCTCTGTGGTCTAACATCTTTGAGGGCCGTGATTTGACAGCTGGTAATCGCACTTCACTGAGATTTGCTACGGCAGAGTGCCACATCCAGTAATGGGTAAAAGGAGTGATAATATATTTATTTATGTTTATAATACTTAATTATTATAAACAGCCAAAAGTTAAATTGTTTAATTATATCAACATAAAAAAAACTCTAATATTTAATATTTGAACCAATATGTAAAATTTTGCATTGATTTTAAAGTAACATTGGCACATGCAGCAACTGTTTGTCGGCCTCGCCTTCAACTCGTTCAGTGCGCTTTCTGGACTAGTAATACAAACAACTATAGGTATAAATTATAATAGAAAAATTTGATACATTTTCTTCATGTAAATATATATATTTTGAGTTGTTTTGATTATTTTGCCGTGCTTTAAAGATCACACATATCTTTCGATTACTATGTTTTTCCATAAAATTCTAATCTACCAATATAAACGTTAAATTTATAATTTGTTTGTTTTAAAATAGTACTAAATGCACTAAATTACTAGAGTTAGTTTTTGAACTAAATGATTAATTTAATTCTATTTTATAAATTTGCAATGGATTTAATTTGACATTTCACAATATTAAAAATAAAATGGTATTAGCTGTAACTAGAATTAGCATCTATTGACTTTAGTTAAAATTGATTTTAGTCTCTAACATGTTTTATGAATCTGCCTGTTAATGCATTGTACGTATTTTTAAAATTGAAAGTTGTAATTATTGTAATGAATTTTAAAAATATTACATTTATGTTACATGATGACAGATTCCGAGCATGAGGAATAAATGAGCTTGAATGGAGAGGACATGAATGTGGTTGCAGCGAGGATGGTGTGTCAGGATGAGAATGTTTGACAAAGACTTATTTTTTGATAATTCTGATGAGTGGATATTTTGTAAATATTTCAGAGATTCGTGCTACCTTATTATAGATATAGAGTGATGTTATTTACGTATATAAGAATGGATAATGATTTTAGACTTATGGTTTAATTTCTTATAAAACATACATACATAATCCCATTAAATGGGGTAGCACGAACCCGTCAACATTCTCATCCTGACACACGATACTCGTTTCGACCACATTAACACTTCCTCCATACGAACTCTTTCTTTTCTCACAACCAAAATCCATCATTACGCAACAAACATTCATCCATTCGCTCCTGTACACCTGTTTCGTAAATCTTCACTTACGCCCATTTTTCTAACAACGAATCTATAAGAAAAGAAGGCAGCATCGCCTGCGCTTGTTTAAAAATACATTTAACACAATTGCAGTTACACACTGTATAGTAAAAACAGAAAATGAAGTAAAAAAGATGAGAACGGAAGGGAGTATATTTCCGCGCTTGTTTTTAAAACTGAATTCCACACAATTGCAGTTGGACACTCTATAGTAAAAACAGAAAATGAATCAAAAAGATAAGAAAGGAAGGGAGCATTTCCCAGCGTTTGTTTTTGAAGGTGAACTCCACACAATTGGAGGTAAACACTCGAAAAATCTAACCAATGAATCTAAAATCAAGAATCATACGCTTGTCCTTATTCATCATATTTATCCCGCAATTAATTTTCGCCAAACATTTCTATCCTGACGCACCACTTTTGCTTCAACCACATTCATAATTCTTTGCATACAAGCTCGTTTATTCTTCACGCTCGGAATCTTTCGCTCACGCAACAACCCTTCAATCATATTTATCCATTTGTTCCTAGGTCGATAAGAAGAAAAGTTAATTATGAATATAGCGATATACACCTCAGTAAATTTTTATTCAAACCAGACAATTGTAACAGCGACGGGTTCAAAGTACTAGATTTTCATGAGTTTACATGATTTATTTATTTATTTATTTATGTTACGCTGTACAACATAAATTTAATTCCACTTACAGTACAGGGTCCGCATTCACCGAGCCGCAGTGTGATAGTTTATATAATTTTTAGCTTGAGTGCGATTCGAACTCGGGATCTCCGGATTCGAATTCCGTATCGCTATTCACACCACCGTACTGTTGACATCGCTGACAGCGGGCTAGTGGTCTTCCGCTGCGAATATTAAAATGCAGCGGAATATTGCCAAGCTTTTGCAGACGTCGTCCACCTGATTCGATGCAAGAAAAATTAAAAACGTGGGTTTTTGCAACATTACAAAATAAAATATTTTTACTAAAAATTAAATAAGCTGAATATGATTAAATACGGTGAAATCAGTGTGGAATAACATGTACAAATACATATAATCTAAAACATATAATTGAAGCATTAATTTAAATTATGTTAAACTGTCCAACGTAATTTATTATTATTATTTGTATTAGTATAATACAGCAATAATTGAAACTACTATTTTAACAATATTGTGAATGTTGCCACAAAATATTTACAATGATTATAAATTAATCGTTTATTAATAATCCTAGACTTATTCTGTGTTATTTACAAAATAATTAATTATTATAATATGCTATCCACCTCAAAATATAAATATCTACCAAGTAATTAACTTTTTATTCATGAATCATTAAAGCAAAAGTAATTAACATACATGCATACAATAATTAATTTCGCATTTCTGTTTAATTATACTGATTATATTCAATCCACGTAATAGTGAAAGGTTATAGGGCACTTATAACGAATGTACGAATGTCATAGTTAAATGCGTGGGTGGTGCTTTGTTTTTAACATTTACTGAAAAATAAACAAGGCAATCAATAGTTATGGTTGTTTTTGCCAAATTCTATTATGGAATTTTTCTGGTTATAACAAGGCATCTTGTTGACAAATAATGCTTAATACAAAGAAAACAAAATATTATTATTTGAACTTTAGTAGATTGTAAGATAAATTTCTTAAAGTAAATAACAAATCATATTTAGAAGTATATATATATATATATATATATAACTTAAGACATTATTGTTTCACATTTTTATAAATATTAACAGATTCACGCTTTGCAAATATATTTTCATTTTGATGTTACGGCCAGTCAATCAAAATCAAAACCAAGTGCATCCTATACAAGTACGCTTTAATCTCTTACTGAATGAACTATTTGTCTGTTAATAAACAAATATAATTTTCAGTCAAATTCTGTAACTTTTTATATTGACCGATTATACTAAATGTTCTTGTTGACTAACTAAAAACAATACCAAACCTAACTCAATCTGTCATCAATACAGTTCGTCTCGCTTACAACAAACTACATTCATTTCCCGTTTCCGTTTCGTGGATAATTACCGGTTGGCACGGCGGTGATATTTATTGGATTATCCGGTTTCGCAATCTGTCTTTTCGACCGTTTCATCGCGTTGTTTGCGGTCACCCATACATACACACGAACACACACACATCATCATACATCGACAAGAGAATATTATACCTAGTGGGAACTGGACTAATGATAGTTGTTACTGTGGTTTTGAAAGGGCCTCAAAGGATTCTGTATAATAATAGGTGTGGACTTGATGAGTGATTGAAAATGATTGGTGTCAGTAAGTGATGAATGAGTCTTTGTTTCTGTTTTGTTTGGAAATATGACGTATGTTTTGAAGCTGCTAATTTTAGATCTTGTTATACAGTATTTACAGTTCCAGAATTATATAGGATGTTCAAAAAGTTCCGAGGCGGTGAAATATCTCGAGAAATAAAAAAGAAAAAACCTACTAAAGTAGTAGCCATACTATCCGAATGTACAATAAAAAATGGGGGTTCCTATTTAAGGGGTAAGGCCACTCTAGACATGGAAAAAAGGGTCATTTTCAAGATTTTTTTTAACGAAATCTCAACGTGCTGCTTAAGAACTGTTTTTGGATCTTTATTTAGTGCTCTTTAAACTTTATTTAAAAATGTTTTTTAAAGAAAATATTCAAAATTGTCGTCAGAAATTTAAAAAAATGGCGACTCTCGGCGCGTAGGGCAAATCGGGCGAAAACATTCCGGGAACAGCAATAGACCTGGATCAAAATGGAATATGTTTTCTTAATCTCTGATGTATACTCTAAAAAACTACGGGCTGGATTTAGAAAATTTTGATTTTTAATAAAATGGCGCACGTTTGAAAAAAAAGTTCATTATTCGGGACTAAATTTCTGTATAAAAACGACCATAAAAAACGAATTAAGCACTTTAAAAAAAAGCCATCGTAGTTTTTGAGTATTTTATATCTAGAATAAGAAAAAAAAAGATTCAGTACGATCCATCAATTAGTATTTCATATTTCTTTTCGCCCGATTTTGAAAATATGATTTCGGGAAAAACGCGTTTAAAGTTTCGAGTCATATATATATACTAGTACTAATAGATATATGCTTTTTTTCCTCTGAAATACATCCGTGCGGCATTTAAATTAATTGTCCCTTATTCCTAAGGGTTTAAACTATAATTTAAGCAAATAAAAAAAAATGCATTTTAAAAAATTTTTAGAGTGGCACTCCTTAAGATTTCAAAGTGGCCTCTCGCCCTACCTCCAGGGGGTGGCGGTGGAGGATCGTGCTTGGTGACATAAGATAGTTTTTTGAAAAATATTAAACACGTGTTTTTTTTTTGTTTTTTGATTCGATGTGTATTTCACGAGATATTTCACCGTCCCGGAACTTTTTGAACACTCTATATATACAGGCTATTCTACGAAAACTCTATCATATGTAAATAACATTGCAAATAAAATTCAAATGTAGATGTTGCAATTTATTTATTTACTAGTAGTTACTATTAAAATCAAGTTTAAAATAGGTACATAGCAGCTAAATAATATATAACAACAAAGACAAAATTAATTGTCATTCATACACTTGGTGAAACTAGGTTTAATAAAAAATATTAAATAAACACTTGGCAAAGTCTCACAAAATTCAGCCTCCAAGTCACCTTATGAGGGCATCGTCCGAGGCTGGCCAGCACAGTTAGTAACCATAGACGCTCTCTGCTGGCACAGTCCTTCGTCACACAGCTTCTTCACATGAACTTTGTTCTAGGTGAAGAAGTGAGTTATACCATACTGATGAGCTCTAATAAGAGCAAAACGCGTCTATGGTTACTATTTTGTGAGACTTTGCCAATTGTTTATTTAATATTTTTTATTAAATAATATATATTTGTTTGCATATACTAATTAAATTCCAGCTCAACTTTAATGACCGAAATCAGTAGTCTACTTCTTACTTTTTTTATTAAAAAAGATAAAGATAGAGAGACAGTTAAATAAGCAAGCTAGTACACTTTTTTCAGAAAAAATTAATGCTCTAACATTCATAACAATTATAGATCAAATAAGCGAGTTATAACTAAACATACATTAAAATTAGTGCCCAAAAATGTAACAATATTTAGATAAATTTTACAATTTATTAGTATTTTACATCGAGCTCAACCAGTTTATATTTTGGCTCTTGTGCAACTCACAAAAATAATAATAGTGTAGTCCTTATTTTCGGTTACAAGCATGAAAACTTGATTCAGAATCGTGAAAAAATAATTATTGGCTCAAAATTATAATATTAACCAATTTGCCACAAGGGTTGATATTTCAAATGCAAAATACATGTACTTTTTTGACACGTCCGTTTATATGAATTTATCAAATATTATCTTCAAATACAGTCCTCGAAATGTGTTCTTAGAAGATTACTTTTAACCGTTTAAAACCCTTTTTGAAAATGTTTTTTTTTCGATGGAAATCAACGAAGTTATACTCATTAGAAAATTGTAATTTTTCGTGATTTCATATTTTTTACAGTGTAAATGTTTTAAACAAACGAACTTGGACTTTATTTTAATAAAAAGGAAAGATAAGTTTTTTATCAGAGACACATTTCCAAGGACAGTATTTCAAGATATCCATTTGATAATTGCATATAAAATATGTATGTAAAAAAATACATGTATTTTGCTAGTAAAATTTCAACCCTCGTGAAACACGGGTTAGTATAATTTTTTGACTAATAATTTGAGAATCTGGGTTTTACACGATTCTGAATTGAGTTTTGTTGCGCGTAACCGAAAATTAGGATCACCGTAACAAATAAATATGTCATTCATAATACCGCTAAATATTTTATTTCATATATTTAATATTCGATACCGCTCACGTTACGTACCAAAAAAAAAAAATTATCAGGTGCGATTTAGTTGATCAGTACGAATTACACTGATATTATTTTACTGATAGTTGTATCACCATGAAAGTACCGTCAATTTACAAGTGGGATTTCGTGAGTTTCAAATTCGCTGACTTCAATGTACTAATTTCCAATGGGGTAGGTGGCTCAGTGGTATCGAGTCGGCCTGTGGATCTTGAGAACCCTGGTTCGATCCCCACAGGCGACAAACAATTTTCACCAATTTAAAAAAAATCTACCCTTGTGGCTCCTCCTCCACTAATATCTTTGGAGGCCGTGATTTGACGGCTGGTAACCGCACTTCACGCGAAAAAATATATCACTTACCGAGATCTGCTTAAGCAGAGTGCCACACCCAGTGATGGGTAAAAGGCGTGATGATATATTTATTTATTTATAACTGCATCCAAATGATTTAGATTTCAATTTGAGCTGTAGATAATTGCTAAACTAAACGAAAATTTGGTGTGTTGAAGAATAAATTTAAAGAATCTGGCTGGGGAATGAAAGAGGGAATTATGTTTGTATTTTAAGAAAAAAGTGAGCAAAGTTTAGCGTAAGATGATAATGAAAACGAGTAACAGAGGGTCATTACAACTCAAATACGCCGAAAGGGACTTCGGGCTACTATCATCAAATAAAATCGGCAACGAAAACTTTTTATCTTCCTCGGTTACTCCTTCTGTTCTCGGTCGACAAACAGCCACTTTACTCTACAAATCGCTGCATTCATTGTTCAAAACAAAGCATCGGAAAAGTCATTAGCGCAAAAATATAAAGAGATTGCGAAACACGATCACTGCTGGTAGATTTTTACGATCGCAAACGTTTCTTCGCGAAATTAATCAATCGGTACTCCAATAGTAATTTAAAGCGCAATAAAAAACTAATTAAAATTTGTGAAACTAATGAACATAGTTGAGGTACAATTTCACACTTAATTTGTGCTTGAAAATATCTTCCGACCAAGATTGGAAAATAGATCTTTGGAAAAAATTGTTGTCTGTAATTAATTCTGCGATAGCGGAATTTGGTTCTACTGAAAAGCTAAACTAATTAACTTAAATTTTAGTTAATTAGCTAATGACTATTAATCTTTCTACGAACTAACAACTTGTTTCTATTTTATCGCAGATTTTACATTCGTTCGGACGATATTCAAGAGCTACTCGGAATCTTACATTTTTCTTTTTAGGCTGGTCTTTCTACATTTCGATAAAGTTTCAGTTAACTATCTTTAGACGAAACTAAATAATACCGCATCGTAATCAATACACAAATAGTAAAATTCATCCTGCCAATTATTATCGAGAACTTTATCTGTAGTTAGAAAGACCGGGTCTTAATCATTTATTTATTTATTTAACAAACAACAAAGATAAAATTAATTGTCATCCATACACTTGGTGAAACTAGGTTTAATAAAAAATATAAAATAAACACTTGGCTAAGTCTCACACTGCTGGCACAGTTCTTCGTAACACAGCTTTTTCACGTGAACTTTGTTCTAGGTGAAGGAGTGGGTTATACCATACTGATGAGCTCTAATAAGAGCGAAACGCGTCTATGGTTACTAACTGTGCTGGCCAGCCTCTGACGATGCCCTCATAAGGTGACTTGGAGGCTGAATTTTGTGAGACTTAGCCAAGTGTTTATTTTATATTTTTTATTTATTTATTTGCTGGCGACATTATCAACGAAAATTATTTCTTAAATATACTCGTAGTAACAACAGTGATTCGCTTATAGGAAATTAATATTTCTCTCAAAATTTTAAAAGGTAGTTAACGATAAATGCGCATTTAAAAATTAATTACTCTACAGACGATCTGTAATCATACCACTCGGATACAATCGTATTTTTTATGTGGCTAATTGAAATTAACAAACTGAATAACCTAGAAATGTAGATTACTTTAATTTGAGTTTTAATTAGTAAATCTAGTAGTAAAGGTATAGTAAGTAAAGTAAACTAATCAAATAGAATGACAAATAAGTAATCCGTTTTAGACCATAGATTTTTTCCTGACATTTTTCAGGAGGACTGAAAATAATTACAGAAAAAATGACAAAATTTTGTCATTGTAATATATTTTTCTCATTTTTGTGTCTTTGTTCCTCTTTTCTTAAATAAATAAATAAATATATCATCACGCTTTTTACACAATTACTGGGTGTGGCACTCTGCCTAAGGAGATCTCGGTAAGTGATATATTTTTACGCGTGAAGTGCGGTTACCAGCAGTCAAATCACGGCCCCCAAAGATATTAGTGGTGGGGGAGCCACAGAGGTAGATTTAAATTGGTGAAAATTGTTTGTCGGCTGTGGGGATCGAACCAGGGTTCTCAAGATCCACAGACCAACTCGATACCACTGAGCCACGTACCCTCTTTTCTTATTGAACTTATTATTGTAAAAGTAGAAGCCTGTTATTGGGTAATTCTGTTGGCTTTCCTAATATCCAAAATAAATAAATTAATAAATAAATAAATAAATTGTTTGGTATGAATAAATGTGTAGTTTAGCATTTAGCGATTTTTTCTAAAGACAAATCTTCGTGTAACTATGAATTCTAAGTTGGCAATTCTATTATAAGTAAAGTCCGATTCGAATGACAAATGAAATGGGCCTATCGTTATTACAAATTTGTAACGGATTTCCAAGAAATCTTTATAATTATTTATATTTCTTCAATTTTCGTTGTAAAACCTGAATACTAAAAAACAATGAAAGATAAATACTTATAATCAAACTTTTGTTTTCAATTCCAATATCAAAACATCAAACAAAAATTCTCCAATATTATAATCGCATTACATACTTAATCTGGCGTCCAAATGCACGTATAAAACAAAAGAAATAAAACAATTTTATGGGATAAGAAAGCCTAGAACTCGCATCTACCTTTATATTCCATTAACAAAATCTGTCAAACGAGAAGCTTACGAAAGGCTTTGCTCTGAGAAAGACCCACGGACCGCAACCCACGGCCAACCTTGATGTACTCCGCTAAACCAACACCCGTTGTTATAGCTTTTGTCCCATGGGACGAACTTTCATCCAGGTAAATATAAATAGTAAATACGCTGTAAATTTGAACTAATACTATTGATTTCATCGGTAGTTTCTACTAATTTTGATGAAGATTTTCAACTATTTATAAGAAAATTATCTCTTTTCTTGACAACATCAATATCATCTTCTTATTCTTTTGTGTAATGTAAGCGTAGAGATATAAAAATGGAAATATAAATTGTACTGTCTCTTGTTTGGATAATTTGGCATTTTTTAAATAAGTAATATTTTATAAAAAACGACGTTTCGAGACTTAAGGGGTAAGGCCACTCTAGAATTTTTTTAAAATGCATATTTTTTCTTTTGCTTAAATTATAGTTTAAACCCTTAGGAATAAGGGACAATTAATTTAAATGCCGCGCGGAAGTATTTCAGAGGAAAAAAGCATATATCAATTAGTACTAGTATTTATATATTTATGGGGTAGGTGGCTCAGTGGTATCGAGTCGGCCTGTGGATCTTGAGAACCCTAGTTCGATCCCCACAGCCGACAAACAATTTTCACCAATTTAAAAAATCTACCCCTGTGGCTCCTCCTCCACTAATATCTTTGGAGGCCGTGATTTGACGGCTGGTAACCGCACTTCACGCGAAAAAATATATCACTTACCGAGATCTGCTTAGGCAGAGTGCCACACCCAGTGATGGGTAAAAGGCGTGATGATATATTTATATTTTATTTTATTTATATATTTATATATATACATGACTCGAAACTTGAAACGCGTTTTTCTCGAAATCATATTTTCAAAATCGGGCGAAAAGAAATCTGAAATACTAATTGATGGATCGTGCTGAATCTTTTTATTTCTTATTCTAGATATAAAATACTCAAAAACTACGGGGGCTTTTTTTTAAGTGCTTCATTCGTTTTTATGGTCGTTTTTATACAGAAATTTAGTCCCGAATAATGACCTTTTTTTCAAACGTGCGTCATTTTGTTAAAAATCAAAATTTTCAAAATCCAGCCCGTAGTTTTTTAGAGTATACATCAGAGATTAAGAAAACATATCCCTTTTTGATCCAGATCTATTGCTGTTCCCGGAATGTTTTCGCCCGATTTGCCCTAAGCGCCGAGAGGAGTCGCCATTTTTTAAAATTTCTGATGACAATTTTGAATATTTTCTTTAAAAAAATTTTTTAAATAAAGTTTAAAGAGCACTAAATAAAGATCCAAAAACAGTTCTTAAGCAGCACATTTAGATTTCGTTAAAAAAAATCTTGAAAATGACCCTTTTTTTCCTTGTCTAGAGTGGCCTTACCCCTTAAGGTCGGTTCCATTTTCATAACAATGAATTTACATAATTGTTGAAAAACAATAAATTACAATAATCAATACAAATTGATGATCACAACATTTAAGAACTAATGATCACACCGCCAGAATCACAGATAGACAGTGAATAGAGCAGGATTTTTTAACGGGTGTGCCGCAAGAGTTTTTAATAAATATGTTAATAAACGACTTTATTTGATCGTGGAGTCTATGATAAACAGAAGTCTAGGCCACTAATATGTTTCTTTCATTTTGACGGTGCTAAATTTTATTTCTTATGTTTTAACAAATGTGGTGACAAATGATTTTGTATTATCCGTACAAATGTAATAAAATATAAATATAATATCTGGAACAAGTGCTTCCCGATCGACTCGACTGTAAAAATTGCAAATAACACTGGCCCTTTGGCACATTCTAAAACAAATCTGTCTTGATAATAATAAAATCTAATTTATAAAATACAACTTCCCTTCATTTTTCTTTAATCAAAGTTTGGGAAGTAAGAGTAATAAGAGTAAATTACTCGCAAAATATTGATAGAAATGTGAAATGAAGCAATTGTTTCTAGTAAAACAAATGGTCATGGACTACTTAATTTTACGTACGCTCTTAGATAAAGATTTAAAATTAAAGATGTATTTTTTTTTAAATATAAGTATTCGAACAAAAAATATTATACAAATTACGTGCGTGAAGACGTCTTCCACTCATTCGCGCTATTAAAGACACTCGCTCCTTGCAGTCGCTCGTGCTTCAAAAATGCGCTCATGCGGGAACATCGTCTTCCCGCACTTAGTTCGTAAATAACTATTACGAAACAAAAGTAATTTAGCAACCTAAAAATAAATAAATTTATCTACGACCATATATGTAATATATAAATGTTTCATTTGTTAGGCGGTAACATTGCTGTTTGACAGTTGATGTTAAGGATATAACCTAACAAATATTCTGTAATTGTTCTTATTATTATTTATGGTCGTGGATAAAGTATAATACACCACTCGAATTGTAACGCAATTACATTGCTCGTGGAATTACTGCACTCGCCAAGGCTCGTGCGCTACTTTTTCACTGGCACGTAATGTGATTGTTACAAATCTCGTTATTTAATATACTATTTTGTCAAAAGTATAATATTATACAGGGTGTTTCAGGACTAGTGTAACAAACTTTAACAGCTTATTCCTGAGGTTATTTTGAGCAAAAAATGTCATATAAACATAGGTCCTATTCCTTCTAGTTACCAAAATACAAGAGGTTGAAGTTCTATAAATAACACGACATTTTCAAATTTTTGTAATCAAGATACTTTCGGAAAACAAGAATTTTATTGAAAAGTCATACCTTATTTCTCTTAATTAAAAATTGTTGTACTTTTGATTGTATTTTTGTTTCATAATGGATGGTTATAGTACTGCTGAATATGCAGATATGATTTTTATTTATGGATTATGTAATGGTAATGCCCGTTATGCGTCCAGAGAATACCAAGACAGATATCCAAATAGAAGCCAACTTTCCCATCCCCTATTTGCGCGCATTTTTGTTTTCCACAAGTATCTTGATTACAAAAATTTGAAAATTTCGTGGTATTTATAGAACTTCAACCTCTTGTATTTTGGTAACTAGAACGAATAGAACCTATGTTCATATGACATTTTTGGCTCAAAATGACCTCAGGAATAAGCTGTTAAAGTTTGTTACACTAGTCCTGAAACACCTGTATATGATATGTATATATTGTCAACATCATTTTACCTCTAGGTGTTTAATATGTAATAAGTAAAATTAGTATAATTAATTAAAACTCGATCATTGAGAAAATAGTGCATCTATTGCATTCCTGCAATAAAGTGACACTTTTATCACTAGTTGCTTATGCTATTTATTTTTTGTAAATAATTTAAAAGTCTATACTTTTCTCAGGTCAGGTAATCGAAAAAATATTATATATTTTTGATGTGCCATGAGAAAGGAAAGATTGGTAACCTCAAAATTAAAGCATTAAAAAGTACTTATTTTAATATAAAGATGTGTATCTTATAAAGTAGAATAAAATAGAAATAAAATGTAGCTCTATTCGGTGGGTCAACAATACCCGTACATAATCAGGAATAGTGGAAAGAAATTATTTATTTTTCCGCTGCTCCGACGACGAAGTTCAGAAATTGTACAAAAGAGATCTGTCAGTGTTATTGTATCCACTCGTTTGTAAAATTTATACATTTGATAAACGTATGCGTCTTTTGAGACAATGGCAAAAAATAAATAAAGGGGTGCAGTGAAGCAAAATTGATTTGCTTTTGAATATTCTTCAATACTTTCAAAAACAGATTTTTTACAAGATAGATTTTGATGTGTTATTCGCAAACAATATGCTTTCATCGGAGATATGAAATATGTTTTTCTCTTCTTATCAAATTGAACTATCTTATATTCTAAATAAACAATAAACTAAATTTACTTATTTATTTGCTAACAATAACAATAAATTAATTACAAATATAGTACAAGGAATTCACAGTTCCGAATCACTCAAACACAATGGTAATTGTTTGATATATTTGAAGTTAAGTAGCGATTGTTTAACAACTAAACTTTAATTTGTGAAGCAACGGCGCTAACATATCGCTAAAAATGTTTCATTTTTTTAATAAGATTTTTTAAATATTTATAGTAAATGCCTTTTAGTTTTAGTTACTGATTTGCAAAATTTAGTGTATTTCATTCCTAGCGAACATTTTTAGTGTCACTGCTTCAATAGTACATTTAATTATTTATAATTATGTTACTAATGAAGTATAAACACTGCCTACAAATAATCATCTAATGCCTTATTTTTTTAATTAAATGTACTATTAAACCAGTCTACTATACGATGCTGAGACACAAACAATGACACAAAGAGAGGAAGAACAACTCAGAATAGCAGAAAGGAAAATCAATCCTAGGAGGAATTAAAATAGGAGATAATGAGTACAGATCAAGAATGAATACAGAAATACTGGAAGAACTAGAAGGTGAAGATATCACCAGGAAAATTAAACAACAAAGAGGGAGATGGTTAGGGCATGTAATGAGAGCTGATGCAGAAACAACAATCTCTACAACACTAAAATGGGACCCAGGATATAGAAGAAGAGGGAGGCCACGGTCAACCTGGATTAAGGAAGTAGAAGAAGATCTGCACAAATTAGGAATTTATAAATGGAAGGAAGAAACGAAGAACAGAAAAAAATGGAGTGAAATTTGCAAGAAAATATAAGAGTTTAAGGAAAAGGGCTGATCCCACTATAATGTGGATCTAGAGAGCTTCTAAGAAGCGGCGCAACCCCTGCACGGGGTGTTAAGCCACCATATATATATTAAACCAGTGACACTAAAATTGTTTACTAGGAATGAAATACCCTAGTTTTTGCGAATGAGCCACCCAATTATTTTTGTTCTATAATCTATATATCAAATTATATATGTCATTAAAGTTTCGTGCAGGGGTATAGAAGTTTTCCAATAAACATATCTGTAATTTATCCGGTTCCAGATAGAGTAAAATTATAAACATTAATGTCAAAAGATGCAGAAATTTATTCTCTACAATAAACTATTTAACTATTTTGATATAAAATAATTAGAGAAGCAAATGATTGAACATATCAAAAATAGTATTGAAAACGGTATTGTGCAACTTTTGATTCACCAGCCTGTATCTATATCTATTCATTTATTTATGTTACTCTGTACAACAGGAATTTAATCCCAATTACAGTACAGAGTCCGCACTCACCGAGCCGCAGTGTGATAGTTTATATAATTTTTAGTTTGAGTGAGATTCGAACTCGGGATCTCCGGATTCGAATTCCATATTGCTATTCACACCACCGTACTGACGGAAACATATTCTTTCCACAGGTGTTTTATATCTCTTGCCTACTACTAACTAAATGAATCGGTAAAAAATGTCTCACTTTCTTTTCTAGATATACAAATAACTATATATACAAGAAATTAAACAAACAGATTTAAATACCTACCGAACAGTTAATTACCTGCTTATGTAAATTGGTAGCAGTGTTACAGAGAGGAATTCTTCTTTCATCCTGTTCTTTGCGTTCGTGTAACATTGTTTTCAATTTGCTCAACTGGTCATTAAAAGTATCTATTTACAATTAAGTCGGTGTAAAAGCAGTTGTAGCAATCTGAAAAGGCAGTTCAGAAAAAAGCAGCAAAATCGCTATTTTACCGGTGGTAATAAAATAAGCTCGCAAAAATTTTAAAACGAACATTTAGGACTCAGTGCACTCGCGCCAAGACCAAATAACCATTACTACCACTCAGCACTCTACTTGCATTGCGCTACATTACCGCTCATGGGCGGAGACGCGACATTTTTCTTGGGGTGCATTATTTCTCATTCGATAACGTATTCCTACGTTTCTCTACGATACTTGCTTGTATCAAACAATGCACACTATATAACATTGTCTTTACAGAACTTTATTTGAAAGTAAATATTAGAAAGAAATATATGACTTTAGGATTATTTATTTAACAACAAAGACAAAATTAATTGTCATCCAACACTTGGTGAAACAAGGTTTAATAAAAAATATAAAGTAAACACTTGGCTATGTTTCACAAAATTCAGCCTCCAAGTCACCTTATGAGGGCATCGTCAGAGGCTGGCCAGCACAGTTAGTAACCATAGACGCGATTCGCTCTTATTAGAGCTCATCAGTATGATATAACTCACTTCTTCACCTAGAACAAAGTTCACGTGAAGAAGCTGGTGACGAAGAACTGTGCCAGCAGAGAATAAGATCTCTAACAACAGGTAAGATGACATGAGAAGTTCTGTGGAACAGATCATGCCATCTACCGAAAAAAAGGAAAAGCTACGCAATAGCAATTTAAATAACAACAAAGACAAAATTAATTGTCATCCAACACTTGGTGAAACAAGGTTTAATAAAAAATATTAAGTAAACACTTGGCTATGTTTCACAAAATTCAGCCTCCAAGTCACCTTATGAGGGCATCGTCAGAGGCTGGCTGGATTATTTATTTATTGGACGCCTCTGATGGTTAACCCATTATCTTCAGCTTTTATTAATACAAATTTATTTTTCCAATCCTAATAGATATCTGTTTTCTACATTGTCAATTTTTTTTAAAACAGCTAAAAAATTGACAATGTTAAAAACAGATATCTATTAAGATTAAAAAATAATTTTGTGTTGTTAAAAGCTGAAGATGATGGGTTAACCATCGAAACGTCCAATAAATAAATAAAATTATTCAAGGATTATAAAGCCATATATTCTTTTCTATAATTATGGGGAAGGTGGCTCAGTGATATCGAGTCGGCCTGTGTATCTTGAGAACCCTGGTTAGATCCCCATAGCCAACAACTGGTTACTGTACTTAACGGCTTAAAATGTATAGTTTATTAGGATCTGCTATTGCAGAACTGCCATGGTCAAGAATGACAAAAATTTTGACATATAAACATGCAGATGTGAATTTCTGGTTGAACCAGTTCAAAAAGTAAATTTTTTTATTATATGGTTCTATATACGAGTAGTACAGAGCACGAGAAATACACTCGTTTAAACCGCATTTCAATATCTCTTTTAGTTTTTGAGTTACAGCGATTTTAAACTTTTTTTAAAACTCAACTTTGAAAGCCCATAACTCAAAAATTAAAAGAGATATTGAAATGCAGTTTGAACGAGTGTATTTCTCGTGCGCTACTTAACTTGTACATGTATTTTGAAAATTTTTAAATTTTTAAATTTTTTTCGAAATTTTTTTTTGTCTATATTTCAAAAAGTTGAAGAGATAAAGTAAATATGAAACACCAGGGAATTCCTCTCGTAAAAATACATAGGTTTGCAAATTTTCAGAAGAAAATTCGAACGGATACATTTTTTATTACAAAAAATCGAAAATGGCCGTTTTTTACGATTTTTGGCCATTTTTCGTTTTTTTGTAATAAAAAATGTAGACGTGCGAATTTTATTGTGAAAATTTGCATACTTTTACACCAGAAATTCACTGGTGTTTTCAGATTTTCATTATCTATTCAAGTTTTAGAAATATTGAGGAAGAAAAATTTTGAAAAAAATTGCAAAATTTTCTAAATTTTCAAAATACCTGTACAAGTTAAGTAGCGCACGAGAAATACACTCGTTCAAACCGTATTTCAATATCTCTTTTAGTTTTTGAGTTATGGGCTTTCAAAGTTGAGCTTAAAAAAAGTCAAAAATCGGTGTAACTCAGAAACTAAAAAAGATATGAAGATGCGCCTTGCGCCATTCGATTTCTCGTGGTCTGAATTGTATAGAATCACATTTTAATAATTTTCGCTTTTTTAACTGGTTCAACCCAAAATTCTCATTATTTGTATGTACGAGCTCTTAAACGAAGAATTTGCGAACAAACCTCTACACAAAAGAACTTTTGGATTGTTTTGAGGTTCTACATTTATACCTAACGTTTAGTTAATGTAATTTAAAGTAATTCAAATTCATTTCATTTGTTTAAACTTAAAATGTTTCTTTTAGACTATAGACTATTACATTTCAATGCATTGTTGAAAATATAATTTTCCCTATGTTTAATTTTAAAATAAACGCTCTAATGTATTGCTGTCAAACTTTTTAACTGTAACTATGGTAATAATATATCACTGGGAACCATTTCGAATATTTGTTATAAAATCATTTTATTGTTATTAAGTGTTACTTATTCTTATTTTCTGTATTATTATGACAAAAAAAATATTATTTCGTTTAATAATAATAATTATAATTGTTTTAGTTAATTGTTTTATTTCAAGCCACAGTCATGGCTCACTATTCTCTTTCCGATTTGGTGTACAATAAAGTGCCCGCCATTTTACTTTTTAATAATGTAACATATGGATTATTTTACATGATTGTAAAGGAAATTTGATGCACTTTTCAAATTTGTAAAAAAATATAGTATGTTCCATTTGAAATTTCAAAGTTGATATAAATTACTAATAAACCGGAAGTGATATCATGAATGTACATCCGTCATCAAATAGCTTACATGTTGCTGTATAAATCATGTTATATGAAAGAAATTACTAAGTTGATAAATAAGCGAGATATTTGCTGGGTCTATTAAAATATAACACCCTATATATATATATATATATATATATATATATATTGATTGTAAATCGAATAATTATTTATAATTGACTAGAAAAATTTAATTAAAAATTGTGAAAGGGATAAGTGATGTTATTGTGAGGCTCTATTATATGAATTATTTTTAGTGCTATTACTCAAAATTTAATTAAAATCAATAAATAATTACCATATTTTAAAATAATGTTGTATTTATGACCAGGTATCAATTTTAATACCCTTGACAAATTGTACTTAATTTTGCTAGACTGTTGTTTTAATTTTATGGACATTAGAACTCTTATGTCCGGTTTTATAAAGTACAGAATAAATTTACTTCTATAGTAAATATATTTAAATTAATAAACTCATATCAATATTAGTTATTTTATGGCATACAAAACATTACCGTTAAAAGTTCGATTATCATTTAAATGAATAAATTTTATTTACTTTAAAAGTAAATTAATTTGTAGTATATAAAATCAACCATATACATTTTATTAGTTTTTCATTATCTTTTGCAATTATAAACAAATTGCAAAATAATTATTACAATCTTTATAATTTGCGCAATTTTAGTTCATTCACCTTGATTTCTTGTAACAATCTAATTAGAAATTCTTCATATTAGCGATTCAATCCAACTCGATTTAAAATCTGATTTAATTTAATCTGAACTATTCCTATTCGATCCAAATCAATGAGTACCAATGCGTTTCAAAATGCAATCTGACATCCGATTTGAGATCAAAACCGATCTGATCTGGTCGTTCCATAATCCGATCTGACATCTGATCCCGCGTACAGTTTTTCCTGTTTATATGTAACAAATTGTAACCTTGTATATTTGAATGAAAAATAGTTGTTATATATTAAACTAAATTAATAAATTTGTTATAAAAAACCAGAGACAAATTTAGGTATAACGTTATAATTTTGTATCATAATTACTTATAAATTTGATATAGCATGACCTTAAGTAATATAGCAAGTGATAATAATTGCAGATAATATTTTAACATGAATTATGAATTTCAATTTGTGTCAAAATATTATCTGACAATTATCATATTATAGTATGTTCAAAGATACTCCGTTATGGCTTTAACTTTAAGCCTGTGTTGAATGAATTCGCAAAATTAAACCGGTATTATTACATATTAGGGAAAATAAGGGCTAACAGTGTGCGTCATGTGATTGATTTAGAAAATTAATATATTGATAATAATAACATTACTAAAGACTTTATTATAAATATTCAAGACTCAAGTGACGATAGTGAAATGGATTGTGATAGTGACAATGATATTGTCGAATAATTACATATGTATAGCAGTGTAATATTTTGTATTTATTGTTATGTATGACACTATTGTTTATTTGCATTATTTAACTAAATGACGAATTGTTATACAATGATACTTATAATAACTTATAATAATATTTGTACAAAATTCTCTGTTTCATTATTATAATATATATAAAAATTAAATTAAATTGGGAAATACTGAATACATACCTGTCCTTGCACCCCTATCAATCAAGCTTAAATCCCTAACAATAGACCCGCTGAGAGGGCCATAACGGAGTATCTTTGAACATAGTATCCTAGTTATATTTTGTGTAAGAATTTAACAAGTAAAATTTTCTTGTGTAGAAGCAGTTCCTCATCGATAATTTGTCATTTCGAAATATTTTTTTCAATTGACATTTATGAGAATAACATTTATTTTAATGGTACCCAAGGAGGTTTAATTGCAGTAAAAATTATCATTATCAGCTTTCATTTATACACAGTGGAATTGAAGTATTATTTACTCAGAGTAATGTACATTAAAACTGTAAATGAAAATGTAGAATCGGATATTTTATCTGAATTTCAGATTGGAAATTTTATCTGAACTTTGTATTTTATATTTTATCTTACTTTCAAATCGGATGTTTTATTTAAACTTCGAATTGGATGTTTTCGTCGACTTTCTTTATTTATACACAACCAAAACTTAATCCCAATTATAGTACAGGGCCAGAATTCACCGAGCTGCAATGTCATAGTTCATATACTCGTATTTTTAGATAAGTGGAATTCGAATTTCGGGATCTTCGCTGTCGAAACGCGAACCACATTACCATATTTTCGAATCGGGTCCGATTTCAAAGATTTATATTTCAATCTTATCCGAAAACGAATTTCGAATTTAATCGGATTCGGATATCACACCGGCCTCATATAAAGCTAATTTTTTTCTACTTCCGTTAGGAAATAGACGTTTAATTTCACTTATTTGAGTTAGGTAATGAACTGCTTTATTTAACTAGTGAAATAATGAGGTAACATAGCAACAGATATCTTGGTAGACGAATTCTATTGTGTTATTCTTTTATTTTTTGAATTTATAACTGTCATTAATAAAGCCCGGATTTTTAGGCAATTGCCTAGATTGAAATTTTAATATACTTCAGGCAATTTAGTTTTTCTATACATAGGTAATATGTTTACGTGTAATGGAATGTTTTTTTTCTTGCCTTAGAGCCTATTTTTCCTATATTTTGGTTTTTGTGCCTATTTTATCTTATACAGCCTATTTTTGTTGCCTATTCTAACTATTATTGAGCAGACAAGGTTTATCATCTACTTCGTTAACTAATTCAGCACTCGGCAAAGTGTTTCAACGTAACCTATAATATTTAAAGTACTTACTTTAATCAAGTTTTTGTATGTGAATTTAAAATGCCGAAAGAAAAAACATTTTTAGTCAAAAATTTAAGTGGCAATTCAATTGTGTCTTTGCCATTAATCAATGGAGCTGAGGTAACTTTAGACGATATGGCTAAATATAAGAACGCTCCTGTCACATTTTGTGATGTCGAATGAAGTTTTCAACTTACAAGCAAGTTCTGACTGACCGAAGACAGTCTCTTTCCGAAAATTTCATAGAGCAATTGCTCGTAATATTTTGTGAATTAAAGTATACTACATAATTTGAATTTTCATAATAATTAATAAAATGAGAACCCCACATTATTATTTTTCAGATTGCGTTAATTTTTGAATAAAATGATTATTTTTTTCTAACGAAAAGTAGATAAGAGTACCAATATTAGAAAAAGAATTCGTTTATTTTTTTTAAAACAAATTATTTACATTTAGGCTGCCTAAAATTCCGCCTATTGTAGAGTAATTACCTGCCTATATGCCTGCTTATTCGGGTGTTTTTAAGTGCCTAAATATCCGAGCTTTAGTCATTAATATGACAAAATTTCGTAATTTCAAAAACGCTCTTTCGTATTTATTAGAACGGAAGTGGAAAAAATATTGTATGCAACACGTAAGAAAACTAGGTTATTACCTTACTTATGTGTTTACATAACTCAGCTACGCCTCGTTCTGCAAATTTCATATGCGTAAGGTAATAATCTTCATTTCCTTACTAGTTTCATAAATAGTTATTTTGTCACTTATATCCAAATAATATTATTATGTTTGAGTGGTTCAGATTCTACTATAAACTATAGGTCCCCCTGTAGTGTAATTAGGAGTAATACCCTGTTGAGCAGAATAGCAAATAAATAAACAATTACAAAATTTAAAGATGAATCCACCCTTCTACGTTCTAAACTTAGCTAAAAATAATTCCCCCACCCACCCCTATTTCCTATTCCTCTTACATCTTGCAGGACACGCTCACCCTGCTAAGTATCCAGTGCAGCGTCTCGACCACCACTAAACGAACGTGGACGCCAGGACGTCGGGACGCCTGGACGCCACATGCCAGGTCAGAGGCTAAGTGGCTGCCGTGCCGTGGAGCCGTTACTCTTTGAAGAGTGTGGTCGCTGAGAGCTCGCCAGATGGATAGTGAAGTATGGAGGAAAGGTTAAGAAAGGAATATTGAAAGAGGGTAAATGAAGGGTGAAGTCGTGATGGTGTTGGTGATTGGTTTATTATTACCGGAATTTTAATAAGATGATAGTTTAGATACTAGAATATTAATTGATGATTAGAATATATAATTTCAGTTTTAATTTATTAGTCGAAAAGAATGTTGTTGCAGAAAATAAGAAAATTAATTTCTCAAGTTTTTCTTGGACTATGCTTGAATTTGATTAAATTAAACATTTAGAAGACGACGTTTTGGGCATGTGATTATCAAGTCAAAAAATTAACGAAGTATATACTCAAAAACATAACATTCAAATTTAAAATTATAATAGTTACGTTTGTTTTAAGTTCGCGAAATGAGTGGGTTTTTTATGTTGCGCGTGAGAATGTCACTTTTAGACGAGACCGCAGATCGAGACAAACCAATCAAAAAAGAATAATTTATTTATTTATTTATTTATTTATTTATGTTACGCTGTACAACAGGAACTTAATCCCAATTACAGTACAGGGTCCGCACTCACCGAGCCGCAGTGTGGTAGTTCATATAATATTTAGCTTCAGTGCGATTCGAACTCGAGATCTCCAGATTCGAATTCCATATCGCTATCCACACCACCGTACTGACGGACAAATAATACAATAATAATTGATTTATTCAAGTAAAGTAAAGAAAAACAATCAATAATAATATGAATTTGATACTATTAATGTATTGTAACCAAAGTCATGTGACAAAAAATTATTTGGAAGCGCGCGCGTGGTTTTAATTTTGCGTACTAGAGTGCAAAGTAATGTGCAAAATACATATTTTGCGCACTGTTTTGTAACACGTTGTTATAGTAATGAAAAATGATGAAAAAATTTAGTATTTCGCGTTTTGAAATTAATGAGAAAAAGATAACATATTTTGACAGTTGTAGAACAAATAATTTAAATATTTTAGCAATATAAACTATATACTGATTGTTAACGCTACTTGAATCTACAAGCGACTTAGTTGGCAAACAGTTTTCACCATATTAAAATGACCCCTTCCGCTAACATCTTTGGTGGTACACCTCTAAGTTTCCTTCATTAACTCGTCCACATAATCTCTAAATCTAAATTCATTTATTCATTTATACTACTCTATACAACAGAAACTTAATCCGAATAACAATACATCCATATACACCTATTTATCATTCTTCCATTCAATATAAGTACAATTAAACTAATAATATTTTAAATTAAAATAGTATATACGATCCTAATGGGGTAGGTGGCTCAGTGGTATCGAGTCGGCCTGTGGATCTTGAGAACCCTGGTTCGATCCCCACAACCGACAAACAATTTTCACCAATTTAAATCTATCCCTGTGGCTCCTCCTCCACTAACATCTTTGGAGACCGTGATTTGTCGGCTGGTAATCGTACTTCACGTGAAAAAAAATCTCTTACCGACATTTGCTTAGGCAGAGTACCACTCCCAGAAATGGGTAAAAGGCGTAATGATATATTTATTTATATTTATATAAACGATACTAACTAGAAAAGTTTTTAATGTACAGTGAGAAATATTTCTTGTTGCATCCCTTACATGTATCTTCCTTTGTTTCATCGTCGCCCCCTGTTTGCACACATCCCCTCGGTGGAGATGATAAATATAGGGCGCTAGATTTTCAGGTGGCGTTGTCCTCGCTCCTGGAGATCAGGACATCGCACATTGTATGTGCAAGCGCGCATGCGGAGACTGCGAATTAATTCAGACGCCGCCGGATAAGGACACGTGAGAAGCGTTTATTTCCACCTGCTTTATGCACGAGACAAGACTGAAACGTGTGATTACGTTATTTGTTGAACACTCTGTATAAATTTGCAGTGCTCGTATATCTTCAAGGCATTTGCAAACTCGTTTTGGATTTTTGTTTTACTTGAATATCTCAATTTTTTTAATGGTATTACATATATTTTACCAATTGTTTCATAAGGTAAAAGCGACATTTTAATAGCTATTAACATACCTAGGAATGTTAAGAGTATCATAACAGCCGCAGATGTTAGTTTGAAATCCGAGCTCATAGAGCGAAGATTTTAAGACATCTAAGGCTTGTTTTGACTATAACATCCGTGGATTGTTTAATAGTTTACCGATTTCAGAATATAAACATGTTAAACTCATTAATAAATATTATTATTTAAATTCTTTTATGAATAACGTCATTGTCATCATTTTAGAAGGTGATCAAGTAAGTCTGTGGTCTGTATGTTTTTATTTAACGCCATGGTTACAATTGTTTTGTATCATATTTATAATTTTGTTTTGTTTATTTAAACATCATAACGTGAACATCTCTAATTTGAAAGACTGTACAATTAATATATATTATGATAAGTAGGAGAAGTATCCTTTGTATTATTGATGTTTTGAGTTCCGTTTGTATGAATAGTGTTATATTATCATTGTGTTTTATTTTCATTTTCTTGACTGTTTTGACAAGTCAGTATGGTAATATTACCATACAGAATACAGGTATTACTTACCAGCCTACTTTTGTGCATGTAAACATAGGTTTAATATTTATTTATGTATTTATGTTACGCTGTACAACAGGAATTTAATCCCAATTACAGTACAGGGTCCGCACTCACCGAGCCGCAGTGAGATAGTTCATATAATTTTTGGCTTGAGTGAGATCCGAACGCGGGATCTCCGGATTCGAATTCCGTATTGCTATCCACACCACCGTACTGACGGATCCTGAAACCGGTAAAATATCTAACAGGCAGATTCGTAAATAGATTTAAATTTGAAGTCAAAATTAACTACAGTTTTATATCGAATCGATTGTCATTAGAGCTATTTACAAAACAAAACAAAATTATTCATAAATTAAATAAGTTATAATTAGTCATCAGGTTAAATTTTTGATAACTTGGTTCCATAATTATAGAATTACTATTTATTTCTAAGAATCAGAAACGAAGTTAAGTAGTTATTTTTGTATTAAGTACGCGAAATGAGTGTAATCGAAACTGAAAGCTGATGCAGACTATTTTCTGAGCGTACCAAATCAATTCGCAGTTGAGGTGCACTCAAAATATTTCACGTAACTGCATTATTTTGTTTAAAAAAAAGATGGTTATTATAAATTTGAATGTGTAATCAAGGAGCCGTTATCAGAAAAGATAACAACTTGTTTGTTTATCATATTTGATTTACTGACAATAAACTTGAATCCATAAAGAATATGATTGCCGGAATGGTTCTGATTTCACTGTAAGCTGTAGCGTCCTTGTATTGTAAAAGCGATTGCGTTACTATTGTGCAGAGTAGCAAATAAAATAATAATAAAATAAAACACCCAAACAAAAGTTTAGTAAGAATTGTTATAGGTGGCAAGTCCAACCCTTACTGTACCCCTACAAACACATTCCCATATATTCCCGCCATTACAAAGGCTTTTAACCCTCAGCAAAGAATCACCCGCAACTTAGCGGCTTTAAACCGGGCTATTTTTCACTCCGTTAGTTCGCGGTTAATCCGCGGCGGTCAGCGCCGTTTCCGGCCGCTAATGTGGTACTTCTCATTTCGCGTGCAGAGTGCGGGGTTCAGATAACACGCAGTGGAGCGAGCGTTCGCTCGGCGGAGAATATGAGAACAACCGAACAACGCGGGGGTGGTACACAGCTAGGCTACGCGTTTAGACCAACAATGGCCAGGTGTTATCGCAGAGCTGATAAGAGTGATTTAATTTTGCCGATCGCTGAATGGAGGCAGTGGTTGAGGTGATATTGCTTTTTTGGGACACTAAATTTGGTGGGGTGAATAGTTATAAAGGTGAAGTAATTTAAATGAAATATTGACGTATTATATCTAGCATCTATATGGGGTAGGTGGCCAGTGATATTGAGTCGGTCTATAGATCTTGAGAACCCTGGTTCGATCCCCACAACCGACATACAATTTTCACCAAATTAAAACTAACCTTGTGGTTCCCCCCTGTGGTTTACTATTATCTTTACAGATATCATCTGAATGTCAATATTGTCAAAGCACATCGTTGTTTTCAGTTGCTAAAAAAAAAATTACTTTATCTACAACTAGCCATTTTATGGTGCGAATACTCAATGTTAACAGAAACATTAACTATAATGATAAAGAAGTAAATTTAAGGGGTAAGGCCACTCTAAAATTTTTAAAAATGCATTTTTTTATTTGCTTAAATTATGGTTTAAATCCTTAAGAATAAGGGACAATTAAATGTCGCACGGAAGTATTTAAGAGGGAAAAAGCATATATCTATTAGTACTAATATATATATGTATATATAACTTGAAACGCGTTTTTCTCGAAATCATATTTTCAAAATCGGGCGAAAAGAAATCTGCAATACTAATTGATGGATCGTGCTGAATCTTTTTATTTCTTATTCTAGATATAAAATACTCAAAAACTACGGGGGCTTTTTTTAAAGTGCTTTATTCGTTTTTTATGGTCGTTTTTATGCAGAAATTTAATCCCGAATAATGAACTTTTTTTTCAAACGTGCGCCATTTTGTTAAAAATCTAAATTTTCAAAATCCAGCCCGTAGTTTTATAGAGTATACATCAGAGATTAAGAAAACATATCCCTTTTTGTTCCAAGTCCATTGCTATTCCCGGAATGTTTTCGCCCGATTTGCCCTACGCGCCGAGAGAAGTCGCCAGTTTTTTTAAATTTCTGACGATAATTTTGAATATTTTCTTTAAAAAAAATTTTGAAATAAATTTTAAAGAGCACTAAAAAAAGATCCAAAAACAGTACTTAAGCAGCACATTTAGATTTCGTTAAGAAAAATCTAGAAAATGACCATTTTTTCCTTGTCTAGAGTGGCCTTACCCCTTAATTAGTTACCTCAAAAGTAAAAAAAAAATGTTATCGCCCAAAGAAGTCTCAAATATTAAACAGAAAAATATATTGAATTTCTTTGAGAATCTGACGATAAAACATATCTCTTGTTCAAGATATACATTTCTGTTTTCTGGTAAATAACTTATTCTTAACTTAATGTAAAATTATAATTTCAATATAAATTAATTATTAAAATATCTAGCTTAATGCCATTATTGTCTTAGATATGTAAGTGTTATTTAAAGTAAAATACATAGTTACAATACGAGTAGCATGGAAATAGCTATTAACATACTTAGGATTGTTATGAGTATCATTACAGCCGCAGATGTCAGCTTGAAATCCGAGCTCGTAGAGCGACGATTTTATGACATCTTAGGCCTGTTATGACTCATAACATCTTTGATTTGTTCAATAGTTTATCGGTTTCAGAATATAAACATGTTAACGTCATTAATGAATAGTATTTTTAAAAATTATTTTATGAATAACGTCATTGTTATCATTTTAGAAGGTGATCAAGTAAGTCTGTGGTCCGTATGTTTTTATTTAACGCCATGGTTACAATTGTTTTGTATCATATTTATAAATACATTTTTTATTTAAACGTCATAACGTCGTCATCTCTAATTTGAAAGACTACAATTAATATATATATTATGATAAGCAGGAGAAGTAATAGTTGTATTATTGTTGTTTTGAGTTCCGTTTGTATTAATAGTGTTATATTATCATTGTGTTTTATTTTCATTTTCTTGACTGTTTTGACAAGTCAGTATGGTAATATTACCGTACAGAATACAGTTATTACTTACATACCAGCCTACTTTTGTGCATGTAAACATAGGTTTAATATCCTGACACAATACTAATCGGTTTAGGTATTGAACTAAAGTAAATCAAAAATATAGTTTGAACTTATATTTCTGTTTAGTATGATTAAATAATCATGGCTGACCAAAAATACATAAAAACGATATAAGTCTTTCAGCGCGGATATTCCATCTAATAAATTGGTGTGTAAAAATATATAAACAATTTATTAAACACTTAAATTATTACTAAGTTTCCAAGTTGTATAAAATATTAAGTAAGTAATGGTGGTCTCTTAGAATTCTGTTACATTTCCAGTACAAGGAGCATCAGGTTGGACTATCTTGTATACATTTTTAAATTCTTTAGAAGTATAATGTCCCAGCGGTGGCAGCAATGTATTTAGCGTGTTTTTATTTTCTTCTTTCCCTGTTTACTCATTTATTTATGTATCGATACGTGCGCGGCCAGCTGTGTCGTAGGGATTAAACAGTTTACCAGCGCGATCTCTGATTACCTACATTATTGCGTCAGGATTGTGGCGTATTTTAAACATTTTAGAGTAAATGTCGCGGCATCGTATGAGCTTATGGCTCTGTTATAGCCGAGAAATATGTTTACCTAAATACTTGCTATCTTGCATTGAATTGCTCGTATTTTTGTTATGTTATGATTATTTTCAGGTTTTATTTTTCTGATAACAAAAAGAGTTTATATATGTCTTCTTTACAAAAACGAGGTAGAATATTTTACTGTAATATTCAGTGAAGTAGTAGTTTAATTTGCAGCATCATTAAAAGATATTGTGAAGGACAGTTTTGTAAGTAGGTACTGAATTATTTAGTTACTTACAAATTTGAAGATCAGAGTTTGGTACTCACCTGAAACAAAGAAAAACATATCTAATTAGCATAAAAGTACTTATGGAACATAACTACATATTATGTAATTAAATTATACAGAGTGTCTCGAAAGAAATAAAAAATAATTTTAGAACTAGTACTAGGAAAATTTTGAGTGAAAAAGTTTATTAAATATGTATACAATTCTGAATAGTTTCAATATTACACATAAATATAAGTTTCTTGCAAGAACGAAACTTGAGACGAGATTGCATGAAAGCTATAACGTATATAGAAAACGAAGATGGTTTTTCAGGATAGAAATGTTTGGTCAACATTAATTTTAAGATAAATCAAATGAATAAATATTTAGTAAATATAGCAAATTTTTGTAATGTCGAATAAAACTTTTGTCAAACAATGTGAGTGAAATTAAGGGTTACTAATAAAATAAATAGATGGATATTTGCAAGACCGTTTTTGACAACTTCTCAACGATGATTTCGTTTTGTTTGTTTTCGATTCATAAACAACAGTGAACTTAGCAACGAGCATATTTAATTTAAATATGAGTCGCTATGGCAACACTGTTCCGATGGCACAATAAAACAATGATCCATGTTTTAAACATTTTGATTGGTTCACGAGCGGGAATAATGACAATTATTCCCGACTCATTATTCCCGGCGGGATTAATATATAGCATTATATAGCAAAAAACGCATATATAATGATAATATTATTAGTCGTATATAAATAAATTCGATAGATTTAACTGTCGGTTCTCGTTGAAACATTTTATAATAAAATTAAATTAAAAAACACTAGTTTATTTTACAATACGTATTTCGGTCGACTAGACCATCATCAGGTGAACAAGATATCTTTACATTATTTGAAACTAACCTAGTGTTTTTTAATTTAATTTCGTATATAAATATATGAACACAATTGAAAAATTAAAGGAGCTTGAGTGAAACAAATATGAATATATCCAAAAAGCAATATTTGGCAAAAATCTAACGAATGTCATATATATGTTTTGTTCTTATTTGTTTTTTAATTAATAACTGTAGGTATTATAGCATTACACCTGACAAGAAATTATTATAAACTTGTAAGTATTTGCATGATAGTATTTAATAAGCAATTCATGTCCGAGGTATCATTAATAATATTCGTTATTAGTTAAAATGCATTTGTGCGACTAGCACAATTTGGGATATAAGGTTAGTTGGGGTAGGGGATGATTTTCCTGCTGGTCCATTTCCACGGCCGACGTGATTGCGGGTCGGAATACTAGCCGCTTTATTAGAAAGTACGACGGCCCGCCGCAATGAGAATTTGTAGGTGCAATATCGGAAAACTTTAGCAAACTGCTCGAATGCATAGTTCGCCTCAAATTGAATCAAACGGTTCTACGAAATTCAATTTCTAAACCCTAATTATTTTATACACTCCTTTGCCATTTGCAAATGCGGAGAAATACGTTGGGGATTTTTGGATGTTGCCTTTTTTGGAGGAATTTGATGGCTTCATTTCCCTAAATGTACGTACCACTAACTTTAACAAAATAACCCAATTTCAGAATTCCTCGAACGCTAAGAGAACACGAAAATGAAATCACCTGTATGTGGAACAATTCTACTCTCGATGCAAGTCAAATTATCCTAGCGGTCGATTACTAACTTAAATTACCCAGAGAGAACTGTCAAATTAATATTAATTACGGCGTTGCCTTTTCATCTATAGACGTCAAAATTTGAATTGCGAATTATTGTATAATTCCATAAATTTGCTAATTAAAAGAAATTCTTTTGTTTGAAACAAGCCAATTTTTATTGAAAATCTAAGAGGCATATGAATTAAATTAACATCAAAGGTATTAATTAATTCAATCTTCTCAATTTAAAAGTATCGAAGTCGCATAACGGCTTCAATTAATACATTTTACTGGTAATCAATACTTGGCGTGCAACAGCGTTCGTTGAAAAATCCCGTGGCAAATGAATTTCGCGTCGCCTGCGATTTTCTTCTCAAATTAACATTTTAGAGAGAGGTCGGCAAACCATGACCGGAATATAATTGGACCATTAGACAATGGCTTGGCTCAACGGGTGGACAAGCCTAGGAACAAGTGAGATGTGAATGTGGTAGGAATTACTATTTCAACAGTGGTTCTCAATCGCTTTATAATAACTGACTAGTTGATATCTTTTACCAATACACAGCAATTTATGTATAATTATGTACGTCAGTACGGTGGTGTGAATAGCAATATGGAATTCTAATCCGGAGATCCTGAGTTCGAATCGCACTTAAGCTAAAAATTATATGAACTAACCACACTGCGGCTTGGTGAGTGCAGACCCTGTACTGTAATTGGGATTAAATTCCTGTTGTACAGAGTAACATAAATAAATAAAACGGTATATCAAAGAAAATGATCAAGAAATACAGGGTGTTTCACAACTTAGAGAAAAAAATTAAAGGATATATTTTGTACGACGTGCTGATCATGAAACAAAAAGAATTTTTTTTAAATCTCAAAACTATTTTCTATGTTTCCTAGTCCAAAATTTTTCGTTGCCACTGCCACTGGATGGATGATTATATATTTCGTGACTTTTATTGTACTCGTACATAGTATGTTTAAGAATTTTGTATTAATTTGGAGCAATTTATTCGAAAACAATTGACGGTGAAATATACACATTATTAAATGCTACAGATAATTTGATAATACTTAGGTGTGACAGCATAACAACATTTTTTCACAAGTAATTCAGTTTAATATAAATCGAAACCTTTATTTTCATATATCAAATCATTCACACAAAATTAAATTGTTGTTTCATTAGTTAGAACTAGAAGGATTTAAACGTACTTATGCAATAAACGCGCTAACTATTCAGCTAATAGTATATGTATATTCAAGTAACGACAATTGGTGGAGGTGCTTTAAAACGCTGTTAACAATAATTTTCATGATTACTTTTTGTATATAAATATATGTTGAAAAATTGTTCAACTCTATTGTCAACGACAACATTGAAGGAAATAGTTATTTGTATATTAAGAAAGTAAGTGAGACATATATACCCGAAAGGTGCCGTTGTATCATATAAAGAATTTTCGAAAAATGATACTGTTTCCACGAGCTAAACAATAAATAAATAAATATATCATCACGCCATTTACCCATTACTGGGTGTGGCACTCTGCCAAAGCAGATCTCGGTAAGTGATATATTTTTTCGCGTGAAGTGCGGTTACCAGCCGTCAAATCACGGCCCTCAAAGATATTAGGGGAGAGGGAGCCACAGGGGTAGATTTAAATTGGTGAAAATTGTTGGTCGGCTGTGGGGATCGAACCAGGGTTCTCAAGATCCACAGGCCGACTCGATACCACTGAGCCACCTACCCCATTAGAGCTAAACAATGATTTTCAATTTACAATGAATACAGAAAGCTAGATTTTTATCGCTTTAATTTAACCCTTAAATACAAATTGTTGCATATTTGCAACAGCCCATTTTTATTGCGTTTTTTCTTAAATGAAAGTTTAAATAGCTTAAATGCGCACTGTTGCACATTTACAACATACTATTTGAAGTATACATTACATCATTTCTCTCATAGGTGGCAGCAGAAGTATTGTTTGGCAAAATATTTTTTATATTTTATAAATTTGAGTTTTGACATTATATTTTTTTTACTATTTTTCCATTATTATTTGACCATTTTCACGTTAGAATTTATTTTTTTTATAATAAAATAAGAAATCGTGCATTTAAGGGTTAAAGAAGTTTCTTCTAAATTAATTCGATAGAGATTGTCTGCGAACATATATTTACCGAAACTATTCTACTCCTATTCTAAATTATGATTTACAATTTAAATAATTCTCCTATTTGCTATACTTTTATTATAATATTAAAATGTGGTCCAAACAGAATAACATTTAAAATTCATACGTTATGTAAACCAATTATCCTCAAAAACAGTTATCGATGTTTCTATTCCAATTACAAATTTCTCTCGATTTAACTTTCCTACTGGGAGGTTATCAAAACAAGTTGAGGACCTCATCGTCATCTGACCTCCCAATTGGCATCGCATCGAACGTCCAACTTCATGACACAAAAGCCAGTGTCCGACTCCCGAATACGTACGAAGTGAAGCGGATATTACCGATCGGAGAAAGGATTACACACATGGATACTACCCGGAGTATTACCGGATGTGCCAAATGAGAAAACACAAGACGATCGTGTTCACCCCGCCTACCAGGGTTTTGTGACATTAGAAGTTCAAGGCAAAGTCACAATTGAGAATTGTAAGACTAGAAAGTTTGATAATCGATTAATTTATTCAAAGTAAATAAATATTTATTTGATCGTTGCATTGTTGCACATTTATTCGTATTGTGTTTCTTTTCCAATGCGAGCTAAATAGCTTATGGCAATTTTAAATACAGTTTTTACAGAGAATAATCAAGTAAAATAAGAAATTATTCTCTCCAACATTAACTTGAAGTATTTTTGTAAAAATACTATAATTTTAATCGCCTGTAGACCGCTTTTTTAATAACACCTTGTATAATAGCAAGATAAATGGATCAGGGCTGGACTTATGAATAAGCAAACTAAGCATGCGCTTAGGGCTGCCACTAAATAGGGGCCCCATCAAATATTTTTCCTTATTAATATAATCAACAATTTAAATTCTGTTTGACTTTTCGTGAAATACCTACAAGATGTTTAGTAGAACATATAGTAGAACGGAATATTACGATTCTAAATTAGTTCATAAGAATATGTATTTATGACATTTCTGTATTAAATAGGGTACCTAGGTGATTCAGTAGTATCGAGTCGGCCTGTGAATCTTGAGAACCTTGGTTAGATCCCCACAGCCGATAAATAATTAAATCTACTCCTTCCCCTTTGGGGGCCGTGATTTGAAGGCTGGTAACTGCACTTCACGTGAAGAAATATATCACTTACCAAGATCTGTTACGGCAGAGTGCGACACCCAGTAATGAGTTAAGGGGCAAGGCCACTCTAAAATAAAAAAAAATGAATTTTTTTTTATTTGCTTAAATTATAGTTTAAACCCTTAGAAATAAGGGACAATTAATTTAAATGTCGCGCGGAAGTATTTCAGAGGGAAAAAAGCATATATCTATTAGTACTAGTATATATATATATATATATATATATATGTATGTATATATGACTCGAAACTTTAAACGCGTTTTCTCGAAATCATATTTTTTTTTAAAGTGCTTCATTCGTTTTTTATGGTCGTTTTTATACAGAAATTTTGTCCCGAATAATGAACTTTTTTTCCAAACGTGCGCCATTTTGTTAAAAATCAAAATTTTCAAAATCCAGCCCGTAGTTTTTTAGAGTATACATCAGAGATTAAGAAAACATATCCCTTTTTGTTCCAAGTCCATTGCTGTTCCCGGAATGTTTTCGCCCGATTTGCCCTGCGCGCCGAGAGAAGTCGCCATTTTTTGAAATTTCTGAGGACAATTTTGAATATTTTCTTTAAAAAAATTTTTGAAATAAAGTCTAAAGAGCACTAAATAAAGATCCAAAAACAGTTCTTAACCAGCACATTTAGATTTCGTTAAAAAAATCTAGAAAATGACTCTTTTTTTCCTTGTCTAGAGTGGCCTTACCCCTTAAAGGCGTGATGATATATTTATTATCTATTTAAACATGTTTGTTCAATCAATCAAATCTTGTTTTTATATTTGGTGCAACAACAGAGACACCCTCCCCTTTTTAGATTTTATGATGATTTATTTGATAGAGAGGGCCCCCGAACGAGCAGTGCTTAGGGCCCCCAACGGCATTATTCCGGCCCTGAAATGTATGAATATGATTGAAGGTTTGTTGTATGAACGAAAGATGAGACGAACTTATATGCGAAAGTGGTGTACCAAGATAGAATTTGAAGGATGAATGCTACTTGATTTATTTATTTATGTTACGCTGTACAACAGGAACTTAATCCCAATTACAGTACAGGTTCCACACTCACCGAGCCGCAGTGTAGTAGTTCATATAATTTTTAGCTTGAGTGCGATTCTAACTCGGGATCTTTGGATCCGAATTCCATATTGCTATCCACACCACCGTACTGACGGATATAAAAGGGGCATACTGCGATGTTATATATGTATACAGGATGTTTCAAAACTTATGGCACTTATTTTAACCCCATATAGTACTCAACGCATTGATAATGAAACAGAAAGATGTTTTCAAAATTTGCAAAATTAATTGCACTTTACATGAAGGAAACACTGCTTTCAGAATGATTTCTAATATATTAATAATTGTATTATAATGATAAAACTACTAATAAGCATTTATCTGACATTGTTTAACGAATAAATGGACTATTGTACTGTTTATAATTATAATTATTATATGTTTATATCAATCAAAATAATCCTAAATTATTTACTTTTCCTCATGAGACATTCTAAATACCAACAATAATTCCTTCAATTCATCGTAAATTTAAAAAGAATAATTGAACAAACTTATAAGGAGAGAGAAACACGAGAGCAATGACAACATCTTCCTAACATAGCACAATTCCACGCTATCAACCCCCAACTAGCGTTCACAGGACGAAATTACACCAACCAATAATCGAGATAGTTAAGATTTAGTGGATTAGATTTACGTACGCTTTCAGTGGGTGCAATTGTGCAAAGTTTACCATTAATGTAAAGGCATTGGTGGGCGGTGGATCAACTAATGCGGGTTTGGGGACAGGAACAAGTGGAGGAAATGTAGAGAAGGGATGTATGAAGAGGGTTGGAGACAGGAATTCGAGAGAATCAAGTGTCCAGTCGATGGGGAAGCAGGATTGGATAATTAAACGAGGAATTTCGATTTCTAGCAGATGTATCCATTAAAAGTATATTGCAAACTAAAGCAAAAACATTTCAGTTGTTCAACTAATGTTTTATTTACAAGAATGCGGTTGATTAGTAACAACAATTGACACGATAATTTGTTTTAGCTTATTTTCAAACTTTTTTTTTATTGGTCATTTTGGCCGGCAGTACGGTATTTTGGGTAGCGTACCGGATTTAGAATCTGGAGATCCCGAGTTAAAACTATTTGAACTATCACAGTGCGACTCGGTGAGTACCTATACTGCAAATATTATTAAGTTCCTGTTGTACTCGTATAAGGTAACATAAATAAATATATTTTAATAAACAATCTGTTACACGAATAAATGTTAATATTATATAATATCTTATAGAAAAAAATAAACATTGATAATTGTTCTTTCTTATATTAACATAAACTAAATCATTGTAACATTATTTCATTCACAAATACAGTAAATAAACACAATTTAATACTAATTACTTTTTAACATTTCTTAAAACCAATGAAATGTTTTATCAATTGTCAGATGTGCTCGTCGATTTATGGATTTGAGAACCCGGGTTCGACCCCCACAGTGGACAAACAATTTTTACCAGATTAAAACTACCCTTGTGGCTCCTCTTCCACTAACATCTTTGAAGGCCGTGATTTGATAACTGGTATCGCACTTTACTCGAAGAAATATATCACCTACTGATATCTGCTACGGCAAATCGCCACACCCAGTAATGGGTAAAAGGAGTAATGATATATTAATTTCTTTATAGATGTGATCGTCGGTCTGTTAATTTGAAAACCCGGGTTCGATTCCCACAGCCGACAAACAATTTTCACCAGATTAAAACTACCCTTGTGGCTCCTCGTCCACTACCATCTTACAGGGCTGTGATTTGACGACTGGTAATCGCACTTCACGCGAAAAACTATATCACTTACTAATATTTGCTTTGGGAGAATGCTATACTCTGTAATGGGTAAAGGCGTGATGATATATTTATTTATTTTAAGATGTGCTGTTACTACAGTAATAATACAGCATTTGTGTTGTTCAAAACAGTAGTAACTGTAACTTTGACATTTTTGACAGTCGACATCATTTATTCCCTGCAAACACTAATAGAATTATCCATATCTTAATCTAACAGACAAGGGCGGATCCAGCGGAAGGGTCATGGGGGTCATGCCCCCCCCCCCTAAGCATGAACTATTTTTTAATGTTGGCCCTAATAGTTAATTGGCGCTAATACATAATAATGATGTCATTATTTACGATAACTCAATTTGTTAAACAAATTAAATAGAAAATATTATATAAGAACTTAAAATTCTAAGATAATTAAGAACTATTGTTTGATTTATTATTCTAATAAATAGCCAAAAATCTATATTTTGTGGGGATATTATTTCGACCCGCAGATGGGAGAGGTATTCTATTTAAGACCTAGTCAAGTATTGACTGACATTTACTTCTAATTCAATAAATTTTGTATTCTATCGCAGAAACGTTTAGATATTGATATTTTATGATTTAAAAAGTGTTGACGCTCTTAGGGGAAATTTTTGAGGTGAAAAAATAAATGTTGTTATCCAAGTATATTCTAAAGATGATTTAATGTTATTCAATGTGAATGAATGTGATTCCAAAGATGATTTAATGTGATTTAATACGATTCCAAAGACGATTTAATATGTTTTAATGGGATTGTAAAAATTATTTAAAGCAGGAATATAATATGAGCAAATACAAATGTTTTTTTATATTTAGAATACCCCCCTCCCCGCGAGACAAAATTTACTCCATGACCCCCCCGTAATTCGATGTCTGGATCCGCCCCTGCTAACAGATTAACTTACTAGTACCTAATTTAAAAACTAAATGTGTAGTTAGTACTAACTGAAACTTGGAAATAAATCACACTTTTGTATTCAGATTTTATAGTGGCGATATATCATTTTTCAGTTGAATACACTGATAAAGCATTCGACTCTTCCAAATAAAATATTTCCCATTTAATTCGCGGGTTAGAGGGTAAAGGGCACGCATTGTTTTATAACCTGCGGTTACCAATTAACGGATAACGATCTTTATTTTAACCGGCCGATTTCATTTTTGATAAGTTTCGTTTGCAATTTAGCTAGTTGCTTGTTATTAATATTATTGTGAATTTAAATTCAAGCGTATAATTTTATTTTGATAAAATTATGAATCGCTGATCAAATTGAATAATTATTTTATGGTAGAGTTTCATTAGTGTGGGTTTTGTTACATGAAAATTGTTTTCAATTTCAAAAGCAATTTTCGAAATTTAGGAATTATATTGAATTTTGATGTCAAATGCATTACCGTCAATTAAATTTAATTTTCATAATTTAGTTTCATCATTTTAAATAGTTTTTGAACAGATGAACAAAAATTACATTTAAACGATTCTCAATTTTTGTCAAAAAATTGTTAAAATCTTACCATGAATAGAAATAATAACGAAACAAAAAAAAATGCATAAGATTGAAAAGAATCTATTTCCACTATCCACGCTGGGTAACTTTACTTCACGGTAAATATGTTTCATTGCATTTAACTTAAACAGGATGTTTCCTTTAAAACAGTGGTTTCCAAACTGTGGGGCGCGCTGTATAAAAATATAATTGAGGCTTATGAACACATTCCTCATTTACATCATAGCATACACGTGTTTCTAACTCACGCTCGCAGTAAAATATCCCTAGTTTAACAAACAAAGCCTTAGAAATTTTATTACGTTTCGTAACATCTTATTTGTGTGAAACAGGCTTTTCCGCTGTGGCTGTTCTAAAGACAAAATATCGACCTCGATTATTCATTGAAAAAGAATTGCGAGTGGCGATATCTTCAATGACTCTTCGGTTCGAGAAACTGAAAAACAAGCGCCCATTCAGCACACTAAAAAATTATGATTATATTGTATTAAATATACCTAATTTAAATTAAATATAATTTCCAATCTTACTGCAATTTTATGTTTATAAATGTTGTTACATTATTTTGTTCTATTATTATGTTGTAATAAACATAATTGTAGGTTAAGAAAAAGATTTGTTATAACAAATATCTTATATAATAACAATATTTGTTGATAGTATTCATTTTTTTGTATTTTATTCTATATATGTTATAAAAAATGAGGGGGGCACGACAATTTTTTACGGTAAAAAGGGGCCGCTGAGAGAAAAAGTTTGGAAACCTCTGTTTTAAAACAATCAGTACTGTCTTGAGCGAAAAATAAATAACAAAAATGTTAATTGCGAAGGAGACTTAGGGGTAGTTTTAATATGGTGAAAATTGTTTATCGACTGTAAGAATCGAACCTGAGTTCTCAAATCCACAGGTCGACTCGATAGCACTGAACCACTTACTCCCTAATATTATACAGGGACGTATAACAATTATTTCGAGAAAAATGGTATTATAAATTAGAAATAATATTTTGACTTTCAGTTCTGCAGTTGCAGACCACTAAAATTATTTATTTATCGTTTTCCCTATAAATAAATGTTTAGTTAATGTTTCAAGGGTTCATGCAACCCCATTTGATTAGATACAGCACGATGTTATGGTATATATGTAAGAATAAAATATATCGTGAAAAATAAAACTGTAATAACAATTAAGGTAATTGAAAACCTTTAATTCCACTCCCTGGAAAACTATCAACAATTACCCAATAATTCGTTTAATTCTCACAAAGTATTTCATATAATTTTCATGAAAATTCCGTTTCACAAAATATTTTACTATCCAAAGTTGCGGCAGCGAACATCGACAAAACATCAAAAATTACATGTATCCATTACATGGCATGGTCAGACTACAAAGGCCTTTAATTAACATTGCACACACAAACAGTCAGAGGGGTGAGGGTAGAAAGGAGAGGGTTAGTTGCACTCGGCAACCGCGATGCTACGAGTGCATGTTGTTTTGTAATGGTTCAGGGCGTCGAATGTTCCAGAGTTATACTAAACGGGAGAAAATTTATTATAAAGTAGAAAAGTATGCATAAGTCTTGTTAATTGGAATGACAATTACGTCACTGCTTTCTTTATGTCCGTAAGAACGATGGTGTGGATAGCGATACGGAATTTGAATCCGGAGATCCCGAGTTCGAATCTCACACAAGTTAAAAATTATAAAAATTATCACACTTCGGCTCGGTGAGTGCGGATTCTGTACTGTAATTGGGATTATGTTCCTGTTGTACAGCGCTACATAAATAAATAAATAATAACTGCGAGAACCTGTGCAAAATATTAAATTAAATTATTTTCGTTTACTCCACTATTTATACTTAAATATTTTATACTTAAGAAAAAGATATTTTCCAAATATTTACCGTAACAGATTTCGTATATTTCCGAGACTATATCTGAAAAACTAACCTAGATATGAAGCTGCTCAACGGTACTAATTTCCTCGTGCTTCAATTAACTTATAAATTTCTAGCAATTTTTATTTTTCAACCACTTTTCACATACATTTTTTCAATAGTTTTATAACAATATCTCAAAAACTGACGGACATATAAACTTTGAAACTTTACTATTGAATTCAGCAGATCAAAATACATATGTGTGTAAATTTTTGTTACAATATTCGCACTAGTAATAATTTTAGAATAAACAGTCCAAAATTGGTCTAAAATCGAAAAAAGCCCAAAGAGCTCCTTAAATAACATTGTAAAAATTTGCTTATAAGTCAATTCGGATTCGAAGAATTTACTACTGTTAAACGTATTTTACTTTAAATTACTAGTAAAATAAAGTTACTTTATTTTACTCAGGGTTCGTAAATATCATGATATTTATAATAAATATCAAAATATCTGATATATAGGATATATATCAGATAAATATCACTTTTTGGATATTTATTTTTTAATTTTAGTTTTTGTACACATTTAGAAAAACTGAAAAATTCGAAAAATTTCACTTTTCCGGAGGCTATATCTCAAAAACTAAACAAGATATGGAAATGTGCTCAACGGCGTTGAATTCCCTGTGTCCGAATTGACTTATAAGCAAATTTTCATACAATTTTAAGCAATTTAATATTTTTAATTATTTCCTAAGGGGTACCCCTTTGGTTTTTTCAGATTTTAATTCAATTTTCCCAAAAATCCTTAATCGTAGAATTATTAAAACGAAAATTTACATACATATGTATTTTGACCCACTGAATCCAGTGGTGCAATCTTCAAATGCATATGCCGTCTGATTTTCGAGAAAATGTTAAAAAACCGCTTTTTGCGATTTTTTTGGCGGAAAATTGAAAAAAAATAAAAATCGCTGAAACTATGTTTATAAGTTAACTGAAGCACGAGAAAATTAATGCCGTTGACCGCGTTTTCATATCACATTTAGTTTTCGAGATATAGCCTCGTAAAAGTAGAAAAACTGAAAAATTCGAAAAATTTCACTTTTCCGGAGGCTATATCTCAAAAACTAAACAAGATATGGAAATGCGCTCAACGGCGTTGAATTCCCCGTGTCCGAATTGACTTATAAGCAAATTTTCATGCAATTTTATGCAATTTAATATTTTTAATTATTTCCTAAGGGGTACCCCTTTGGTTTTTTCAGATTTTAATTCAATTTTCCCAAAAATCCTTAATCGTAGAATTATTAAAACGAAAATTTACATACATATGTATTTTGACCCACTGAATCCAGTGGTGCAATCTTCAAATGCATATGCCTTCTGATTTTCGAGAAAATGTTAAAAAACCGCTTTTTGCGATTTTTTTGGCGGAAAATTGAAAAAAAATAAAAATCGCTGAAACTATGTTTATAAGTTAACTGAAGCACGAGAAAATTAATGCCGTTGACCGCGTTTTCATATCACATTTAGTTTTCGAGATATAGCCTCGTAAAAGTAGAAAAACTGAAAAATTCGAAAAATTTCACTTTTCCGGAGGCTATATCTCAAAAACTAAACAAGATATGGAAATGCGCTCAACGGCGTTGAATTCCCCGTGTCCGAATTGACTTATAAGCAAATTTTCATGCAATTTTATGCAATTTAATATTTTTAATTATTTCCTAAGGGGTACCCCTTTGGTTTTTTCAGATTTTAATTCAATTTTTCCAAAAATCCTTAATCGTAGGATTATTAAAACGAAAATTTACATACATATGTATTTTGACCCACTGAATCCAGTGGTGCAATCTTCAAATGCATATGACTTCTGGTTTTCAAGAAAAAGTTAAAAAACCGCTTTTTGCGATTTTTTTGGCGGAAAATTGAAAAAAAATAAAAATCGCTGAAACTATGTTTATAAGTTAACTGAAGCACGAGAAAATTAATGCCGTTGAGCGCGTTTTCATATCACATTTAGTGTTCGAGATATAGCCTCGGAAAAGTTGAAAAACTGAAAAATTCGAAAAATTTCACATCTCCGGAGGCTATATCTCAAAAAATATTTGATATTTTTATATAATGGATATATATCATTGCAAAAATATGACGATATATATCAAAATAAATATCATGATATATATCGATCGATATATATCTTCGAACCCTGATTTTACTAGTATTTATAAAGAGATGCTTTATAACCGCATAATTTTAGTATAATCAGTATTTTTTCTATTTCCGTCAGGAAATAGACTTTTATTTCACTTATTTGAGTTAGGTAATGAACTGCATTATTTAACTAGTGAAATAATGAGGTAACATAGCAACAGATATCTTGGTAGAAGAATTCTGGTGTGTTATTCTTTTATTTTTTGAATTTATAACTGTCATTGACATGTCAAAATTTCATCATTTCAAAAACGCTCTTTTGTATTTATTAGAAGGGAAGTAGAAAAAATATTGTATGAAACTAGTAAGGAAATAGGTTATTACCTTACTTATGTGTTTACATAACTCGGCTACGCCTCGTTCTGCAAATTTCACATGCGTAAGTTAATAACCTTCATTCCCTTACTAGTTTCATAAATAGCTATTATAATGCAGTCGTACATAAAAACAATTTATAAATGTTTGATTGTGGAAAAGATAGTCATATTTTAAAAGACAATAAATTTATGTATAAAAGTCTTTCAAGGGAAAGAGAGAAAAGAGAGTAGAATGTTAAAAGTTCTGTGTTATGAATAATAAGAACTCAAATTCCAACACCTAGTAAATATAATCACCAGCCATTACAACCCAATTTCCCTGATTCTTTTCTCCCATTTGACGCAGAAACATCTCCTGCAGTAATAACATTTATAGTGATTAATGACACACAAAACCAACAAAACTCGAGCAAAAGAAAACTTTTCAATGTCTTGTGTTGGGATTTAATCACAGGGCGAATTGGTCTTGATTAATTGGGTGAGATGAGGCAGCTTCTTCCAACGCTGGCGTTTGTTTGTGAGAGTGGTTTGTCAAGACAGGTGAGGATCACAATGACACTTCGTTTGTCTTTCCTGTGGAATGATTTACTGAGCGAGATAAAGAACTCTGTAACTTGATTACTACGCTGCTAATAAAATATAAATTAAGAAAATATTTTCATTATTTCTATACTTTTTCCAATGGTACTTTTAGAAAACTGGATTATAAAGTATCTGTTTCGAGGAGGGCGGGGTTGTTACTTTAACAGACGATAACTATTTGCAATTGATAAATTCTTGTTTATCTTTCTCTTAGAAACTCGATAAAAACTAATGACATTTGAATTATTTTGAAGTTGTTAAATTATCTTGTTATGTACGATTGCCTGTAAAAAAAAATATGGGATATTAAAAAATACGTTATTATTACGTTTGTTTCAAGCATAATTTTTTCATATAGTTCACAATTGACACATAATAGACAATTTTATTCCCTAGCGAATAAAGTAAATGACAGCTATCAATACTTATTTTATTTATTAATAACAATATTCACATTACATGAATTTAACAATATTTATGTAATGACATTCATCTGATGTCTTCATTTGTAACCTTCTGTCAAGCTAACATCCTGTTCAAAATACACATAAATTGTATGATTATCTTTCAGGGTGCAACAGATTTTTGACTAACCAGTTGATAGTTACTAACAGTACTGCAACCAAGGTTCGTACAACTGACCTTTCATCCGCTTTCTCACAAATACGTGCAAATTTCAAATGTTCTCGAAATGAACTTTTAAATAAATGCATTCATGAATGAACGCACCATCTAAATCTTTGTTGTTTCAGTTTTTTAAATTATTGTGTCATTTTCTAAAGTTATTAGAATTAATTAGTCATTTTTGACGCCCTCCAAAAGACTGCCACCCTAGGTAGCTGCTTTTCTTGCCTAATGAATAAATCGGCTGTGAGCAAGCCTACAATTTATCAAGGACTGCGATTTAGTCAAATAATATCTTAAATATTAGATACAATCGTAAGTTCTAATCAACGAGATTTAAACGCACGAACTTTAGGTGTTTTTTGTTATTTATTATTCTATATTGTCGCCATTTTTGTGAACAATTAGTAGCAATTTATTTAACTTTTTATGTATAAGTATAACAATAGGAAGTTTATAGAAATTCTACAATCGTAAATGGTAGTCAGGAAGATTTAAACGCACGAACTTTAGGTGTTTTTTGTTTTTTATTATTAATTCTATATTGTCGCGATTTTGTGTCATCAATTAATAGCAATTTATTTAACTTTTTTTGTATAAGTATAAGAATAGCAAGTTTATAGATATTCTACAATCGTAAATAGTAGTCAGCGAGATTTAAACGAACGAACATTAGTTGTTTTTTTGTTTTTTATTATTAATTCTATATTGTTGCCATTTTGTGTTATCAGTTAGTAGCAATTTATTTAATTTTTTATGTATAAGTATAAAAATAGGAAGTCTATAGAAAGTCTTACTTTCTATTTCAGTTACACATCATTTTTTCATGCTATTGTCACCGGCAACAAAAAGCATCCACAAATCTCATTGTCACATAAACACAGACAAATCGCGAAAACAATCAATTCACGTCATAGTATCCAGCGATAAGGCGATCCACAGTTATCTGCAGAACAAAACAATGATGCAGAACGCGACCACGGTATATAGACCAAAGTGATTAGCTTGTCGGTTCTTGCGCAGGTTTTTACACCCCGTGTTTGGGGCTGTGATGTAGTCGGTCTTGGTTTGTCGGATGACGAAGGTGGCTCATTGTGCGTGCTATTGTCGCGTGGCAGTCCCAGTAAGGATTGATGTTATTTACTTTGGCTGAAAGCTAATGATGCGACGCTAGTTGGAATAATGGAGATCGGGTTTATCTCGAGTGTTATTATGTCTGCCATCTTGTGGCGAATTTGCGAACTAATATTATGTATTTTGTACTTTTTTGTGTTGTTCAAGTAGGAATGCATTTGCATAATTTGCTGGATTTTTTGTAGCTGAAGAAAGTTTGTAAGCATATTTTATGGAAAATCGGAAATCTAATTGGCATGTAAATTTTTTCTCGTCTGAATTTTTTCTGGTCTTTAAAGATAGGGGTGGAATATGACACACGAAATGCGTTTGCATTTCTTACTGTTACGCAAAAAAGTATAAAAATCCACCATCAACAACGAAATGGGGTAGGTGGCTCAGTGGTATCGAGTCAGTCTGTGGATCTTGAGAACCCTGGTTCGATCCCCATAGCCGACAAACAATTTTCACCAATTTAAAGCTGTCCTTGTGACTCCTCCGCCACTAACATATTTGGGGGCCATGATTTTCCGGCTGGTAACCGCACTTCCCTTAACGATATCTGCTATGGCAGAGTGCCACACCCAGTAATGGGTAAAAGGCGTGATGATATATTTATTTATTTATTTTGCAACTGTTCTTTAATTGAAATAAAAATCATTAGATGATATTACTTAATGCACAAAATTTGTAAAAAAAACTTACGACAAATTTTTATATGGCAAAATGATGGACTTTAATAAACGTTAGCGCAATTCAACAAAGTTTGCTTCAAAATCTCTTGTTTCCTCTTCGGTAATAATCTATTAATTGCTTAACATTGGGTAATTAAAACCTTTCGCCGATTTTGTTAAATAAATAAATAAACTATTGTAGTATTTATAATTGTAATTTAGTTATTAACATATTAGAAACACTCTCAAACCAGTGGCATTAAAATGTGTACTACATATAAAGTGGAATTATTTTGGGACTTTTAAAAAATCTTTGTTTAATAATCAGTACTTTGAGTGCTATATAAGATTTTGTAAAGTGCCATAAGTTGTGAAGCATCCTATATAGTTTGCTGTCAATTAATTATAAATTACTTGAAAGAAAAATGCCTCAAAGTTTTATTTAAATTATTTTTCTCTAATCTGTTTACCATTGAAAAATATATTGTTTCCAGGAACTAGTAAGAATTATTGTAGAACTACTACCCCCACATTTAGGTAAAACTACTACTAATTAGTCCCAAAACCTTACACTACAAATTTCAAATCTGATTCTTCGTTATATCGCAGCAAGTTCCTATTTCAGTCTTGCCAGTGATTGATTGTAATTTCATGCGTACATCATCAACCGCTCTCTAAAGATAGGGACAGAATCTCCTCCAGTTTCCGTAAGTGAATATTTGAACGGTTGTTCATCAAATCCATTCCGACATCCAAGTGAGCTGTGAATATGTTCTGGTTTACGTCAACCAAAGCTGGAGCAGATTGTTCCAAAAATAGACAATTGATCCTGCATTAGTAGGTTGTGATAATTAAGGACTATTATTCCATCAAGAATATTTAGAATACGAATTAGGCATTTAGAATTTTCATATGTTGATAGTATAGGTATTACATTGAAGCACCCTTCAATGCTATATAGACAATTTAAATTCCGTAATAGGATGTTAATATCAATTATGCCTTAATATCCTTTAATATTGGAAATAAGATTTTTTTATAAATCAAATTATTATGCGGTAGATGGCTTAGTGAATTTGAGAACCCGAGTTCGATTCCCACAACCGACAAACAATTTTCATCATATTAAAACTACCCCTGTGACTCCCTCTCCACTAATATCTTTGAGGGCCGTGATTTGATGGCTGGTAACCGCACTTCACGCGAAAAAATATATCATTTACCGAGATCTGCTTAGACAGAATGCCACACATAGTAATGAGTAAAATGCGTGATGATATATTTATTTATTTATTAATTTAAAACTACCACTGTGGCTCCCCATCCACTAACATCTTTAAAGGTCGTGATTTGACGGTTGGTAGCAGCACTTCACGCGAAGAAATATATCATTTACCGAGATTTGCTACGACAGAATGCCACACCCAGTAATAGGTAAAAGGCGTGATGATATATTTATTTATTTATTTATTTAAAACTACCACTGTGGCTCCCTCTCCACTAATATCTTTGAGGGCCGTGATTTGATGGCTGGTAACCGCACTTCACGCGAACAAATATATCACTTACCGAGATCTGCTTAGACAGAATGCCACACATAGTAATGAGTAAAATGCGTGATGATATATTTATTTATTTATTAATTTAAAACTACCACTGTGGCTCCCCATCCACTAACATCTTTAAAGGTCGTGATTTGACGGTTGGTAGCAGCACTTCACGCGAAGAAATATATCATTTACCGAGATTTGCTACGACAGAATGCCACACCCAGTAATAGGTAAAAGGCGTGATGATATATTTATTTATTTATTTATTTAAAACTACCACTGTGGCTCCCTCTCCACTAATATCTTTGAGGGCCATGATTTGATGGCTGGTAACCGCACTTCACGCGAAAAAATATATCACTTACCGAGATCTGCTTAGGCAGAGTGCCTCACCCAGTAATAGGTAAAAGGCGTAATGATATATTTATTTATTTATTTATTTATTTAAATCTACCCCTGTGACTCCCCATCCACTAACATTTTTGAAGGTTGATAGCAGCACTTCACGCGAAGAAATATATCATTTACCGAGATTTGCTACGACAGAATGCCACTCACAGTAATGGGTAAAAGACGTGATGATATATTTATTTTATTTACATACATGATATCACGCTATATCCCATCAAACGAAATAGCACAAATCCTTCAAAAATTCACTGAACAATTTATTCATCAGATTTATCTTGCAATTAATCCTCGTAAAACTTGCACTACTTTTCCTCATATTTATAATTCCTTTAAAAAAAAGCTCGTTATTCATCACACTCGGAATCTTTCAAGTGGAATATTCAACTACCTACTAAGGGATAGCGTTGATCAGGATATCTCAAACTAAGGACAAAGGTACACTTTTAGTTGGTGTCCACAAGCTTGGCATTGTATTTCTTTATTTCTTCTTTTATTTTCATCTAGAATAAATACCCTATTAACTAAACATTATAACAAACAAAACTTGATAAACTAATTGGGAGAAGCAAGTAATAATTATTAAAGATCTAACAGTAACTAATCTAATTAACAACAAGGACAAAATTAATTGTCATCCATACACTTGGTGAAACTAGGTTTAATAAAATATAAAGTAAACACTTGGCTAAGTCTCACAAAATTCAGCCTCCAAGTCACCTTATGAGGGCATCGTCAGAGACTGGCCAGCACAGTCTATGGTTACTAACTATGCTGGCCAGCCTCTGACGATGCCCTCATAAGGTGACTTGGAGGCTGAATTTTGTGAGACTTAGACAAGTGTTTATTTTATATTTTTTACTAATCTAATTGTTTAAACACATAAATTCATGGCATATTTTCTGTGTATAGTTCTGTTCTGTTATATTAGAGATACATGACGGGCCCTAGAGCCAATCCTGGTTTATTTACATTCTGCTAAGTATTGAATAATAATTATTCAATATCCGAACAGAATCGCCAGGCCGGACCATGCACCCTAGACATAAAGACAATACACTACACTCCGCCCAGTTTCTGGCAAGAGCTGGACTGACCTGCTTATACCTTAAATTAAAGATATAGTGCAATGCTAATCAGCCGACGCCACGATACACAAAAAAAGTTTAACGTCCAGAGGACTCTCCAATTTCAAAGTAAAATCAGTGTTGGGTGACTTTTTTAACGTGGGATTCTACCACACTTTGTTGCTTCTTTCCAAAATGCAGTTCAAGTTTAGGGCTGGCTTACCAGTAGTTGAGTTGCTTTCCCAATTGCTGTTATTATTTTTTCTACGATTGCATCTTAATATTATTAAAAACCGAATCCGTACCGAAAATAAATTCGTTCTGTCAACTATCAATATGACAAGTTTCTGTTTTGTTTGTATCTCTGGTAACTATTGAAATAAGTGCACATTTAATATCTTTTTCGGGTGTCGCCATTTGAACGCGCGCATTTAACATCTTTTTAAATATATTTTTCGATTTTCTCATTAGAATCTGACAGATCAACAAATTTCCTCACAGACAATGTTGAATAATTTCTTAAAGGCTGCAAATTGTTCTATGTATTTGAGTTGCTTTCCCAATTAAGGCATATTTTCTGTGTGTGATTATTTATTAATAGAAACGTGAATGGTTTCTGTACTGATCATTTAGGACTATATTGATAAGAACTGTTTTAAAGAGAAACAAAACATCTTTAAAATTTTGCAAAAATATATAAGATGTTCAATATAAACATCTGGTAGTAAAACTTGTACTGCAGATATGCGGACAGTTTAATTTAAAATAAACTTTTTCTACGATTGCTATGAAAAGTTGACAATTACGCTCTCATTTGTCATCGTAAAGTTGATGTTTTCTGTGGAACAATCGAAAAATATCTTTTTTGCGCGTCTCCAATGTCAATGCGCGAAAACACGTTAAATGCGAGCGTTTCCAATGGCAACGCGCGAAAAAGATATTAAATGCGCGCTTATTTCAATAGTTACCAGGGATACAAACAAACGGAAACTTGTCATATTGACCGTTGACAGAACGAATTTATTTTCAGTACGTATACGTTTTTTAATAATTTTAAGATGCAACCGTAGAAAAAATGATGTGTGTTTTACGAGCGTAAAGTGTCTTTGTTCCTCTTACACTATTGCAGCTCTCGCCTTCGACTAGCGCTGCAATTACCGTGTTCGAGTAACAAAGAATCACTTTACGCTCTTAATACACAAATAACTATTGTTCGACAAAGTTTTCGGTAATATTTAAAATAATCAAGTAAAAATAGACCAAATAGTGTACTACTCCTCAATAAAATCCTGTGTGCGCCACTGTAAACGCCATTTCTCAACATACATTACAAATCAATTAAGAAGGATTTAACAACTATTATATTAACTGTACAGCATCTCAAAGTACCTAATTTGAAGGGTATCACAGTGAAACCAACCAATAATAACTATACCATCTATTCCGCAACTAGTTCGCGAACTTTATTGTCAAACCTTATCCAGCTTTCCTATTCCTTGCAAGATATCCAGGATGCTCCAACTTACAGTTATGATCGCTATCCTGTATGCGGTGTTGCATGTGACTGCATTGTCGCAAATGCCCACACAGTTGCCAGGTTGACATATGCTATCAGACAGGTATTGGCTTTTCATGTTGCCAGTTTGTTTAGTCTGTCCGTTGTGTACAGATTTACTTGTTACACTGACGTATTCAGGACGGGTTTATTGATCTGCTCGTCTGCATTTTGTGGTCTGCTTAAGGATAATGCAATGAATAATGTCACACGTTTTGTGGCTGACATGAACCGTGTATTAGTTTCAGCAGTATTATTGCTGATATTACTGCCAAGATTAAAGGCATCAAATCGTGTCGTGAAAAAAACACGTATGTCTGAAATTAATTAGATAATTGACAACGAAATATGCCAGCGATGGTTAAGTTTAGCAGGACTATCAACTTTTACAGCATACTTTCTATTAATATTTATGGAAGCAAATTTAATGTTGCAGCATTTGCTTCTTCCATAATGTCTATAGAATCTAATACGTGTTCGCCACTCCATTCAAACATTTTTTAAATTGAAAGCACGGAGAAATTTTTCCTCATTATCAACAAAATAATTGAGTTAGTTTGTCATTGTCAGTTGTCATGGATACATTTAACCAGGTATCTTTCTAAAGTTTCTAAATTAATACAAAATTTCAGAGATGTTACAATTACTGAAATTTGTTTTATTATTCTTATCAAAATATGGTTTATGGTTGTAGAAAAAATAGTGTACGCAACTCGTGCAAAAATACCCATCTTTCTGCATTTGATACGTAAATAACTATTTCGTAACAAGTGCACAAAAATTACGGGAAAAATGTCAAATATGGGTTGCGTAACTAGTTACCTAGGAAAGTCCGCAAAAAGCTAATAATCGTAGTCTCTAGGGAGAGAAACATCTCTCTAGGGAGAGAAACATGCTGCCTAGGGAGAGAAACATCCTACCTAGGGAGAGAAACATAATGTACATAATGTTTCTCTCCCTAGGGGAGAAAAGCAGTGTTTCTCTCTCTAAAATTAGGGAATAAGAACGTGTTTCTTGTGCATCTGTTACGAAAAAATACAAATGCTTTCAAGTGATTAGACTTTTACAACAAGCTGTTAGACTGAAATGACGATGAATGTTATATTATGTACACCAACAAATAAATAAATAATTTATACGAACAATCTGACAATCACAGTTCACATTTAAATAAATCCACCAAATGTAAAATAATTCTAATCTGCAGTATTCCGAATTAAAATCTTAAAATTATTATTCCCCGTCATCGTTCACCAAAACTCAAGTAGGGTCAGAAATTAGAAACCTTGAATTCTGCAGTATGCAAAGTAGCACTGGGGTCAATAAATTTAATTAAAATTCATAGCACAAAATCAATACTCGAGAATAGGTTGATGTTTTATTTTATGTGCTGCAAAGTACCTGGAAAAGTCTTAAAAGTGCTTGGCAAAGTAACCGCATGTACTATGCACGGCAAGAAAATAAATTTAAAATTGATAAAGTTAGTCGACAAGTCTTTTACTGTGATTAAATCTTTAACAAGGTATTTTTACACATGGTTTACGGTATTAGAACTGTTTTGAAGAACTATTCAGCAGGAGATATACAACATAAGTACAAAGAAAGGTACTCGGAGTAAGAAATGTATGGATCGCTTAAAAAACTGCGTTTTTTTTTCTGAAAATTCAATAAATTCCATGTTGCCATTAACATAGTTGTATAATTATATATAATACAACATGTGTGTTTAAAATTATGCTATATAATATGTTTTAATTAAGAATAATGAAGCTATCTGTTTGGTCTATTTTTCGATGAATTGTATAGTCATAACTAAAGCCCGGATATTTAGGCTCTTAAAAACACCCAAATAAGCAGGCATATAGGCCGGTAATTACTCTAAAATAGGCGGGATTTTAGGCAGCCTAAATGTAAATAATTTGTTTTAAAAAAAAATAAACGAATCCTTTTTCTAATATTGGTACTAATAGGCAAAATAGGCTGTATAGGGTAAAATAGGCACAATAACCAAAATAAAGAAAAAATAGGCTCTAAGGCATGAAAAAAAAACCTTCTATTACACGTAAACATATTACCTATGTATAGAAAACCGAAATTGCCTGAAGTATATTAAAATTTGAATCTAGGCAATTGCCTAAAAATCCGGGCTTTAGTCATAACTAATATAACAAATGATATGATAATTGCCGATAATATTTTGACATGAATTATTTATTTATTTATTTATTTATGTTACGCTGTAAAACAGGACCTTAATCCCAATTACAGTACAGGGTCCGCACTCCGTCAGTACGGTGGTGTGGATAGCGTTATGAAATTCGAATCCGAAGATCCCGAGTTCGAATTGCACTAAATTAAGAATTAAATAATACCAAAATATTACGCGTTCAACATTGGTTACCCTGAGGTTTTTGAGATCGCCAAATTCTATTTTCGGGGTCATTTTGATCACTTTTTTAAGGAGGTAAAAAGGGGATGGAGGATGAAATTCCAATATTCAACTGAAATAGAGTTTTAGGTTCAAAACTAGTTACTCAGGGGTTTTTGGGGTCGCTGAATCTATTTTCGAGGTTACCAATGTTGAACGCGTAATATTTTGATATTATTTAATTTCATTTATGGCGGTTCTTAAATTATAAATTCTTATATGTAATTTCATTTATGGCGATCATTTAAATCGATGAGTGACAGTTAGATAGTGTTACTTATGAGTCGCGCGGCATGTACTATTTGTATAAAATATGAGCTTTACTTTCCTCATAAAATTGCAATAAATGTTAACAGTTTATAGTTTTCTGAAAGCAAATTGATTATTCTTTTGTCTACTAACATTTTTTTATAATTTTTGTGATATATTTGAAACACATACAAATTAGGTAAACTTTAAACGAAGAAACGAAAAAATTATGGACAAAAATAAAAAAGTATGTTATGCATCAAGGGAGGGAAACAAGCGATTATTCCTGCGTGTGAAGTTGACAAACCAGGACGTAAGCGAGGACCGAAAGCTCGAGCGGAAGTCGAGGTTTGCCAACTTCACACAAGGGATAATCGCGCCCTCCCGTGAAGCATATTATACTTTTGGTAACAAGTGCACAAAAATTACTGTCTTATCAGGACAAATGTCAAATATGGGTTGCGTAACTAGTTACTTAGGAAACACCACAAACAGCTAATCTCTCTAGGGAGAGAAACATCGCTCTAGGGAGAGAAACATCCTACCTAGGGAGAGAAACATAATGTTTCTCTCCCTAGGGGAGAAAAGTAGTGTTTCTCTCTCTAAAATTAGGGAATAAGAACGTGTTTCTTGTGCATGTGTTATGAAAAAAGTAGTATTAGACAAAATTGTAGGTAAATTGAAACTATTGAAAAATATTCTCGTGGTAACGAAAATCATAAGTTTGAAGTTAACTTCAATAGGAAAACTAAACAGTGTTTAGTAAAGGGGTATTACTTGAAAGGTTACTTACGAATTAGAAGAACACTAAATGAATACGATCACTTACCTAGAACAAAGAAAAACTTAATTAGAATATTTGTTGTGATTAAATTTACTTTATCTACTCTTATTAAATAATGTATTCATTACTTATGAAATTTATGATAAGTAATATTAATCATTATTGACAGTGTTAAGTAATAATAAAAAAGTATGAACAAGTTTATAAAGCTTTTATGGATTGGTGTATACTCAAAAATGTAAATTCCTTTTCGGAAAATGTTCTTATAGCATATTTTGGCGAACTTTCTGATAAATATAAATCATCGTCATTATGGGCTACTTATTCCATGTTAAGTAGTGTTAATATTTATTAAATAAAAATAAAAACAATCTGACTTATTGACAATATAACATAAAAAAATTATTGTAAAATCTTATTACATAATAACATATAGTCGTAGATAAAGTATAGTATTCTATTCGCAAGTAATAGCTATTACTCACTCATTGAATAATATACTATTATTTCCAAGTGAAATTGAAATCATTCTAAATCAGCCATATTTTTCTACTATAAACTAAAACAAGTGAGATTTAAACCCGAAAGCTTTTGCCAGATAGATACAAATTGTATCCACTGAGCTACCTCTGTCCATACTGATAATTTATAGAAAAGATTAATTCCATTTCTATAAATAAGAGTATACAGTAAAACAAAATTAAAAATAAAATTTCTATCTTCGTCAGCCGGGAGAAGACGCGCAAAGCAAACACAAGACTCTGCAAAGATATCCGCTTCCGAGAAAACACAATTAATTAATTGAACTGATTTAGTTAATACGTATAATGGGCTGTAATTAAACCAGGAGACACAATTAATGTAGCTAATTATTCAAATGTTCATCAGTCATATCAAGATATTTACTAGGTTGCCAGCTTGCACCTCCCTCCCCAGATCGTTCCTTCCTGCCTTCGTTAAGGTAAGCGGTAGGGTAGAAGTATAATTATCATGTATCCACAACGCGCCATGTTGCCAGTTCAACGCGGGAAAGCTTCGCAGCGTTTGACAATTATTGGACTTTTATATGACTTTAAACAAATTGAGCTGCAACGCGGCAACGCTGTTGGAAAACAAATGAAACGCTAAGGGAAACAAAATGAGTACAGGAGTCGATATATTAATGGGTTTCTTCTTGCAGGTTCTAGGAAAACTATTTTAAGCGTAGAGGTGGATTTTGTAATTTTGATCAATACAGTACAACTAGCATATATTTTACACTAATAAAGTCATCACTATTCATAGATTGCTTCTACGATTATAATTAAATAATAACTAACTTTTTTAGAGGAACATAGTTAAATTAATTTTTCTACAATTTGAACAGTTTTACAATATTTAAATGCTCAATTTATTTTTACTCGAAGTATAAATAAATAATGAATCTTATCTAAATTTGTAATTCAATTCAATAAAATTTGCTTTTTGATAGAGTAGCGAAAAATAATATACGTATATAATATCCTTCACATGCATTATATCCTTCGCCTTCTGCTCGAGAAATGAAACGGCGCCTTCGGAAAGAAATTTTTTGACTTGATGTATAAATAGTTATTTGTGTATTAAGAGTAGGGTTGTGCCGTGGTCATTGGACCGGTCAATTGACTGGTCAATTGACCAAAAATATTTGACGGCCAAATAATTCGGTCAAATAATCTAAATGGAACCGCCACGACATCTGTTGTTCAATAGAAATAACTACTTACTATTATTACATGAATAAAATTTCCATTGTAGAAAACGAAGCGCACTGGTTATTCTTAAAAATAGAAAATTCTAAATAAAAAATTATTCTAGATTACCATCAAAAACATAAAAAACAATTATAAAAACTACACATTAATAATAGGAGGAGATTTCAACGGGAGAATAGGGAACCTAAACCAGAGCGAAGAATTACTTTTTGCGGACTCTTACTTAACTGCCACGCGTACAACAAAGGACTATCAAATAAACAAGAAAGTTTCAGGCAAATGAACTTTGTTCCCTCTGTAATCTGTATGAAGATGAGGATATAGAACACTTTATTTTTCGCTGCCCGCAATTCCAATTCCTACGCCAACATCATATAACAAAATACGTCGAAGGAAGTCATCCCGAACTATTCTTTTCAACTTTATTGTCAAATATCACTATAGAAAAGGCCTATGATATTTATAACTTTGTACATGTATCTTTCAAAATTCGAAATTTTATTTTTAATGTGTAAATTACGTTACAATTGTGTACTTACCTCCTTTGTATAAGCTTAGCTTGAATGCAAATAAATTATTATTATTATTATTATTACATGAATATATCTAGTTTAGTATTCTGGGTTCTGGAGAATTTGCTTCCTTTACTTTACAAATAAAATAAATACATATTATTTCATTTCATTACGTCTTTTACTTTATTTTCCCCTTTATTTTGAATTTGATGTGGTTTTGTTAATTAGTTGTTATTGGTTTTTCATTTTCAGTAATATTGGATGTAGTAAACAGTACTATATAAATAAATTACAATTTTAATTGTGATTTTTATTAAATGTTTCTTGGTCAATTGACCGGTCAAATAGTCGGTCAATTGACCGAAAAATATTTGACTAGTCAAGTGCACAACCCTAATTAAGAGCGTAAAGTGATTCTTTGTTACACGGTACTTACAGCGCGAGCCGAAAGCGAGAGCTGCAATAGTGTAAGAGGAACAAAGACACTTTACCCTCGTGATACACACATAATTTTTACTACGATTGCATCTTCAAATTATTAAAAAACGTATATGTACTAAAAACATTTTCAATGGCAACGCGCGAAAAAGACATTAATACTTCTTTATTTGGGGTCAATCTCCACATACTGACAGAATATGTTTAATGTAAAAAAAGGCAATTAGATTAATTGCTGGCGTAAGTTCTAGATACCCCTGTAGAGAACTTTTTAAGGACAACAATGTTCTCACTATATATTCTCAATATATATTACATTGTTTAATATATATTAAGAAAAATATTGAAAATTACAGAACTCATGCTGAAATTCACAAACATAACACGAGAAATAATATAAACCTAATTGCTCCTAAGTTGACATATAAAAACAGTAAAATCAATAGCATAAATTTGAATCTTTTTAATAAACTCTCTCAGGAAATAAGAGATTTGAAATTAAGTAAATTCAAATCTGTTATAACCAACAAACTGCTCAAAAAAGGGTACTACAGTATTGACGAATATATGACAGATACAAACTTCTGAACAAATATCTAGTATTTTCTCACTTATACATTTTAACAATTCTGAATTTTTGCCTGACTGTAGGCGTTTCTTGTCTCATTTTATGTATTTTTAATATGTACTTATGTATTTTTTGACGAACTGTGCATGTATTTGCGTACCAGTAAATAAATATTATTATTATTATTATAGTTATCAGGGATACAAACAAAACAGAAACTTGTCATATTGACAAAACGAATTTATTTTTTAGTAAATATCCGTTTTTTAATCAATTAAGATGCAATCGTCGAAAAAATTATGTGTGTATCACGAGAGTAAAGTGTCTTTGTTCCTCTTACACTATTGCAGGTCTCGCCTTCGACTCGCACTGCAATTACCGTGTTCGAGTAACAAATAATCACTATACACTCTTAATACACAAATAACTATGTTATTGAACTTAATTCCAATTGCAGTACAACTTATAATTTATAAAGAACTTCGAACCACTCAGACCCAATCGTATTTATCAGATACAAGTTGATATCAGATAGATTTGAAAGCAGGAACTATAACTCTAATATTTCTGTAACTGAGATTAAATATTTGTTGTGCAGAGTAACAAATCAAGTTAAATAAAAGTGTTGTATCTTTGTGGATATCAAACTTAGACACTTATATCTTCGTGCGATGGACCAACACGTCTAATCGACTAACACCATTCCCGCGTTTCGATATCAAGCAGGATAGCGACGGTACGGGGAGCACTTCCGCTTCAGGTGTCGAATCTGTTAACGCATTTTCAATGTGAATTTATAATTTTATGGGTCCGTGGCACGGAGCAGCTACTCGTTAATATTTAAATTTTCTTGTGAAATTTTAACCGGCTCTGCTAGTCAAGATAACATGTATTAGCTTTTAATTAATTTATCGCATGCATTACGGGAATGTTGGACTATTTATAGGTGAACTTACTAGAATATTTAATTTAATAGTTATGTGTTGAAATTAAGAGATAGTCGAAACATGTGAAAATATTGCGTTTTATGCGAAATTGTTATGTTAGAAAGTTTAATTGAATTATATTGACAAATAACGATTAAATTTGTAACTAGTTCAACTATAAATGGATGTTTTATATTTTTTTATCTACGACCGTGCGATATATCCTTAATATTCCACTCATTTCAGGCAGGTAATGACTTACTTTACCGCACACGTGCGTTTTTTAATTTTTACCGCACGCGCAAGCGATAATGCAAAATGTAGGAAAAAACTAAAGAAAATTACACAAGAAAACTTATTGATTGTATACATTTATAACACAGTCTTTACAGCTATATAAATTGATGCCAGATGTTGACACATTTTGATGATTTGATGTTACCGTAGGCAGACTGCCACACCCAGTAATGGGTAAAAGGCGTAATAATATATTTATTTATTTATTTTATTTGTGTCAGTCGTCAGGATTGCACAAGTAACTACTAGAATTAGGATTAAATTCCTGTTGTGCAGATTTTCTAATAAGGGACACAGGGTTATTTAGAATTTTAAAGCAATAACTGCTCAACTTCAACGTTTAGAGATTATGAAACATATTTGTACAGAGTGTCTACCATAAAAAGCTACCTTCCCTCACCGTCTATTGCTAACTTTTTTGAGGGTAAAACTGAAAAAGTATAACTTTCAATTGAAGAAAAAATAACTAATACAACTTTTTTTAAATGGAAAATAATACAATACTTGTATTAAAATTACTATGTTACTTTAAATATCTCTCTAATTTTTTTGTTAAGCTTAAAATACTTAGTATGGCGTTCGATTAATTTTGTTATTGTAACTCGCTTACTTAATCTTCAACTGCTATGAATTTTACAGCGTTAAATTTGTCGAAAAACGCCCTCAAAGATATTATTAGGGGTGGTTTTTAATGTAGTGAAAATTGTTTATCAGCTGTGGGAATCGAAGCCGAGTTCTCAAAACTATAGGCCGACTAGATACCACTAAGCCAGCTACAGGGGCTAATCCAGACTTCGAATTAGGGGAGGGTCATGGAGTGAATTTTGTCCCGGGGGGAAGTGAGGGGGTATTGCCCATCTTCTAAATATAAAAAACATTTGTATTTGCTCATATTATATTCCTGTTTGAAAAGAAAATTACAATCACATTAAATAACATTAAATCATCTTTGGCATCACATTAATTCACATTAACTCACATTGAATAAAATTAAATCATCTTTAGAATATATTTAGATAAAAAAAAAATTTGTAACTCAAAAATTTTCCCTAAGAACGCCAACACTTTTTAAATCATAAAGTTTCAATATCTAAACGGTTCTTCGATAGAATACAAAAATTATTGAAATAGAAGTTGATTTTCTAAGTGCAAATGTCGGTAGTTACATACTTGACTAGATCTCAAATAGAATACCTCTCCCATCTGCGGGTCGAAATAATATCCCCACAAAATATTGGTTTTTGGCTATTTATTAGAATAATAAATTAAACAATAGTTCTTAATTATCTTAGAATTCTAAGTTCTTATATAATATTTTCTATTTAATTTGTTTAACAAATTGAGTTATCGTAAATAATGACATCATTATTATGTATTAGGGTCAACATTAAAAAAAAGTCTATGTTTAAGGGGGGGGTCATGACCCCCATGACCCCCCCCCC